>CM070111.1:6087500-6437500 GCA_036178185.1 Liparis tanakae | reverse complement strand
CACAGAATAAATGGCAGAAATCTGAATCTGACTCTGTTTTTCCTCCTCTGTGCAGGAGGTGTACGAGCGTGTGCAGAGACTCCAGCAGGCCACGCCCTGCATTTGGTGGAAGGCCATCAGCTATCACTACGTGAGGAGGACCAGGCAGGTGACCCGGTACCGCAACGGAGATGCATACACGACCACACAGGTGAGAGGAACTCTCCTTGAGGGACCTACTTCCACTTCCTCGTTACACTGCAAAACACAAGTTAGCATTTTGTAAACTTTTAAAACAAGTGCTATGCAAATCTTGATTTCTCCTGGTGAAATATTGCGGCTGTGTGCAGTACGACAAATATCATAATATCAAGTAGCCATGCTTCATTGATTATATGATATATGTATGTGGTAGTATATATATAAATATATATATTTTTTTATAATTTAAATTTTTTATTTTTTTTTGATTTTATAATAATTTTCTGATTTATTTTTATTTCAATTTAGGATAGGATTTTATAAGCATTTTTTGCTTCTACCTATACCTTTTCAGTCTTTCTATTTTGTATATTATATAGGATAATATGTTATTGTATTTGATCTGATTGACTGAATAAAATACACAAACAAATATATGACCTGTCCAAAAATGATAAACCGTCTCCCCAATGACTCGATTCTCTCTCTCTAACGTCCCATCTGTTCTCCTCCCTCCCTCCGCAGGTCTACCATGAGCGGGTGAACACTCACGCCTCCAGCTCAGAGTTCGATTACGGCCGCTACGGAGTCAAAGACGTCTCCAAGGAGCTGCTGGACCTGCAGCGGCACCCTGCGGTCCGCCTCCGCTTCACCAAGTGTTTCAGGTCAGACACCCACCAGTAGCCCCACGAGCCACCACTGGTCAGATTCTGGGGGGTAAACATGCTCATACGATGTATTGTTGTGCTCTTCAGCTTCTCAAGTGCACGTGCAGAGGCTGCCTACCTCACCCAGGTGAGATATGATTTAAAAAGATAACCTATTTCACAGAGTTAATTATGTTCTTTTTATCTATAAAATGGGAAAAAAGGACAGACGCCAAGTCCAGTATTTTTAATTACAAGCTGTTCTCTTCTAATTACGTCTTCCACATTTTTTTAAACAATCAGGCATTGATTTTAAGCAGAGATGGACAAAAACAAGCTTTTTATTTCGATCCAGCAACCAATGTTTTGTTTTCTATCTGAAATTACAGAAGTCGCTGGCAGATTGAGCCGTAGCTAACCGTGTAATTAAAAAAAACATTAGTCCCGTGAGTTTGTTGAAATCGATGTCTCCACCAGGTGACTTTAAAGTCTCCGTGAGGAACTTTTAACGGGTTATGAAACGGCCTCACTTTAATACTGAAATATGACCTACATAATGTTTACAGACAACATTCTCTGTAAAATAGTACACTTTATGATCATCCTCTTCCAGCTGATGATCTTAAAGAGACAGTATTGTCTGGCAAATCTAGTAATGAAACACCCTGGATTTGATTGATGTGAAGGACATTTTTTCCCCATAAACTGTAACTCCGCTACTTGAATCGGTTAAAGACTCTGGATGTCCCACTCTGTTGATTGATTTGTTTATAATTCATTCACTCACTCTCTCTCTGTTATTTACAAGCGAGCGCGCTTCTTCGGGGAGAACGAGGGGCTCGACGACTACATGGAGGCGAGAGAGGGAATGCACCTAAAGAACGTGGATTTCCGCGAACACATCCTGGCGTTCCCGGATCCGGCTCACCAGCCCTGGTTTTCCCGGCACCGGGTGTTCTGGCTGGCGTCTGCTTTCCTTCTGTCGTGGCCGCTGCGGGTCGTGTCCGAGTTCCGCACGGCGTACGTCCACTACCACGTGGAGAAGCTGTTCGGGGAGGACGAGGACGGCGGCGGCGGCGGCGGAGGAGGAGGAGGCGGAGTCGGAGGGCCCGGTGGAGGGGGGAGGGGTGATGGGGTTGAAGGAGGGACTGAGAACGGAGCTCACCCTGGAACCGGTCTAAACGGGGCGAGCTACCGGGCCATCTCCCGGGTCAACACGGTGGACATGACGGAGCTGGAGTGGCACATTCGCTGTAACCAACAGATGGTGCCCAGCTACTCCGAAGCCCTCCTTATGGACCTGGACATGGGCGGGGGGACCAACCCGACCGCCTCCACCCCCATATCCGGGCCAACAAGCTCCACCCCCAGCCAGGGGTCCAACCCACCGTCTCTTGCCCTGCCCGTTGTGTTCAACTCGGCGTACCTCCTCCAGAGCTGCCCCCGGTGCCGGAGGACCACGTCGAGTTCCAGCCTCCCCTCCAGGCTGCGGGCCCCCATGGGGACCACGGCCCTACTGAACGCTACCGTGGCGGGAATCAGGGCAGCCGGGCAGGGGGGCGGGGCTATCGGGGGGAGGCTGGTGCTCAGTCGGAGTGGATTCTCCCTCGGGAGACTCGCAGGAGGGCGCCAGAACAACCTGTTTCATTCAAGAAGCATGGGAGGGGGGCTGGGAGGAAGTAGGGAAGACGGAGCAGGAAGTGGGGCGGGAGGTAGTGGAGGAGCTGGAGCTGGAGGAGGAGGAGGAGGAGGAGGAGGGTTCCTCGGTTTAGGTTCAAGACAGGACAACGAGGAGACGAGAGGAGTGCTCGAGGGCGAAGGGGATGACGACGAGGAAGAGGAGCAGCAGGAGGAGGAGGTGAGGAGAAGAGAGCAGGGAAGAGGTGGCAGAGAGAGGGATGAAGAAGCGGAGCAAGACAGCGGAGGGGGTGGCGAGGTCAGGGAGGCTGAGGGGGGAGGGAGGGACCGTCCTCCGTCCTACCAGGACGCATTCTTCTTTCCCGTCCTCATCATACACGGAGAGGAGAGCTGCCACGCCGGAGATGACATGTGACGATCACACACACACACACACACACACACAGCAACGTCACGAGCGAGAACACACGGGCCGAGGGAGACGACGGCAGGCTCCGAACGCAAAGAAAAGAGAGGAAGAGGAGGAGAGAGAGTTAGATGCAATGTGAATGAAGAATGAATGCGATGGGAACAGAACGAGGTTGAGAGAAATGAGTTTGTTGACGGAAGAGCGACCACAGAAGAAGACAGGGTTTAGTCAGGAGATAAAAAGGAAAGGAGGTAAGAGCAGCTGTGTGACAGACAGGATTACCACGGCAACGGGGGGAAAGGGCAGTGGTGGTGATGGAAAGAAAACAGGTGCATACTGTAAAAACACACACACTCCTTCAGGAGGAGATGGGAGATGATAGGGAGAGCAACAGCGAGATAAGACGCCTTTGAACATGTGAGCGAAGTCGAGAAGAGACTTGAAATGATGGACTTTGGTACACAGAGACTGTGCGGGGGAGGGGGGGTCGATCGGATGCTCCGGAGGAACGGAAAGACTGAAAACATGGGAATGTTTATTTCCAGAAATATATCTATGCAAGACCAGGAGTGGAAGGAGTACAAGTCTGAAGATAGCAGATCGGAGAGCAGTGGAGGGACTCCTACCCAGCGGAGGGGTACTGGGCATCTTTCTCACAAGGAGGTGGAGGGATGACGACAACAGAAACTATGTCGGTTTGGATGCTTGAAGCTTTGGTTTTAGTCAAATCTAAATACATAGAAGAAAAATATGGATTATTAAAAAAGACAACATATTGATATTTCAGATAAGGGAAGGCAGAAATAGATCAGATCACAAAGGATTCCAAAAAAATGCAACGTAGAGAAGTAGAGCCAGAGAATCAAAGACATGCTTTGGCCAAAGTACATGTACAAAAATAATATTGTAGCGCAGCACGGAAACAATAGACAAAGAGAAGAAGTAGAATACCAAACTGAGTATGACGGATCTGATTACACTAAATCTCGTTTCCCATCTAACAGAGTTATCAAAAAAAATCAACTCAAGAGGAGGAGAAAGAAATAAGAAATAAAAACTCTTGGCAGGAGTCCTGATGTCCACTCTAATCAGGGAATCCAGAAACATCCAAACAGTTTCCCAAATAACGTTTATTAAACCCGACGGTCCCGGCGAGGTGTTCCTCGGGGCTTTTAAGAGTTGCTCTTCAACTTCTCCCAGCGTTTGGCCAGCAATCGTAACGGTAAAGCGAGAACGGATATTCATTGATTTCTTCCCTCTCTCCTTGCCGTCTTACCCCTCACTCCGCCATTAGCTTCCGCACCACTCCCTCTATCCATTACCGATATGGAGTTGATAGAAAAAACTGTAAGATGACGGGCGATTGCTTCCTCTTCTATTCGACTCCTTTTTTCCTCCCCTTGCGCCAATCTGCTTTCCTCTCCTCCATTTTGCCCTCCCCCCTTCTTCTCTCCTCCTCCCTTTCTCACTCTCTGCACTGGAAACCACGAGTAAGCAAGTGGAGAGGTGTGATTCTGAGCGGAAAAATATTTTTTTAATTTGTAAAGCGCTACTAGTTGGATGCAACGTCTTCTTTTTTGTTGTTGCAATTAGCACATTTTGTGTTATAAGTGGGAGCGTTGTACCAAAATAGATTCACCGCCTTCATCATTACCTTCTCCCGCTCTCCTCTTCTGCTCCTCCCTTTCCTCTTTTACCAATCAGAGAGATCCCAGCTTTTATAAAGTTAATTTTAATGACCTCTCGCCATGTCTGTATATTGTCGAAGAAACAATGTGTAAGGAAGCGCAGAAGATGTAGACCAGACTGCCCTTTAAAGATGTGGGGCGGTTGCTAACAGGGAGTGATTTCTACCCAGAGTAAGAGTCAAACGTTTCGCTCGTCTCCTCCAGGTATGCCTGTGTAGTGTTCTCTAGTTGTAAACAGTTGTACCCAAAGACAGGCTTGCACAATACAAAGTAAAGAAGAAAAAAGTTACAATAACCAGTAAACCTCCTTCCTCCAATATCAGTATACTATATATCACAATATTGTATGTGTTTAGGCATGAAGAAAACACTCTAATCTCATTTATGTCCATCGTGTTGGACTGCATGGGACGTGAAAGAGCTGTCGAGCTAGGCTGGCATCCTCCTGATAACAAAAAAGAAGAAGAAAAAAACACGCACACGTGAAAAAAATGTGATTGCTTTGTGCAGGCAACGAAATTTGCTGAACTTCCAACGTTAAACCGTAGCCAAACCCCGTTGTAAAGGTGATGGAAACTGGCCAGATTGTGCCGTGCTGCTACCTCCTCCTCTTGAAGTCGGTAACGGTGCTCCCTGAGGCGTCGTGAGACGTGTAAAAGTTAGCCGGCGTAGAGAAGCATGTGACCTAATAACGGCGACCGTGCAGGAGACAGCAGCCAATAGCTGTGTAGCAAATATGTGTCGCCATTGCTCAAAATGCAGTGCCAGAAAACTGATCCGTGATCAGTCCCCGTGAATTTAGATCATTTAGATGCATGTAAACAAAGAGTCCGTAAAGATGAGCTCCATCCTACGTAGTGGGTGGGTATGTTTCTGGTGCAGGGTCGGTCCAGGAAGAGACGGTTGGCATTAGCAACCCGACCATCGGTGCATGTATGTCACAAAGCACACGCGGAGGGGTCTCCCTCGCTCTCCATCTGCTGTACTTCGGCCACGATACTGAAAAGCACACTTATTGACTGAGGACAAATACAGAGCAAAAAAATAATAAAAGTGGCGAGGAGATCCACGTGTTGACGAAACGTTCACAGGGATGTGGATGTTGTCACGGTAACATCCAGCCTGGATTCAGCAGAGACACGGCAGGATAGAAGTAGAGCACGAGTGCTGACCTGGTTCAGTGTACGGGACACACACACACACACTGACACACACACACACACACACACACACACTGATTCTGGCTCACGGATCTTTGCTATCTTTGGGGGACAAGCTGAAATGGGCACAAGCGAACTCATGGACGGAATAATTCCATGGAAGGAAGAGAAAATAAACAGCAACAAGGACAAGTGCGTCTACTTTGAACACTGGGAACGGTTTTGCGTAAACGGCCGACGACAGGAAGAAAATGTGAGATTAAGAGACAATTATTTTTACAGCTACTTATTATCATCTCAGACTTGTGCATAAAGTTGTCTCCATCAACGTCCTTTCACAAAAAGAAGAACTAAAATGCACTGACCACACTTCTGGGTTCATTTGATTGTTATTTTCACTCATTTGCTATCACTGTTTGTTATTTGTACATCCATATTTTAATTTGTTCATATAGCCAGACAGCCACTTGAATTTGAAATCACGTGTAGTGAGGTCCAATTTTAAATTTGCTTGCGTTTACATTTCTGTCGATAGAAACTTTAATTTTGTCTGTTATTTGCTACTTTTATATCATCTTCATACTTGAGTAGATGTTATTGCAGGTTTTTTGAGTAATGTCTAAAACCCAAATGGCTTAGTAAGCTTTCTAATGTTCCCATATCGGAGCCGTCTTTGTTTTATGTTTTAATCTGTCTGTGTTTTGTTATCTCAGAGTGTGTCAAAAGTGTGTCCTCAGCCACTTCAGGTGTGCCAAGAGAACTCTGTGCCCATGAAGTCTTACACACACAAACACACACACACACACACACACACACACACACACACACACAAACTCATGTGCGCTTGCATGCTTATTCACAGCAGTAAAGCAGCCATTATAACAGCTTCATTTAGACTAGACATTACTTCAATAGCCATAGTAGCCCCTGACCTACAGTCTGAACACACACACACACACACACACACACACGCATTAAAAGCATGGAGCTGTCCTGCTATGTTGCCTTTGTGTCCGACGTTACCAACCTTTCTGCTCGGGATTTCAGTTTATTCTGCATTTCCAACATCCATCATGCCAAAGCAACAAAAATATTTAAAAAAATGCCTGAGCTTAGACACACACACACACACGCACATAGACAATAACAGCTGGGACAGGGGGTCCACACAATGTACAATCATCTGATCTGCGCTGGGGGGGGGGGGGGGGGGACGAGGGGGGACACACTACACTAGGTGACAAGGGGTGGGTTTACCAAGGAGCAATGCACAGGTGCAGCTGGTGTAAATCCACCCGGCTGAACCTCGCAGGCCACCTGGTGGCGACACGGCCTTATGCAATATGAGAGCAAACCAACAGGGAGCGAACAGGGTAGAAAGCAGCTGCAGGCCTCCTCGCTGTGGGTGGAGCCCGGCCCACATCGGCACACGACCTCGGGCGGCGAGGTCGAGGGCGAGTTGTCTGAAAAAGGGTCCGAGTGTGCATGGGTGTAACAAAAAGACGACACGTTCGAAACCCGCAGCGAGCAGCGCAGCTCTACGTGATTGTGCATCGATCGTCACCGATCAAGATTATTTTCCTTTTAACTGTGACTGAATGTTTTGCAAAGCAATATTGCCCATATTGCCCGCTTCGTGGCCTGACTTGTAGATGTTGCCCAGCAGCTTTCTCTGAACGTGTAACCACGAGCGACGGGCGCTTCAAAGGACAGCGCTGCATTTTGTGACTGAGCCTCCATTTTCACTGCATCACTCATAATCTGGTGTCGCCGTATGAAACACGCCACACTTTGAAAAGGGAGGACGGTGTTTAGTTTGCGATCAACATTTGCTCATTTGGAAAAGGCCACCCTAAAATACACGTCTTTTTTTCTTGTGCCCAGATCTTCGTATTTAGTGGGCACATACTTCTGCTCTCGTTTCCCACTTTCCATCAACATCACCACCTGACTATCTTATAAAATGCTTATAGCAATTATGACCGATGTATTGTTGTCAATACTGTTACTGTTTCTCTTGTGGTTATGGAATGAGTTGAGTAGTCAACACTGTAAAAATCATGTTTACTGTTGGTTTAATGGGAAATCACATGAACTCCAGCTGCATTTGGCTTCGTCTAATGTGGATACTACAAACTATCAGGTAACAAATAGAAACGTGTGCTCCATCGACTATGTTTAACTCACAGTTATCGTAACGCATATGAAGAAAAAATTGACCAAAAGCAGAATTCAGGTTGTTCTTTTGACCTCTGACCTCAAGACACTTTAATGTGAATTTGTGTGTGCATTAACGAGTCTTCTTCAGAACAAAACAAAAACACAGATTACAGACTGGTATTAGCGGCTGCTGCTTTTTTATAATAATGAAAAGTAGCAGTTTTACATTGTGC
The DNA here is from genome assembly GCA_036178185.1 of Liparis tanakae. NCBI lineage: Eukaryota > Metazoa > Chordata > Actinopteri > Perciformes > Liparidae > Liparis > Liparis tanakae. Next base: position 6,429,385 of record CM070111.1, on the reverse strand, counting down.
AAAAGCTATACTGAGCCTCATATCGTGGTATGTGGGAAGCACACGTCACTGCCCTTTGTTTTTGCACTGGCAACATGCCAGCTGTTTATAACTCCAATGCTCAGAATCACAGACATGACTGAAATGTGTCAGTTCTGAATTCAAAGCCATGCATTAGTGTTGGATATTCAATGTCTGGATCAGGGCTCTATGATTTTAATGATCAGGGACTACATGTGGTCGTGGTTAGAGTTAAGGCTGCAGTTACGCATCCTGAAACACCTCGCTTTAAATATGTGCCCCGTCACCTGATCGTTGAGTATCCTCATTGGACAGTAACACTATCAAAATCTATAATCTTGTTAACAACCTTGAGCCCAAGGTCGCGCACTTCCGGAAGCGATCGCGTCGCTCGACATTTCCAGATGCTCAATTTCTTTTTTCCTGCTAAATATTTAATGCCGCTGGATTACCTGTGAGCTGTCGAACAAACAAGCTGGTACCACGATGTAGTTGCTATGTACATGCAGCCTCTACGGAGTACAAAACAATAATGTCACATGCTATGCATTGTTGTCTTACACACAGTTAACGCGTAAAGCCGGGGAGGGGGCTTTCTGTTCAAGCACCCTCGAGCAAAATGTCTAAGCTAATTAATATGTAACTGATCATGAGATTGTCAATATCACACCAGAGTATAGCTGTTGTCACTGGCCTGTTTAGGATCGTGTAATTATTTAATTTGAGCGGATGATGACGGCGTAGGTAATGCAGCTGGTGGCAATAACACTGTTAACTGACGCGGTCCTGGCGATGATGATGGTGACAATAAATTAACATGGAAGATACAAATAAAGTCAATCTGCTTGGTATACCAGGGGTTGGTCTTGTGAGTTTTTTCATTTATTTATATATGTACAGAATAAATATCCTGGTTTTATTTAATTACATACGGTTATGCTGCGTGACTCCGGCAATTCCGGCCTATGTCTTAATGACACAAGACAGCTTGTGTTGCCTCTAAACTAAAATAATCCAAGCATATATGCTTGAGACATTGCTGAAGATTATGAAATATATTTTTATTTCCATTGCATAAAAACAAAGTTTGTTTAATTTTCCATCCAGTTTGGCTTTCTGTGTTCAACAGAGCAGTCCCCTTATAAAATGTATGAGAAAACTAGTAATTATTTAGTTTTTACCCCCAATTATCTCATGTATCTCGTTAGCATTAGCATTGCAGATGATGTCATGTTGACAACTCAGCGCTGCACTGAAAACACTGACAAATGATACAAAATATTATAACCAATACGTAATACCAATACGTATACCATAGAGTACGTAATCCCTCTCAGACTACAGAAGTATCAGTAACACGATCCCATCATTGGAGGCCAGATCCAACACAATAATGTAAAGGTTGTGTAGTTCAGCTGAAACATATTCATCTCTGGTGTGTGTGTCTCACAGCAGGACTCCTCTGCCTCCCTCCTGGGCAGCTGACCAACCGTCACCCTCAAGAGGCACTGAACCAGTCGCAGCACCCCAAAGAGTGCCAGACTCAATGAAGTACATCATTATTTTGAAAAGCTTTATAAAGTATTTCATTTGTCACACAGACTGTGCACAGTATTGAGGTATCTCCTGAAGAGTTGAATGAATAACAGAACAACAAAATCTGAATAGGCCTTTTTATTATTATAAACTACTGGGTCAGCAAACACCGCGTTATGATCTTCATATTGGGTTATAAATCATACTCTAATGGTTGAAACTTTTATACACTCAAATGTTAGTTTTTATCTTTCCCTTTTGGGTCGTTGGTTCATCATAATATTATTTTTTTTTCACGCCAGTGCTCTCATTACTCATCTTGGTGGTAAATAATATTACACAAGATACTAGATGCAAAAAAATGGCAGCCCGACTCGAGACTGTCTGCTTCATTTATGATCCAGGTCCCACACACAAAGAAATATAATAACAAATATATTGTTTTCTAAATGATTCTAACTCAAGTGGACGGTGGAGCCGACTGCCAATCAAAACCCTCCGAGTTTACAGGAAGTACCATTAAACATGACAGATGATCCTGCAGAGTGAATTAGATTCATATAGTGCATCGGGTTAGCCAGCAGGTATACGCTTACCAAGCACCATTTAGCTCATATTAATCTCATTATAGCAAGATGAATCATAACTTATAATACATGCTCTATGCTGTCAATAAGAACACTTTTTAACCAACGTAAAACATGTTCAGCATTAATCCAGCCTCACGTGGAACAAACACCGCTTCAGGTTCAACAATAAAATATATCATTATGTTCAGCATATCACATTGCAACAACAAATACAGTTGCAGTGTGGGAACTGTAGGATCAGGATTTTCAGCTATAGTGTTGATCATAAATGATTATTGGGGACTAAAGTTAATGTGCTGCATAATGAAGGTGTCTCATATATTGCCAGACATTAATCTCAGATTCTGCTAACGCACAAACAATATTCATGAAGGTTACTATTGTTGGCCTTGCCATTCACAGGCGGTGCTATATAATCAAATATGATATTTGTTGGTCATGTTTTTTCTCTCGTATTGTTTAGGAACATTTGGGATTATGTTAAACTGAATGTGTTTGCTCCCTTTCTCATCTTCATAGAACTGTGCACACATCAAAGTACCATCCAGTCACCCCGAGCGAATATTGCACTTTCATCTGATCTGTATATTGACAACAAAATAGTTCCAAACAAAAGCTTAAGATTTGACGTATCCCATGGGAGTATATTAGAGAAATAATCAAACAATACACCTGACATGACTCAAATGCTCGGCCGCTTCATGTGTGCAGAGGACTGTTGACGGCTCTCACGGTGCAGGCTCAGACTTCCACCGCTAGGGGGCAGCAGAGCCCGTGCATCGCTGCTTGTTTCTACATGAGGTGAATTTTAATTCCCTCCTCAGTTATACAACAACAATGCTTTTCAATATATTTATTTCTGAAGCGCGTGAACCGACTTCATACAACTTGAAACCTACACAACACATCCACTGAGATGGAGCTTTTCACATTTAGCATTGAACAGTTGAAATATAAGACATTTGCATATACAGCGACACTGGAGCTTTAGGCATAAAGGATTAGATGTGAATATATAAGTAGTTTATTGAATTGTGTGTATTGGATGCGTAAAATATCAAGTGAATATCACATATCAGATATCAGTTTTTTGGGGGCGGTGGTTTAAGAAAAACTGGAATGGTAGTTTTGGATATGGTAATTTACTACTAAAAAGGCCTTAATTCTGTTCTAGTAATGACAAGAGAGCTTCTGCTACAGATAGATCCTGAAGAGGTTGATGTGTTTTTGGGCCTCAGTTAGAGCAGCAGCTGAGTTCACGTGTGTATGCCTTTACTAGTCGACTATGCTTGTGACTTATCTGCAGATGAATAACATGTCATACCATTTATGAAGTTAGCTGATATCCACTTTGGGTTACCTGATCGCTTCAAAGTAAAAAGCAGGATAGTGAAACTCTTTTAAATCAAGCTCCTCACCGTGACTGTGAACTTCACACAGACTTTGAAGTGAGGCCATCATTGGAAACAGCTTCTCCAGAGCCGCTGGAACTACTGGCCGGGAACAAATGAAGGCATGTGTATGTGTTTGATTACCCCCGACATGGCATGTATGAAGGGCAATGTGTGTCTTTATTACGCAAACCAAAAACCTCTGGCAAAGGACAAGTGGAAATGAGGGAGCTAAATAGTGAGGGACTAATGAGGGAATGGGCTGCAGGTGAGAAGGGCGTGAGGACCAGGTGAAGGGAATGAGAGACTAACGAGGTGATCAGAGGCAGGTGAGAAGGGCGTAAGGACCAGGTGAAGGGAATGAGGGACTAACGAGGTGATCAGAGGCAGGTGAAGGGAGTTGGACTGACGAGCTGGGAAGCAGGATCTGGAATGACATGATAGTTAGACAGGATGAAAACAATTAATAAAAAAGGAAGGGATGGAGCTGAACTGTTACAAAACTTAGAACTGATACACCTGATGCATATAACGTGACATGGGGCTGCATGTCAACACAGAGGAAACGCTTGTGTCCCAGAGGGCAAAGTTATTCTGGACGCGAGGCGCAAACACGTTGGACTATGTTTGAGGCCGCTGAAGAAAATCACCAGAACTTGAGATTTGTCCTTGCAGGAGTGGTGAGATGAGACAGAAACGAGGCCTTTATATAAGCATGCAATTCCTAAACTGATGCAGAGGTGGAACTTTTCCAAAGATGTAAAACGAAAAATGAAATAGTAAAAAAAACAGCCCAAACAATAACATGTGAACAATCTGACGGGTTCCAGGAATAGAATCAATTCTCAAAACCTTCCAAATAGGATGGATTCCAACAGGATTTAGTCAGAGGGGGCGGTGCATACAGATGGAGATACTGTTCCCCCCCCCCCCCCCCCCCCCCCAGCTCACGCCAGGCATCTGCTCAATCTGGTCCTGGTCAGCGCACACAAACACAAACACACACACACGCACGTTAAGTGGAGTTCTCTTTTCTCTGATTTTCCCTTTTTTCTTGCTTCACTTCTACCATTTACTTCAGAGCTTCCATTAACACCCCCTACCAATATAGCTGAGGGGTGGGAAGGACATTGGAAAAATAACTACACATAAAGCACTTAATGCCTGACATTTGCAGAAGGAATCAACAAAAAGACTAAGATTACACACGCCATCAGCGTCTGAAAGCTTCTGATCTTCAGATCTGTCTTTGCGGCCCTCCTGTGGAGATGCCCGTTGCTGGATGAGTTGCTCAACCAAAGTCGGCCTTGAACATCTGGTTGGATTCGGAGTCTTGTTTACTTTTTCCTGAAATCAGCTGCATTTCACCAATACCAAGTTGTAATCTGTTCAGGCAATAATTATATTCAATCTGCAACTTGTACCAGAAAACAACCCTTCACGGGAAAAAAAGGGAAGAAACCTTCAGGAAGGCATGGAAAGCAGTAACTACATGAAAGAAGTGAGAGCTGCTACATTTAAAATACTTTTAAGAGCAACTTTTTTATTTTGAGAGCAAATGTTTTTAATTTGAGAGCAGCAATTTGCTCTTAAACCCTTTGTTTGTTTGCGTAATACAGACACACATCTACCTCCATGCAGCACAAACAGCCTTCCTCCCCCTCTATCTGCGAGGGCTCTGATATCAGAGATAACCTCCCCCCTCTTTACACCATCAGCTGCCGCTGTTGACACGCTCCCCGACGCGTGATGCTCCTCCATGGATCTGTCTCTGTCTCGCTGAGCTCCTGGCAACACCGGCGGTTGTTTTCCATGCTTCCTCTCCTGGACTGGGGGAAACAGTGTGTGTGTGTGGTGTGTATGTGTGAGGGGGGGTGCAGGTGGAGGTAAAGCATCCTGATGGAGATTTTCAGACACAATACTAATTAATCGTAATTAGTTTTCCCCTGTGTGTAGCACTGTGTGAGTGTGTAGCATTTCATATCTTTACATTATTACACATGAAAGGAAATGTACTCCCCCCCCACCACACACACACACACACACACTCTCACACACACACACACACACACACACACACACACACACACACACACACACGCACACACTGTTCCTTTAACCTGAATACACTTTGCATGCCGGTCGCAGGTGTGTCGCAGCTTGACTCCACGACCACTTGGTGGCACAGTTGTTCCACAGCTGTAAGCAGAAGCCTTCCTCCTCAGTTCAAATCAAACCTCCGACAAAGAGCAGAATATCCCTGCAGATTGCGGCTCTTGATTTCCCAGAAACACCCAAAAGACCAAACGGATTAGCAGACATGTTGAGAAGTTGATTTGAGTAAAGCTCACATATAATTGGTAAAATAAAGCCCAATTTTACAGGAGGGGGTGGGGGTTTAACGTCTCACCCTTAGTGTCCTCTGTGAATAATGTAATTCATAGAATATGACAGATAGGAGTGGAGGGGGATCAGAATATATGTCTGAAATTCATAGCGCAGAACCTGGGAATTAATTGCATTACATATCTTGGTGGTGAATGTTAAGCAGAGCATTCGGAGTTCAGGGAATGTTCTTCAGTTTCCAGAGCCGGTGACACCATTGGGTCCTGAAGTGAATGCCTCGTTGAACAGACAGTCAGGTGATTTTGATGTCGGGAAACGATTCCCCTGCTTCTTCACTCTGAACTTTCATTCACAGCAGCAGGTAGAGGTGGAGTTAGGCGGGAGCCAAAGAACAAGCAGTTTGTTCCAGAAAGAGAGAAAACGGGTGGAGGCAATGGAGAGGAAAAACAAGGTTGATGTAGAATTGTACTTTTAGCCGAGTGGGGCGAAGATCAGGTGGAGGGAAGGACTGATCAACGCGAAGAATGCACAACAAATCTGAAATGGCAACAACTGGATGTGAACTGGCTCGATCAAATAGTAGTTTGCATGTCGCCATCCCCAAGCCTGGTAGTGGTACTACCCCCCCCACACACACACACACACACTCCTCCAAGTTTCTCCTCTCCCCCTCCCTTCTCTTCCCATATCTCCCGCAAGCCCCCATTGGTCCACCTCTCTTCTCTGTCTAATAATAGCCATAATGTGTTATGGGTATGTGGTCTGTCTGGGTTGCAGCAGCAGCTTCCCCCCCCCCCCCCATAGCTCCACTCCATCTCCCGCCTCTCACATTTCCCCTTCCCATGTTGGTATCATCGCACCCCTTCTCCCTTTAGTTACCCCCATTGCTTCACTCGCTCGCCTCTTCCTCCCGCTCCTATAGCATCAACACGGTTTGAACATATGTCTTCTTCCTCACCCCCTCCCACTCGTCGCCGTCTTTTTACCTCTTTCACCCAGATTTTTTTGTCCTCTTCTCCTGCTTGTGTGAAGTCTCTCTCAGCCGTGCGAGTGTGTCCTCAACTCCCCACCGAACCTCTATACCTCAATTTTCTCCCTGTTCAGTATCACCTACACACACCCACACACACACACACACACACACACACACACACACACACACACACACACACACACACACACACCATCCCTCCCTCCCTGTGGCCCCCCCTCCCCCTTTTGTGATTTTCTGCAGTGTGTACTATGCCGGCTGTCTATCTTTCCCCCCTCGTTCTTGCCCTCTCTCTTTCTCGCTCTCGCAGCTTTGCCAGCCTGTCTTATTATAATTCTGCATGTGTTCTATTTGTGTCCACGCATGTATCTGCTGATGTGTGCAATCTCTTTTGGAAGTGTGTGTGTGTGTGAGTGTGTGTGTGTGTGTGTGTGTGTGTGTGTGTGTGTGTGTGCACGTTCACCTTGCCTTAACTTGCCTGTGTGGTTTTTTGAAATGTTAATGGAATTGCACCACTCAACACTGAGAAGTACACACATACACACTGCCACACACAGAAACACACACACACACACACACACACACAGTCAGGCAGGCAGACAGATGAAAGCAAATATATTTCCTTGTTAAATTATCTGTGTTACTGTGTGAAGCTCATTACTGCACCCAGACAGAATATGAAAGAACAGAGAAGACCCACGACGGGAAGGAAGGCGGGATGTCCTCCTTTTCACACAATTAGACAGGCATGCAGACAAGAAATGGGCTCAGACAGACAGATGTGCTGTGACAAACATGTCTGGAACCCGCCAAAAAAGAAAAAAAAACGAAGCCACTGCCTGGGAGCAGGTTTCAGATCTTAGATTAGATTAGACTTTATTCATCCTCGGGGGGGAAATTTCTTGACTATTTTTAAGACTTTGCCTTTTGTAGGCTACTTGTTCAGTAAGCTGTGAGCAGCGTATACAAGGTTACGGCCTGCCACCCATCAATCGTTGGTGAAACTCATCTCGACTAAATGTATTTTTATTAACTCCACACATTCGAGATTTGCAGACACCAAATGACAGAGAAAGTATTAAAATGAGCACAACTGCTACAAATAATCTAATGAGAGAAATTATGAGTTGATAAATTTGCACCAAGAAAAACCTAAAGAGGCTGTTCAAATTATTTGACAGACAAAGTCATCTTTCATTAACACCCAACACGACCGTATCTTACAACGTATGGTGATTAGAGAAAAGCACAATTGAGATGACTGTAATATTTAATCTCACTTCCATTAATAAATACACTTTTACATCAGGATCTATTATCTCATTCACAATTATGAAACTGCATATTTTAAATTAACTGACTTTCAGCACACTTCCCAAACGTGATGTTTTCTGTTTTTCTCCGCTGAGGAACTATTGCTTCGCTCCAGCAGGTGCGATCTGATTATACTAACATGCATATATATCATAACTGAATGTTTGGGCTCTGTTTTTAGGGTGACAGCAGTTTTTATGGCATCTTCCTTCAGCAAATGTGCACACCACTTTGCCTCCAAGTGTCTTTTCATAGCTATGGGTTCTTGCAGCGACAGGGCTATATATTTTTTGACTTTTATTAATATAGATATAAAACCTTGAAAAACCTGTGACAAAGTGCTATGAAGGACAGGCAAGGCAATAACACAGAAGGCTCAACAGTGAGGCCCAACAAAGCAAGACAAACTAATGTAAGAGTTAAACCTTGATGAAACAGCTCAATAGAGGAAACCAATCGATAGGCTACAAATGATAAATTGTAAAACCAACAGGGAGCCAGCGAAGAGAAGCCAGGATTGGGGTGATGTGTCTGTTAAAACCAGCGAGCTGCTGCTTTCTGAACTAGCTGGAGGCGAGAGAGTGACTTCTGGTGGATGCCCGAGGAGGGAGTTACAGTCTTGGAAAGATAAAAGGCGTGGATGACTTTCTCCAGGTTCAGGGTGAGAAAGGATTTCAGAGATTTTTTGGAGGCAATGGGACAGGACACCTCTGTGAGTCAAATTGTACTTCTAAGTTTCTGATGGATTGCATGTAAACAGACAGCGGCCAAGGGCACATTTAATGGGACTAATAGGGGTTGGGGAACTCGATAATATGATTTCTGATTTATTATTTATTCCGAGAAAATATTGTGCACATCCAAGAGTTGATCTCTAGTCTGAAATAGCAGCTCGGCTTTTCGGGTCAATCACATTTCTCCCCCAACCTCATATTTAGCAAAACATTACAGAATACCTCAGTTTTTAGCATTTCACCTTGTAAGCCATATGTGTATGTTTACACAGTAGAATTGGCAATGTCAATTTAACACAAAGCCAGTAAACAGTCAAAATAAACACTTCTCAGTGTAGGGTAAAACAAAACAAATAAGTCTTAGAGTTGCGTTGACTCTGAAATGTTAACTCTCTATATGTCACGGGGTGTGGTGGGGCAACATCTCAGGTGCAGAGGAAACAAGCAGGAGTCCAGGTACGGTGAAACAAAAAGGTATTTTTAATGAGGAAAGTCAAACATGGAACTCGGGTAGACGAGAAGAGATTAACCGGCTGAAATTACACAAGGACTTACAGGTATCAGTAACAACAATCTGGCAGGGGACCCAGGAAAGAATGGAAATATATATAAGGGGGGAAACCACAGGTGTATGGCATGAGCAATCAGGGAGGCAGCCAAGTGGCTGGGGGCAGGTGAAGGTAATTAACAATCAAGAGATATTGGAGACGCACATAACTAACAGGGTATTACACTGTGGATAGGCTCGCTGGCTTAGTGTTAACATTCACTCTTTAAGTGTTAAATTGACACTGCCAATTTTACTGGGTAGCTTTCGACTCGGTCACGTGGCTAAAGTGTATTTCAAGACACAAAAACAGCTCGAGTGAACACAGTATGGAGTTATTTTAAAATATTGCTCCTGCCCGAATGTCAACGTCTGATATAAAAAAGGGATTTACAGAAACTTACCAGTCTCTCTAGAATTAAAATAGCACGTGATGAGACTCAATTTGAAAGGTGTAGTGGGAGGCGGAGCTTTCCAGAGTAACAGTGAACGTTTTGATCAACACGGGTGGGGCTTTTTACTCTTGCTCTAGTTGTCATGACTCTGACAGTCAATTGACTTTAACATTGTATATTTTACACAAACATGTGTAACTCTGAATATTTGTGGGTCTAAATTGGTTGATTTTTTACTCTTAATCTTGTTGTGATAACTCTGAAAGAGTCAATATACTTTGACAATGATTTTTGAACGCTAGGGAATTTACTGTGTAGCCACACTTATTGTCCAAGGTCATATGCATGTGTTGATGGTCGTCTCTTTTTATTGTGTGAGTTATCAAGGCGTCTTCTGCTGCATGATTTTAATTCATCTTGTTGAGTGTGTCTTATGGGCTGCAAAGCCGAACGTGTCTCATCTTTGCCTGTTGCTATATCAAGTGGATTATTTTCACTCATCCAAGCAATGTTGTGCTAACCTTGGCGTGTCCTTGAGGGGCGTGATGCGTCTGGAGTGCCTAAATTAGTTATACATTCTGAGTGTTTTCTGCATGACCTGCATCGACCCGGTTAAGGCAACTTGTGCGCTACATGCATTTATGATGTAGGCCCACTGTAATGTACTTTTAAAAATACAAGTTTGAATCTGTCATGCTTGCTGCTGCACTGCTCGTCTGTGTGTGTGTGTGTGTGTGTGTGTGTGTGTGTTTCTGTGGTATCTTTAGGGTACAAACAGTGCTGTGCTCTAAAGTTGACTGCACAAACCCACAGCACCCCCACCCTGCCCCACCTTTCAGTCTTCGTGCATGAATGAGCATGATGAACGTTGTTTGTTATCATAACGTTAGCAGTGCACTCAGCAGTTATTGGTCTCTCTCTGGCTCCGCCCCCAGGATCCATTCAGGTGGGGAAGCTAGCCAGACGACCCGGTGGGCCTCAGAAAAGAGTACAAGCCTAAGTGTATCAGTGCTGTTACGTGTGCTCGACAGTGTGTTGAACGGTTCATCTCATTTTAAATATCGGCACTGCCATATCATTGACACTCCGAGTATCCTCGCTTGCTCACTTAAAGGAAGTATTTCTGGTTTTGCCTTTGGTTAATAAAACCACCTTTTTGTTTATCCCTTCGTTGCCTGTTAGTAGTTCTCCCTCGGGTAACGTTGCATTCATTGTTACTCTCGGCCTCCCCATAGGCTTCAGTCGGGGAAGGTAACAGCTGTCTTTAATTAGTTGATTAGCACAGTGTGCTGTTCATGGTAATATGGTCCAGTAGTCGCCTGGTTGTTGTTGCACTGGGCTGCAGGCTAGTGAGTCAAACCATGAGTGCTGTTCATTCCTATGAGGCATCTTCTAGTCACCTTTCCATTAAGTTACAGTGTTAAAGTGCATTGTCTGTTGGGAAATAGTATCTGCACCGTACGGGGACTATCGGGGAATAACTGGTAATAATTCCACATTGGTATGTTTGCCATAATTATGTTTTCCATTAAGTCAAAGTCGTTCAGCATTGAGGACATGGCTGCTAAACAAGGTAAGGCCCAATCTTGTTTGGTTGCATTTGCATATAAATTAATACTCCGAAAAAGCTTTCAGATGAAAAGATATCTGGAAAGATTTCAGATATTTATTTTTCACTGTATTATAGAAGTCTGCAGGTTTGAATGCTTCTGTTTGGCCATCTAAAGATGCAGAAATCTCAGGCGAGCTGGAGGCTTGTCTCCCCTCTGCAGTTGGACAAATAAAGCATATTGAGCTCGACAGCATGAGGTGCTGCAAAGTATTGATTTTATTCAGTTAATTCCCAATTGCATATTGGGCAGATTAAACACTCTGTCTTTGCAGCATTTTCAGCGCTGGTAAACATCTGATTATTTATGGGTTCATTCACTTTCTTATGGAAATGTCCAGGAATCGTCTGACAATACTAAGCATATAAAACAGCTCTGGTATGGCCATCCTTTTTTTTATAGAAGCTGTTTTCTCCTGGAGGAATATATGAAGACCATTCCACCTTTCAAACTAACTTTTAATAAAATAAAAATGAGTTTACTTTCCATATGGTCTTTATAATAAAGGGAATGGGATGCCGAGGTAGGAACTCAATATAAAGGCAACCAGATCAGAAAGAAGGGCTGAAGGGAGGGTGTGTTTCTTGGCAATGCCAGGGATTGTTTAGACAACATTTTAGGATAATGCTGGGATTGAAACGCTTTCCTCACACTGCTTTGCATATATTACACTGCTTTGCATTGCAATATTTCTGCAAAGAGGTCAGGTATTTTTCGTCAAAATCAAGAGGTTTGCACCCATCTAATAGTGCGACGTCGTCATCTAATCCAGGAGCGTCAAACTCCTCTTCGCCGTGGGCCACATCAGCATCATGGCTCCCTCTTAAAGGGCCAGTGTAACTGAAGCGCTCTGTACACTACTCCAAAACCCCCGTTAGATAACTCTCTTTGCATTTGATTATTGTTTATTCAAGAGTGGAAATATTGTACACATGAACATTTCTCTAATATTATAACACAAATCCATTTTATTTGAAACCCTCAAAATGAAAGCCCAGAATATAAAAGGGATCATGAATGAATGAATGAAATATACTTTATTAATCCCCAAGGGAAAATTTGGTGACAACAGAAGCAGCCCGATAAAACTAAACACAATACAATATAAGTATAAGAAAGAAAGAAAGTGACAGTGCATAAAGTAAAGTGTGCAAAGTGAAATATAAAATACAAAATACAATAAAATATATTTGTATATATACACAGCATATACACAACATAAATGTAAATATAAATAAAGCACTATAAAATAAAATATAAATATCTCATGTGTCTTTCAAGCCGTCAGGGGCCGCATAAAATGACGTGGTGGGCCGCATTTGGCCCGCGGGCCTCGTGTTTGACACCTGTGATCTAAAATAATCTAAGAAATAAATAGAGCAAGTCGACACTGACCACACATTCGTCTGTCCTCCTGGTAGCTCAGAGGTTACACTAGCAACAGGCCTTTCTCTGGGGGTTTCTGCAGATCATGCTCTTCTTGGACCCTTGTGGTATCTTGAGTAAATGCAGGAAGTCAATAACTCGGTAATCACGTGTTAGGGCTCTGGAGCATTTTTTTGTAATTACCATGTACACTCTTTCTGCGGTTTGTGAGATGGCTTCGACACTTTGCAATCCGCACTGAAAGCATCAGTATTCATCCATAGCAAATATACGAGAGTCTCATCCATTAGAAAAGGATACACTGGCTTAACCAGAAGCGCCATATACTTTAGTTTTTCTAACAATACAATGATCACAGAGCAAGGATAATCTTTAAAGTAGGAGATATGAATTTCATTAAAAAGAAGACACAGCTTTATTATTCTTAGTCATATTTCTTGGATGTTTTTGTGTTTCGTGGATATATCGGAAATCCTTAGCTGCTGGCTGCTCTTAGCCTGTGAATCTTTATTTAGTAAGTCTTTCAAGATATCAATTTGATTGAGACGCATTAGGTATATACTTTTTTAAGTAATGTAGCTTTTAAATCATATTAAAGCAACCAAAATAACAAGGTTGCTGGTCAAATTGGGGAAATTATACAAATCCCAAACTTAACGCGGCAAATGAAGAAATTTAATTAAATTGTCTCATAAGACATGGTATAATTGCTAAAAACAGTATTTTTTTTATCAATGTGTTGCTTCCAGTCTGGTAGCGGAGATATGCCTGCTTTATTAATTAATTAGATTATATATTCAGGTGCCTGATGGCAATAATAATCTGGTAATGGTCATAGCCTGAGAGAGTATTTAATCCAGTCGGATTCAAATCTGAGAATTTCTTGGACGGTTTTAAAACTGTTCTGCATCAGCAGTTCAATATGGATCTCTGTCTGCCAGAGAAAATCAGTACAAACATCACAATGCCAAACGGAATCAATGCATCCTTGGAGTCCAGCGTCTGTGTATTACGTCATATGAAGGTACTTTTCAGATGAGTGATTATAAATTATGTCTTCCCCGCTTAAAGCAATTGCATCATGCTCGGCTCCGCCGAGCAGACGTCAGGAGAAAACACCATTGACCCGGTTTTGGGGCCACTGTGATTTCCATAATGCAGTTGCAATGTGCAAACGCTTGATATTTACTTTTGCTAATGTGGCCAATCGGGTGCTGTCCTGATGCATATTCACATGATGCATCTGAAGTTTATGCATTTGTTCAATGTTTTAGGACCTTACAGTTTATATGGGACTTTGGAGAAGCCCTCCATTGCATAACACTCATGATCTGATCCTGTAATGGGTTTATTTGTTTATTTATTTGTTTATTTATTGGATCCCCATTAGCTGACGCTTTAGTGACCGCTAATCTTCCTGGGGTCCACAGAAAGGACAAAATACAATACATACAAAGACTTACAAAACATATCGTGAAACAGTTAAAAATAGTACAACAAAGTACAAAATAGTGCAGTCAGATGCACAGTACAGTTGAAGAATCAGATAAATTAGATGACTAAAAAGCAATAGAATTAGTCAAGTGGTGAATGTTCTTAGGTGCGCCTTTTAATTGCGCCTTTTTTTTGAATGACAAATTATTACTTATATGTGTTAAACGAGGAGGTTAATGTATATTACTTTTTTGCTTAATGTTAAAGAGCTCCATGTATCCTCCCTCCTTCAATATCTGAATCATTGAACACACACACTGTTTCCACCACTGTCACATGACCCGACACCCAAAGGTGCTTGTTGTGTTCCTTTTGTGAAGGAGCACTTGCTGCAGCAGCATGCCTTCAAGCACAGCCACAGGAAGGAGAGACAAATGGAAAGGGATTAAAGAAAAGAGACAAGGAGATGGATAACAAAGGAGGGGACGGGATGACAAACGGGAAGCCGAGTGTGTGAGTGACCATGTGTCACCGGAGCTATTCAGAGGATTACACCACAGCCAGAGGGGAAACGTGTGTGTGTGTGTGTGTGTGTGTGTGTGTGTGTGTGTGTGTGTGTGTGTGTGTGTGTGTGTGTGTGTGTGTGTGTGTGTGTGTGTGTGTGTGTGTGTGTGTGTGTCCTGACTTTCTGCAAACATTATATTTGTATAGTAGCTCAAGTTAGTCGAGAGACAGATTTGAACCATGAATCTTTCTCTAAATGACTCACCCCCTGATGGAGCAGGGCACTCCCCTGTGTGTCCTCTTTCCTGCGCCTCCTCAACCTCTTATGCGCCGTCTTATTTACTGCCATCCAGTTCGCTGCAGCTCCACCTCTTTGTCTCCCCCTTTTTCATTCCTCAACAATGCCGGCCCTCCCACGCACTTCTATATGTGTGATGGGAAACACCTTGCGTGTGCCCTTTGGAGAACGGCACACGCTGCATGTAAGACAGCGTGGACGTGTGCCTTTTCATACTTTTTAAACTCAAATATGACGGTAAAGGTAAACTGTAGCATCCCATATTGTTTGTGCAGGTTTGGATTTTCTTTCTTTCTCGAAGTGTTTACATGACTTATTTAAAACAGTTTCCACATCATTGTACATGCACAATGTTGGAAACAAACTGGTACATTTGAACTATTCATATTTTTGAAAGCTTAAAAATCCTGTCTTCAGAGTGTAGGAAGATACATGGTACATGTTTTAGAGGTATGATGGTGAAGAATTGAGTAGTTACTGCTTATGCAATCAGAATACATCTGTAGTGTTAAAACTGAGGATATTCTGTTGGTGTAATTTTATTGTTGTAGCTGGATTTCTTCCTTTTGGATAAATGTGCATGCTTTGCATATATTACACTGCTTTGCATTGCAATATTTCTGCAAAGAGGTCAGGTATTTTTCGTCAAAATCAAGAGGTTTGCACCCATCAGATCAGAGTTCAATTCACGTACATTTATTTGCAATCAACTGTTTTACAAATAAACCTGTTGTGGGTCCGGTATTAAAGACAACACATCTGTCTTTCCCAACTCCGGAACAAAAATATTGACGTATTATTTATACCATCACATTCAATGCATGTGGCGTCTCCGTCCACTCCCTCATTACATATTATTTCTCGTAACCCAGTTCAACCCCTCCACCGGTTCAAGCCGGTTACGGAAGGTGACGGTTCTCTCTGACGTCTCCCCCTCGTCTCTCTTATTGTTGTTTTGTCTGAGCATCCTGGCCCTTGCTCTCGTCTCCTTTCTACTGGTTGCTATTGGATCAGCACAAGGTCCCTGTGTCTATCTACGTCGGGCGTTCTTGTAACTCATTAGTTAGAGAGATGGTGTGTCATATTTGTAGATGTAATTTAAGCCTAATATAAAACTGTATAGCACACTTTGTTTTGGCAGCACTCAATTTGAAACATTTCATCCACCACACCGTTAAGACACAATTTCACAGTTTGACACATATTCCTCCTCTGTCTCAGTGTTAGCAGATGTGTTTTTTTTAACTTCATAATTTCATCATCCGAAAGTACCCAAATGTCAAATTGCATCCAACCCAAGCCTCTCCTGCTCACATTTGTTTTGATCACTGCTGCAGTCATTATGATATATTTTCTATATTTTCCTTCTCCCCTCACTGCTCCCTTCATCCAGAAGATGAAAAATGGTAAATACAGAGAAGATTTCATCATTCTCAACACATTATAGAGCTACAGATCCATGCCTACTACGAACTAGTCATACACTCTGTCATACTCATTGAAAGTGTTGTAACTCTAAAGTTTCCTTCTGTACACACGTCATTTATTGCTTCGGTCCATCCGGGAGATGGATCCTCCTCCGTTGCTCTCTTGAAAGTTTCTTCCCTTTTTTTTCCCCCGTCCAAGTTTAAAAAAAATAATTATTGAGAGTTTTTCCTGATCCGATGTGAGGTCCTGGGACAGGGATGTCGTATGTGTACAGATTGTAAAATCCTTAGGGGGAATTTGTGATGTTGGGCTAAACAAAATAGTGTGTGTGTGAAATATACAAAGAAGTATTAATATAATAATTGGTTATGGCTCTGGATGAATGAAACGCACCTAAGTCACTGTGTGTGTGTGTGTGTGTGTGTGTGTGTGTGTGTGTGTGTGTGTGTGTGTGTGTGTGTGTGTGTGTGTGTGTGTGTGTGTGTGTGTGTGTGTGTGTGTGTGTGTGTGTGTGTGTGTGTGTGTGTGTGTGTGTGTGTGTGTGTGTGTGTGTGTGTGTGTGTGTGTGTGTGTGCCATGGCGTGAATGCATGAGCTCTGTGAGCACTAACCAAGTGGAAATGACAGTAATTAACTAAATGAGCTGCACCTGAGGTGGAGAGAGGGAGATGTACAAAATCTAAAGCTGCTTTTGTAACGGGGAAAAAAATAAAGTTAACGGGTTGACAAAGAGAACCGGGATGAAGATATACAAAAGTGAGACACAAAAAAGAAAAAAAACATTAAATGCTGCAGAAATATATGCTGGTTTACTTCCATTAACCAAGTGTCCTCCTTCAGTTCAGGGCCATGGAGGCAGGAGGACGGCCCACCGTGCAAGAGGCATCGCGAAAGAGGTCGGACCAATGAAGTCGGCCTTTGAGACAGAAGGAGGCAGGGCCAAGGGAAGGAGGCCAGGCCAGAGGCAGGGGCAAGAAACCAGTCCCAGCTTCAGACACAGCCGGGTCCAATGGACCCTATGAGGTGAGCAGTCACAAATACTCCGGGGAGGAAGTAGATTCATCCTTTCCTCTGTCCTCGCCCTCATGAACAACAAGTAAGGTTAGGATAGGTCCATATAACACAGAAAAATAACTACTGGATGCTCAAGGCCTCCCTGATTCAGAAACGCATAACCCTACTGCCTCCATAAGTGACCTAAAAACAAACTTGTCACATGGAAATAATTCCTCCTACAGTCCTTCAATGTTGTGTCGCCTGACATGGTCGTCTATGGATTCCAAGTCAGAAATGGGATGTAACATACATTTCCTTTCCATGTTGGATCCAGCCGACACCCCTCTGTTAATAACTGTTCAGTTTTTTTCCTTTCGATGTGCTTTTATCATACCGCATATAATCATTAAAGGTGCAGCTTTTATTTTTTACACATACGTTAAAAACTAACATGCTGTTTTCTTACCTTTTGTACGGAGGTTATCATCTGCATGTGTCGAGACATAATAAGATGCACAGAAAAGAAGTCTCTGCAGGCGATTGCTGAACTTCTGCAACTTTCTACTCCCTCTTCTTTCTTTCCTCCGAGTAATCGTTGCGGCCGATTCATTTGAGATTACGCTTACTTTGTGGAACTGAAGTGCAGTACAAGAGGAAAAATAACAAGAGCCCTCAATAAATAATTGACCTTGCAGCAATATTCAGTCACGATGGTGCAACGTAGTGTAAGAATGAAGGTGAGGAAATGACTTCACCTCTCTGCTACGAGGCGTAGTGTGAGCGGCGCCTTAGCAGAGCAGCGGCCCCGTGTGAGAGGAGCTCGTCATCTATACACTTGTTAGGTTGAATATGACTTATTCTCAGCGTTAGTCGAGGCTCTATGTGTCCCAATTGTTTGGATCCATTATGACGTCGAGGGAAGAGCTCTACAATCATTTGGGATTTAGAGCATAGAAGCTGACTACATTAAGGAGGACTATTGACACAAATCATTATCTCTTCTCCTTTTTCTAAACTCCATCTGTATAATGCTTCTCGAGGCAGTGAGGGCAAGCAAAGCAGATTGATGGTGAGCCATGAGTAATGCCTACACGTTCAAGGAAAGAGACAGCTTTTATTTTTCTTTGTAGAAGAAGACGGAGGCAATAATCAAGCTCATTATTCTTAAACGAGCTCCCACGCATGATATCTTCCATGTTCAAACATTAACTTCTCAAAGTGGATCTCTGAAATTGTTGAAATGGTATGAATAAAGCAATAAGTGCTCATAGTTGTATAATGACCAGATTGTGCGTGTGTGTGTGTATCTGAAGATGACTGAATATCATTTCTGCATGTACATGGGTGGAGATAGATTCTTCAAAGGGGCTTTTATCTGTTACTTTAGTACACTTGCACTCACCACATTTCAAACGACAACCCAAGTGGCCCTTGAGTTCTTGCAGGTTTTAGATTGCTAACTCTTGCAGATGCTGGTTGAAGGAGCGGGAGCGTGCGGAGGCTAATGCGATGCGTGCCAGCATGGCGTGGGATTCAGACATTTCCATCCACCTGTTCCCTCCGCTTGTCTCTTTTTGGTTTGTTTGTTTGTTTGTGTGAACAGTTGCAGCGACTGTTTGGACTGCCATGGGATGTATTTGAAGTCGTATGATTAACTGGGACATTTGGAAGTGATGCGGTCGTGATTAGTTGGACTGTACAGGAAGAAATCCCAAACGAGGTTTACACAAGCTTGTTTTTCTTTTAATTGGAGTCATCCATTGTTTGGTTTTATACAATCATTCAAAATGTACAAATGTATGCCCTAATATTAGATTAGATTCAACTTTATTGTCATTACACATGTACAAGTACAGAGCAAAGAAATGCAGTGTGGCATCCAACCAGAAGTGTATCAAAATAAATAAAGGGTATACAGGTTATAAATAATGCAGAGGTATAAATATATATTTAATAATATTCCCTGTACATAAGTTATTTTTAATTACTTTGTAACTGGTCAAAAACTGAACGGTGCTTGGTGAGAACATTTAGGACCTGTGAGTTCACCCTACCAGGCAGCACCTTGAGGTGTCTTCACGTTATCAGCTGATCACCGGTCTAGTGTTTTGGGTAACGTTAGTGGATGTGTGACTTGTACGATGTTCTGTTATTTTCTTATGTTATTTGATGACTGCTGACTGCCGTGTGTGTAGGAAGTGGGCAAATACAAAACACTCCAAACCAAAGCGTTCCTTTTCTTTTTTCCTTTCCGTTTCGTCTGCTTCAAGTGGTTTAGTCGTCATTCTTCAGCCGTGTGATCCATTCGAGGCCGCTGCGTGCTTGAATCAGGCATCCAGTTGTAGTCGAGTCAGTAAAGCGTGCACTTTTTAGTGATTTAAATAATACAAATGTTAACCATTAGTTCATGTCGTCTTATGCCCGTCATGTCCAACAAAGTGAATAAAGTAAAGAGACACGGCAGCGTCTGGGATAAGTCTGGCACCTGGTGTGTGTGTGTGTGTGTGTGTGTGTGTGTGTGTGTGTGTGTGTGTGTGTGTGTGTGTGTGTGTGTGTGTGTGTGTGTGTGTGTGTGTGTGTGTGTGTGTGTGTGTGTGTGTGTGTGTGTGTGTGTGTGTGTGTGTGTGTGTGTGTGTGTGTGTGTGTGTGTGTGTGGAGGTTTATAGTGCTGCTGGATGAGGCCAGGGTAAATGCCAGTGCACATTTTCTTTCCACAGTGTAGTGCAAGTAATATGCGTACAGCAGTAACATTAACACACACTGTGCTTTGGGAAAACTGTTCAAGAGATTCATGCAACATGCAAACACACATGAACACATGCTACACACCAGACCACCCACACAGGCACGTGCACATTTTGGGGGGGCAGGTGCTCAAACCCCAAAAAAGGGCACCCAATGCCAAAAACAAATTCTAACAGAGTTAAAGCATAAGCAGCAATATGACCTGCGTTTCCTCTGGGCAGCATCAGACCGCTGGCTTACATTTCCTTTATGAATAAAGATGAATTATTATATAGCAACAACATTACAAGCATTCTGATTGGCTAATGCAGTGGTTCCCAAAGTGGGGGTTGCGACCCCTAGGAGGGGCGCGGTGGTACTACAGGGGGGTCGCGGCTTCATCACCAACCCACACACACAGACGCACACATACACCGGTAAAACAATATAAAATTAAAGCTGCTAGCAGCGTTGAACGGGTCCTCGCTCGCCCACGCCGGTCGGGGACGCCGGCGAGTCGCCGGCCCGCTCGGCCGAGGGCGCACCGGTCGGACTCGACTCGGGCCGCGACTCGTGACGAGTACGAGGTGTTTGGGGCGGATTGGACAAAGTCCAGTTTAGCCGCTATCTTGCGCTTTAACCGCGTGAATATATTCACGCGTCGCATGTCCCTACGTGAAGTGTAGACCACGGCGTGTAAATTAAATGTTAAAAAGGAAATGGATTAAAAAAAGTGACTTTTATTGGAATCAAACCCACATCTCCAGGATTAGTCAGTCACTTATCATGCTGAGCTAGAAGCTTTGCTGGTAGGAGGTGTCCGGAGGCACCACAACTATTTAGGATGGGACAAATTAGAGTTTTTTTCTGGTAAATATGTTCAGGCCTATCGTGAAAGTGAATATTATGGTTCTTTTACTTCATAAATAGGTATTCCTACCATATTTGGCCATTTTGGGCGTTTTGGGCGTTTTTTGACTTTTTTTTGCGTTTTTGGCCGATTTGGCCATTTTCCACTTTTTTCCAACTGTGGAGTTCTACCAGAAAACGCTGACGGAATTGGCTCAAAATTGGTGAATAGGTTCAGGCCTTGACTGACATTACACTTGATTTTTGTAAAACATATCTGATGAGTGTAAGTTTTTAAGATGAATAAATTACAAATATTGGCTGTCAAATAACGAAGTCATTTCTTTTGCTCTCAGTTGTATATTCAAGTCTTGAGATTCTAACAAACCTATTTTTAACGGATTCCGTTAGTGTTTTGTGGGTCTAATGGCCGTTTGAAAAAAGTGGAAAATGGCCAAAAATGCAAAAAAACGGGCAAAACGGCCAAAATCGGCCAACTTTGGTGAATATCGGCCAACTTTGGTGAATATTTGTGGCACCAATTAAAGTTCAAATTTCACAAAATTTACATTGAATGTTCCCAACGCCATTCTGCACATATCCTGATGGTCTGTTATTTTTTTTGACCAATAGTGTTGAAGTTATAAGCATTACAAAACGGGACACGCCCCTAAAATGTTTGTTGGGCTATAGATGCTTACCACAATGATCTTTCTGAAAAAAGATGATATATCCCAGATGATATAGCTTCACTAATCATTATCTCCAATGGGTTTGTTAATATCGGACCTATTGTTTAGGTTCGGTGGTCACTTTTGTGTTTTTCACATTATTCAAAATGGCCGAAAATTAAAGTAGGCGGAGCTTAGGGTCCTGAGAGGTTTTTTTGTAGAGCAGGTCCTAGAGGTTTAGAAAATCTGTTTTTTAAGTTAATCGGACATTGTGGGTGAGGGGCGTCACTGGTCAAACTTCTAGGTGGCGCTAGAGAGCAATTTTTGAAAGCCGCATTTCGAGGTCTATGTCATCCGTCTATTTTCACCAATCCTGACACGCTTGCCAAATTTGGTGAGTTTTGGGATATGATAGGTACCCCCAATATGCCCCCAATGTTCTAAAATAAAAATCATAAGAATAAGAACTCTAACAATTTCAATAGGGTCCTCTCGGAGCGGTCCGTGTACGTTTTGATAGTTTGTTTTTTCGTTTCATTCCAAATACGGAATACGAAATATCGTGGTTTTCGGAATACGGAAATATCGTGGTTTTTTCGTTTTCCGTTTCAAACCAAAAACGGAAAAACGTAATATCACCTCCGTATTTCGTTTCTGCCGTCTGAAACCAAAAACGACAAAACGGAAGTGCTTAAAATGAGAGTCAAAATAAAAGCCAGTGATACATATTTGTATTAACGTTAGAAGAATATTAGTCAATATAAAGAATAAAGAATTAAACCGGGATATTTTAACGATGCAAACACATAGCAAGGTAGCGTTAGAAGAATATCATTTAGTCAATATAAATAATAAATAATTAAATGTTAGCGACAGTGGTGACTAAGGGAAGTTTAATATGCATGTACACAGCAAGAATCACCTTCTCACTTAACCGTTGCATTGTTTAATGCAACACAGCTCCTAATATAGATTAATCAAAGTAATTTGTCCGTGCAGAGTTGTTGCTGTTATTATATTTATATTTCCACCTCATTCTACTGGTTCTTGGACGAACACCGCAGAGGTTCACATGCAGCGCCGCCGCTCCCATAACGCGCACTACGCGCTGCGCGTAGGGCACCAAGTCCTGGGGGGGGGCACCACAAAATAGGCAACTAAAACAACCCTCATTGTTATAATAATTATAACGGCGATATTATTTCAGTCTACGGCTCGCATCGCTCTGCCGTGCTGCGCGCGCCGATACATCCGCGTTTAGCGCACAGGTGAGCACACATTCTCACCAGCACCCACACATTTTCTTATTAAGCAGTCTTCAGTTAGCACCCATGCAGTCACAATTTACCACCTGTGCTTCACCTGCAACCTTCATTACTACATCATCATTACATCAACGGTTAATGAGGACACGTTTTTTGTTTTATGTTTATATGTATGTGTGTGTTTGTTGCAGGTGAAGCACAGGTGATGTTGGGACTGGGTGCTAACTGAAGACTGCTTAATAAGAAACTGTCTCTTTATTTTTCAATTGTCAATACCTAGTGGTCATTATATCCTCACTCTTCCATGGAGGAATGTTTAGTTCCAAAATGACGGTAAAAATAAAACAAGTAAAGACATGATGTATACAACTATGCTGAAAATTAACCATGAACATTACATATCAGAGGAAATAAACGGCATTAAATACATACGTATCAATAACAGGTATACTGCAATCTAGCGGTATAAAGGTGAACCCTTTACTCAGCGTGTCCTCATACACGGTGTTCGTGTTCGTCCAAGAAACAGCAGAATGAGGTGGAAATATAAATATTGTAACGTTTCGGACGTTATGCACTGATGACACGGAAACGGGACGACGTTCTTAATCCTTCTCTTTATTGGGCATCCTCCAACACAGACAGCGTGCTCGTCTCCGTTCAGCAACTCGAACCTTCACAACAGCGGTTCCCGTCAACCAACCTTAACTCCCCGTTTTCCGACAGGTTAACCCCGCCTCCCCTCTGCTCCGCCAATCACAGGCAAGCCCCCTCGACTAGCATGCACAGTACCACACTGTGATTGACAGCCACTTCACAGGGTCGCTACAATATAATAACAGCAACAACTCTGCACGGACAAATTACTTTGATTAATCTATATTAGGAGCTGTGTTGCATTAAACAATGCAACGGTTAAGTGAGAAGGTGATTCTTGCTGTGTACATGCATATTAAACTTCCCTTAGTCACCACTGTCGCTAACATTTAATTATTTATTATTTATATTGACTAAATGATATTCTTCTAACGCTACCTTGCTATGTGTTTGCATCGTTAAAATATCCCGGTTTAATTATTTATTCTCTATATTGACTAATATTCTTCTAACGTTAATACGAATATGTATCACTGACTTTTATTTTGACTCTCGTTTTAAGCACTTCCGTTTTGTCGTTTTTGGTTTCAGACGGCACAAACGAAATACGGAGGTGGTATTCCGTTTTTCCGTTTTTGGTTTGAAACGGAAAACGAAAAAACACGATATTTCCGTATTCCGTATTTGGAATGAAACGAAAAAACAAACTATCAAAACGTACACGGACCCAAAACCAGCGAGGCCCTAATTTTATTGTTTGAGAAAACTTGCTGTTCAATGTGAGGAAATACAGTATGTTGTTTGCACTTTGTTTGAAATTGTTAATTGTATTTACAAATTATTTTATATATTTTTATTTTATATATATTTTATTATTGCTATTTTTACCAATGGCTGAGCAGCTTTTAGTGGACCAATGGCTGAGCAGCTTTCAGAGGACCAATGGCTGAGCAGCTTTCAGTGGACCAATGGCTGAGCAGCTTTCAGTGGACCAATGGCTGAGCAGCTTTCAGTGGACCAATGGCTGAGCAGCTTTCAGTGGACCAATGGCTGAGCAGCTTTCAGTGGACCAATGGCTGAGCAGCTTTCAGTGGACCAATGGCTGAGCAGCTTTTTTTTCTTCTTTTTTTGTATTCTATTAGTGTTCAAAATCTCACATACACATATTTCAATTTTTCAGATTCTTTGTACATAGAGAAGTACAGGCCAAAAAAAGAGGAAAAAAAGAAGAAAGAAAAAAAGAAGAAAGAAAACACATGCAAATAAAGAAACAATACCATAGTAATAAAACTAATAATAATAATAATAAATAATTAGTTGTATTAAGGTACGTTCACACCGGACGCGACAAAATTCTGTCGCGCGACAAGTTTACATGTTAAGTCATTGCAAAGCTGCGATAAAGCTGTGACGCTGTTTTTTTTCCCTGCGAGCAGCACGAACAGAGCGAATGTCGCCGGGCGAACTGAGCGAACAGAGCGATCTGTCCAGCTTCTTGTCGCTCGAGTTGAAATTTCTGAACTCGAGCAGCAGAAACGCGTGAGTCATAGTTGCGTCAGCCAATCAGCGTTGAGAAGCTCCGCTCGTCATCGTTCTGCCGGCCGGTTTAGAAAGTGGAGGAAAAGATTCTTGTCGCCGTTCGTGGGCAAAACAAACTTTATGACACGACTCTTTACTTACCGAAACCGTAGCGATAAAGATGAAGCTTAGAAGGAGGTCGGAGAAGCCGTGGGACTACCTGATACGTTTAGAATGTGTGCATTTGCTTTTATTCTCGCTGTGTGTTGTACTTCACTATGAACCAAGCGCCGGCATACGTGTTTCATGGCAGCGGAGATCTGCCGCCGGAGGAGGAAAAGTCTCAGAGACACGAATCATAGAGAGAAGAGAGAGAGCAGCGAGTAGCGCAGTGAGAGAGCAGCTCGGTCCACTAAAAAGTGGAAGCTCTCTGCGGTCCTGTCGTTCCTCGACCCGTGTTTACTCCGCGGGAGACTAGCGGGAACATGGGGCGGAGGGGCGGAGGGCCGTGGAAGTCAGGACCGCAGAGTCCAGAGAGAAGGAGAGAGAGGGGCAGCAGCAGGGCGACTCACAGGGCGACAAGTGAAGACACAACATCTCAGACTGGTTAAGGAAAAGATTCATATGGCTGAAGAAGCGGGCGCAATAAGCCACGCCCCCGCTGTGTCGCGTCCGACGCGTCCGGTGTGAACACCCTTTTTTTGTCGCGCCACAGAATCCTGCGACAAGCGCGACGAGAATTATTTTGTCGCGTCCGGTGTGAATGTACCATTAGTTGTTTTCATCATGTCATTCCAGATCCTGCTTCCCATCTCGTCAGTCCGACTCCCTTCACCTGCCTCTGATCACTACCTCGTTAGTCCCTCATTACCTTCACCTGGTCCTCACGCCCCTTCTCACCTGCAGCCCATTCCCTCATTAGTCCCTCACTATTTAGCTCCCTCACTTCCACTTGTCCTCTGCCAGATTGTTTTGTGTTCTCCATGACCAAGCTCGCCAGTGGTGTACTTATTGTTCCTCTGTTCCAGTTTGTTTTGTTTCTACCGTAACTCTCAGTAAAGTAAATTACTTTCCAGTCCGTCTCCCGAGTCGTGCATTTGGGTCCACCCTAAATCCAGCCATGACACTCGTTTTTTTTAAACGATCTAACGGTTTTGTACTTTTGGTAAAAAAGAAAAAATGATGCAATGTGGAAGAAAAATTCATGTAGGCACTGTGGCTTAGTTGGTAGAGGCACCTGTTTGGTGAGCGCAGAGTCCTGGGTTCAAGCCCTGGCATTGGCAATTTTTTTTATTTAATTCTTTACATTTTTTGCGCCCCCCTCTGAATGGCGCCCTAGGCGGCCGCCTATACCGCCTGTAGGAAAAACTGCCACTGCGTATTGCCCTCTTACGTCATTTTCAAAATGAGCGATATTGATAGACATCAACAGCCAAGAGCAGTGGTCCTCAAACTAAGGCCCGCGGGCCGGATACGGCCCACCTCCACATTTGGCCCTCTGAACAATACCAGAGAGGCATTATGATTTTTTTTTTTTCAGTCTGGCCACGCAAATCCTAGACTCGCCCCTGTTAAATGGAACAAAATAAGAATTCATTCTCTCTCTCCTCTCCCTCTCCCTCTGCCCCCCTCTCTCTCTCTCTCTCTCTCTCTCTTTTCCCTCTATTCTCTCTCTCCTCTTCTCTCCCTCTCTCTCTCTCTCTCCCTATTCTCTAAACATAACTAACATCAGTAAACAGCTGCAAAGCTTTGAAATCACGGATTTCGTGAGTTTTTCTTTGGTTATTTTTTTAGGAAACGTCGGACCAGTTGTGACGTCATGGTTTCAGCAGCGCTGATGTTGTGGTTGATTTATCACAAAACAACGTCAGGGGACAAACACCTTCGCGACCTGTGTGTCTGATGCTGCGGGTCAGAGGAGATGGAGATGCACCCGTTTGGTGGCGCGAGGAGCACTGCGCGAGCACGACGTAAAGGAGGAGGAGGAGGAGGAGGAGGAGGAGGAGGGAGGGGCGCGGCGCGGCGGCGGGGGGAGAGAGAGAGAGAGAGAGAGAGAGAGAGAGAGAGAGAGAGAGAGAGAGAGAGAGAGAGAGAGAGAGAGAGAGAGAGAGAGAGAGAGAGAGAGAGAGAGAGAGAGAGCTCAAATAAAAGCCCCGTCGGATATCAAAACACATTTGGAGGACTTGATGACAGAAAGAGAAACTTTTATTCTTAAACACTGATGAACGAAGAAAAAAAAAAAAGTGCCTCCTGAAAAAAGGGCTCTTTTCTCAGCCAGGGCAAAGGGGCTGGTGCTTGAGCACCACTAGGGCTCTATCTGTGCACGTGCCTGCACACACACATACACACACTTTTCATGGCGGGATGAATAGATGCAGTCACGGCTATATGAGCGAGAGCAAACATGCTCTACTTTAAGCAACACACGGCTGAGATGCACATAAACAAGTGCACACGGCCCCATTATGGCGTTGCTGACCTACATCATTAAGCTGAATCAATCAACACCGACCTACGATATCAGAGGAATAAAACAGACACTGGAATCGGCAGACGTGCACATAAAATAAACATGTGCATGCACACAACTACTCTCTCTCTCTCTCTGAGATGTGCACACATTCCCTCCCAGCGCCACAGACGCTGTGCCCACACTCACTAACACACACTGACACACACTGACACACACACCCTGCAGCTCACTGCACAGCGATGCACATGCCAGCAAGCTGATGGGATTGGAATGGCCTCACTCCATGTTTTATGTGTGACTTTGGCCCACTAGTTCATTTTGATTTAACCCCAGCAGCTTAAACATATTGAGGATTTATTCATACACATTTAGAAAATTCATCTTGAGAACGTATCCCTCAGAATACGCCTCGGAGTCTACCTGATCAGTGCCATGTTTGCTTATGCTGCACAGCCAGATACATGTTGAATATTTAATGGCGTAGCTGTGTATTTAGTTTCATGTCGTCCACAGATGCACTTGTATTCAGGTTAACTGTCTTACGAGATGTGCCATGTGCACATAGTCTAGCTTTAATCACCTACCAGGGCAGAAGCAAGAATAATTGGTAGTCTTATTATTCTCAGAAACCTTATTTTGTAAGTTTTGTGTGTGTGAGAATTGCATTCACCTTGGCTGTTACAGCAAAAGTACTTTAAGTTTGAACTTAAAACGTAATGAAAACGTAATGAGCTGATGTACCCATGAATACCTATTTAATACATAAACGTTTGGCGATGGCAGGTAATTTATTTTTCTGCGTTTTTTGTTGTCAGGGCTGCCACTAACAATTATTTCCATTCCATTTGTCATTCGTCAATTCTTTGGGAGGTTAATTGATTAATATAGCCTTTAAAATGACATTTGCAGGTTTCAAATTTCCTTCCCGTCCAAACAACAGCTCTGACATTGAATTGACAAATATATGAAATGGAGAAAGCACACTGTGATATTTGAAAAGATGGAAAATGAATGTCAGGCATTTTCCCTCAATGAATGACTTTAGATTATTAATTTCTCTCAGAATAAACATGTCGATGTGTTATTGATGAAAACATGCTCCATATATGTACTTTCAACAGACGTAACGGATTGTAGAGATACACGTGTGCGTGCCTGCGTGTGTGTGTGTGTGTGTGAGAATCTGTCTCTTTCGTATGAATGCTAACACCCAAAGCTTCAGTGTTTGTGAACAGCTCTGCACAACATCTCGTGCTCGAGAACCGACTCCCTAAATGGTTTCTGTCTTACGGGGAGACTCACTCCTACGTTTTAACCACCGTGCTTAAGGCCCTGTTCAAATCACTTCTACACCGTCTCACATAAAGCACGCGTTGAAAAAGCAAGGAGCTCTCGGTATATCTCTTCATCATGCCCAGCCCAACCTTTCCGCACATTATTTTGACATCCACCTCTGTATTAATCTGGCTGTCTTTCCCATCACTCCTTATCGTCTCACTCTATCCGTCTGTCGCCTCTGTGCATTTCTCTCTCTTGATCTATCTGTCTGTCAAGGCAGCCTTTCCTTTGCTACATCTCTGTTTCTATCCATCTATCTGAATCCCTCCCTCTTCAGGGGACACGGGCCCAGTCAAATCGATCACATCACCCCATCCATGTTCCCCTTGCAACACCGCTCTCTCTCTCTCTCTATCCCCTCCTCCTTGTACACTTCTGGCTGTATAGACAAGACAATCCATCACTCTCTCTCTCTCTCTCTCTTTCTCACACACACACACAAACTACCTCTTATTTTGACATACAAAGGTGTTCTGCACTGCTTCTGTCCACTTGTCTCGTGTATCTGTGTTTTGCATCACTTACGTATTTTCTTTTCACTCCATCCATCCATCCATCTGTCCATCCATCGGCCTCCGTCGGCCTCAACCCAAACGCATCCCTGTGTGCTGACTGCGTTTCCAAGACGATGCCCTTATACAGTTATGTTCCGTCTCTGTTGTCATGCATGGCAACGCTCCGCTGCTTCATTACCACGGCAACAGAAAACTGTCCCCTTTCATCACAGAGTTTAGTAATGCCACGTGCACGTATGAGCGGGCTCCCACACCGGAACAACACGCATTAGACGCACACACAAACGCACAGTCATGGTTACTTGGAGAGAGAGCGAATGCTCACAGACACACAGAAAAAAACGTGAGGCGTGGACTCAAGCATGAATATTAATTAGCTCTATAATTACCTGGCCATAATAAACTTGGGGGCACACACAGCATTAAGTGCACTTGGCTGCCTGGCTGTGGCCTCAACAAACACACGACACGCTGCATGCACTGCTGGGTCTAAACTAAAGACACACTCCGGTGCCTGAGCACATGCTAATCACACAGCAGGCCACACACACGAGAGCACAAGACACCTTCTGTTCTTTGTGTTCGGCTGAAGTTTGTCTGAAAATTAAACTCATATCGTTCGTCACCCAGAAGGATCTGAATATTGGAGATGCGATATGCGAACATGTCATTTGTCAATTTGCTGTAATTTTACGCTGTCAATCTTTTATAGTGTACGTGTGAAATATCTATATTTTTAAAGTCACTAATGATGCTGATGATGCATGTAATGTTGTCTTGAACTGACAGACGTGTGATGAAACTCCTGCAGGGCGTGCATTAAGTTGATGATGCCACCTTTATTCAACTCATTGGTCAAGTCAGCTGTCACTTTTTAAAGTCTTGCTTGGCTGGGTAGGATGAGCCCTGCCAGAGGAAATTGGCTCAAAACCGTAGCAACGGAGATTACAGGTGTCAAACTACCTCAGCTGGCTGACAACTATAACAAGCAGGCTGTCCGCCCTACACCCCCCCTCTGCATCTCATTTATGAGCGCTTAGGGCGACGCCCCTTTAGGCGCAGAGGGAAAAACACGAGGGGATGCATGTAAGCAGCTACCTGCATATATGAATGGAGATATACATCTTTTTTTTATGTCTGTAGTATCCTAAATTACACTGAAATCTCTTATCTCTAACGGAAACAAATCTAAATCCTTATTAGGTAGCTGGCTTTTTATCTGTTCCAAGCTTCAGGTTAAATTGACAAATGTCACTTGAAGCAGATTTCATGAGGTGACTTTGACAAACATTGATCGTTGGATGCCTGTCTGGCTGGTTTCTCTGTTCTCTGCAAGCCTGGGTCTGTATTCTTCTAAAGATAATTTGGGTGGGAAAAAAAGAAATGTTAATCCACAACTGCAGGTGGCCGGCAAAACCAGCAGGGTAGGGACTCTTCTGTAGAAAGACATCTGATAATTCTGTATCCAGTATTTGGATGGAAGTAGTTCTTTAAAAACAAGATTTAAGTGAGTCAACTGCACATCTCCTTTTCATTCTTGTAAACATTAATCTGACTGTTTTGATCAAGTAAAACTTATATTTGAGAATTTATAATCTATAAGAATCTCCAAAGCCCACATTTACTGTTTTAATAATACTCCAGGAGTTTAGAACTCTTAAAAAAAAAGACAATTTTCTTTCCGACCCTTTGCATTTCAATCCTCAAATTGACTGGCTAATGTAGTTTTATGCATCAATGCACCTGCCTGGCAATAGACCTGCACATCGGGGACGAGCTCTTCAAACAGGCTCTGATGAAAGGATAACAGCATGTGGGGAAAGGTGCGCTCACTCCTTTTCAAAAAGGGTGACAGCCTGAAATAAATGTGTTTATGGTATAATCCGTTACTTGATCCATAGTACAACCTTGAGCTAAAGAATCGCGGTTGAGTCTGTTGGGATGAGGCCTTTTCCTTCCTGAAATAAATAGTAATCAATAGAGAAGCAGACTGAGTGAAACTGTCTGCAAGAAATATCTTTATTTACACCTCTGTTTTTGATTGATAACCCTCGGGGGGAGGGGGGGGGGGTCGCTAACTGGCCACTTGCAGCAGTATGGTTTAATGAATCTGAGACCCACTGCAGGGCAGGAGACTTTCCAGGTCGCCGGTTGAAGAATCTGGGTCATGGGCTGAACACATTTAAGTATCCATGTCAAGAAAAAGGCCCGACTGTGGCTTTAATAGTAGCTTTTGTATCGCTTCATGCCCGTTTCCATTCTCACCGGCTGCTTCGGCATCACTGGACCGACTCCTTTGACCAGCAGCTAATGTGCTGTTGCATGGCTCCCGTCTAGATTTGAGGACGTTTATCTTGCACCCTTTCTGCTCCATGCACGGTTAAAAAAAGGGACTCTCGGTATGTTTGTTTTCCAGCTGGGCGTAATTGGACATCGATGGCACTTATCTGTGCTCTGCTGTTATTCCCTGGCATGGGGAAGCCACCGGGATAACTCCCGCAGCTCTTCTGGCAGCCAAAGCTCTGAGCTGATCTCAGAAAGAGTACAGACCGGGAACAAGTGCCAGGGGGCCAAGTCCCCAAGTTAATCCAGAGAGATGAAGACTTGTTGTTGTTGTTGTTCGAGACGATGTAACACAAGGCAGGCTGCATGTTTTTGAGGTTTTTAGAACAATGACAGTCTTCAGTACCGCGCCTTATTTATTTTTTCTGTCAAATAAATGTTTTGTTGACAGCTATGTTAGTATTACATGGCATGTGTGAAGAAACCCATGCTAGCCCCAAGTTCAAATGACAATAAAAGATATTGTGATTGTGTTATTATGTCTAAAGCATAGTGCTACTAGCTTTAATATATCCATGAATAATGTTTATGATCCGGTGACAACCCGTATCCTGCAATTTATTTTTGCAGCGCTTTCTCTCTCTCAAACGCTTTCTTTTCCTTGGCCTTAGCCGCCCCTGGTGATTGTGTTATATGCGATCGGACATCTGGCTGAAAGAAGGCGTTTTAGGACAGCAGAGAGAGGAAATGTGTTTTGTGTGTGAGCCCGGGCCTGATAGGTGGAGGCGTTGGTGCAACAGTGGCCTTGCTAGTTACCAAGAGACAGCTGGCCATGAAAAGGCATTTTGGGGAAAATATCACGTTGTGTGTGTGTGTATGTTTTAATAAATAATGAGAGAAAAATGTTGAACATGCATTATTAAGCAAGAAGGTGTGTGTGTTTTGTGTGAGGGAGCGATGATAACGTCTGAGAAAGGAGATTTCCTGTATCCGTGTCATCTGGTGTTTCCCAGTCACCAAAGTAGATATTGGACCCGTGTTTCCAAAGCCACATTCGTAAACAATCAGACACTAAAAAGCCTTTTTCTTTTCAGGGGACAGGAAATGCAAATCATTTTACACCATCTTCTGTTCCGCAGTATCTTGGTATGCAGGAGAGCCTCAAGATGGCCTCATCAAGTCTCCTCTTATCAATCACACGCTTCATCTCTCACTCCCAACTCCTCACACCCCCTCCCAGCCCTTCCCTTCATCCCGCCCTGGCTCTCTCTTCGCCACCTTCATAAAACTCCTGGCTCTCACTCCAATCTCTCTTGAGAGCGTTGTATCCGATACACACACACAAGCTGCAGATGGAACAGCCAAAGAAAGGGAAACTAGTTGGTGGGTAGAGGGATGAACAGAGTTTTACACGACCAGATTCCAGTACGCAGGGGTAATTAAAAACTAAGATCTGACCTCTGTTTTCACAAAATCCATTGTTTCCCGTATTCGGAAATCCATCATGTAGAAAGATGTCAGAGTTTCTGAACTCTACGCCCTAGGACATTCGACGTATCCGTTTGTGGCAGCGATGACGCACTCCGGAGAAAAAGAGAAGATGCTCGCGAAAGAGTTAAAACATTTCAATAATTCGTTGGACCTTAGCGGCACATGTTTTGTTTTGGTTAAGTGCCAGACTCCCCGGGGTACACTAGCTATCAGAAATGATCATGGCAATGCAACGCTGCTTCATTATTGATGCTGTTTGCTACAGGGCTTCTTAATTCAACAGAAACCACTAAATTAAAATGTAATCCTGCTAAAATGTTGTATTATTGAGGAAACTGTAGATATGGCGTTTGCTTTCAAAGCAACAGGAAGCCTCAGTGAACTACTGAAGGACCACGTGACACGGACTCCTATATTGTCTGAGTGTGCGATGTAGTTTTGTTATCTGTTCACTTTAAAGCCCCACTATGTAACTTTTCCACCTTAAAATAACAGCTTGAAAAAAATTGTGCCGCTACAATGACTTTTAATATGTTGATTTGCTCCTCCGCCACTCGGGGGTCTGGGGGCTGAAAACTACTGAATGTAAGATGGTTGTTAACGACCCGGTACTTCCGGCGGAAGTAGTTCAACTTGCTGTCTGGCATGATTACGCAACGTCTTATAGTGCCAGTCCACGCTCGCAGGTGACTTTTTATTTGCTCCACTACGCGACGTGTAGAGACAAAGTGACATGCCGCGGCTGAACGGCTCGCTGCAGCTGCCGAGAGAGCGCTGCTGGTAGCGCGCATCGACCAGCTGGGAGATCAGCTGTGAGGGCACGTGACTGAAGAGCCATATATGGCTCGAGAGCCAGACGTTAAATACCTGAAGGGGGCGCTACAGGGGAAAAGTTACATAGTGTCGCTTTAAGAGTTGTCGTTTCCCTGAAGTGTTAGAATAAACCGGTTATCTTGAGTGCCTGTAAATGCTTTTGCATTTCACCTTTTTACTTTTATGTTCTCAATAGTAATGCATGTCAGGATTTTAAGACTCAGTTTGGATTCTCTTCTGTGTTTCATGAACTATGAAGATGAGTCTCCGCTTTAAGTCCGTGAACCTAGAGACGCAGAAAAACATTGATCGGTCGATTCTTTCCTTTAAACAATACCAGTCGCTCTTCTCACGGCCGCAGGTTAGAAAGCTCAATAACTCGGTGTACGCTATGTATATGTTATTGACTAAATGTCTCGTAAAGGTTGAGATTAGAGTGTGTGTCATTTTCTAGGAGCGGCTCTTGATTTTAAATGATGCTGATTTTAATCCAAATAGTGAGCTCAGAAATGGCTTTCATGCACATTGAAAACGCCGATGTCGGCATAGAGCATCGTGCTGCTTTCTTGGCTTTTGTGCCCTTGTGTCCATTTAATAAGTGACCTTCAGTTGATTCCCTACATTTAGCTACAGTAGCAACTTCTTGATATAATCTATTACTGTGTTACTACACCATGGAGAAATTAATCCTGTCTGTCATAGTGATGCCAACACATGAACATGAAGACGAACATGTATCCAGAAGCCCTCCGTTACCAACTGGGATGATGGCGTTTACATATAAAATATCCTTCATGTGTCTAATCTTCTCCTCTCACCATGTAGGAATCAATATCATTGATATTGGTAACCTTATCGTCTTATTACTATATATGATCCTGTTGGAAAGAAACATTATTTAGTCTGGGATATTGGCCGGACGTGTCATTGTTGGCTGCGTTCAGAGAGGTTTCTGATCATCTGTGGGAGGAGAAGGTCAGACCCAGGGAAAGGAATTGAACACAGTTATGACGTACAGTAAAAGTGACTTCCTCCTCTGTCATTGTGACCAACGGCTTTAAATGCACCACCACACTGTGAAGCAGAAAAGAAGAGCAGAGGACTCTTTACGTGTTCACCCTTTGTCAACATAGACAAAGCTTTTTTCTTTTGTTTTCTTCTTCCTGAAATGTGTTTTCACAAACGTTTTCTTTCGGCAATTGAAGTGGTTCTCGGGTTTCCCGGCACAGCGGCAGATTGATACTTCTCACCGTGACGCCAGGTAACTTCTGGTTATCCAATCGGAAGAGGACTTCTTCTGCACCTGTCATCATTTACCTGTCCTGCCAAGGAAACAACGGCATCAGTTGAAACGACACGTGTTTACGTTTAAGTGATGGAAATGTGTCTCCTCGGGAGCAGAGGAGGGAGGAGCGTGAGGTCGCTGCAGATCAGGAAATATACTTCTGTCAACTGAACGGAAGTTATGAAGTATGCATACGTTTCCAGTGTTATTGGATGAATGACAACTGTTAGACTTAAATAATTTGCTTCTGGCTGCGTTGAGCAATTTCTCGACGCACGAGTGGCAAACCTGACAGCGTCAACGACACACTCCTCAAGTTCTGTCACATCGTCACATTTGATGCTGGAACTGTTTGTTATCTATTGGGCTGGTGGGACCATATGGTCTGTGTCGCAGCCAGGAATCTGCAACAAAGAGACGCGTGTTGCAGCTACAAGCTGCCGACATTACGGTTTAGTAGAAGGTAAATTCTCAGTGGGTTCACCACAATTAAACCTTTCACATAACACAAAGCCATTTTATTCATTAATAATGCATCCGTTACTAATTTTAGTGTTCGATAATGACCTTTATCCTACACCTTTATTTGCATGGTTATCTTAATGAGGGTGTTTAATTGACCAGAGTCGATACGAGCCTGTAACCGCCCGTGTGTGTGTGTGTGTGTGTGTGTGTGTGTGTGTGTGTGTGTGTGTGTGTGTGTGTGTGCGGAGTAAGTGCGAGCAGAAGGAATTGGCCGGTGTCGACATGCAGGCCCTCACAAGTTATCTTGAGCTTTGGCTGTAAAGCAGTGATGGAAAAAAACTGATTTTCAACACTGGCCCTCAGCCGGCGGATCAAATAATCTGTCTTTCCACAGAGAGCCACAGAGAGCCTGAAGCCAGCCTGTGAAGGAGCCATCGAGCTGAATCCTGCCGAGGTTTTCACACCGCGACTGCAGGTTCTGAACATTTTACCTTCTCGATGCTTTCAGAAAGATATAAAGGTTCTTCTGTTGCGCCGACTGGTACGAACGCTGAAATGCAAAAGGGAACAAGGGCCAAAAAGGTCAGCATGATGTTAACATGGAAGATGGTGACGAATAAACCATAGTAGATGGAGATTTAGAGAAACAGGAGGGACACTCTGGGGGAGGGGCTTGGAGATACAGGGTTGATGGAATTCACCTGGAGGGAGTGTAGTAGTAATTTATTTAATTTCATCTTTCAATCATTTAATTATGCAACATGCTTCTTTTTCCTCGAAGCACTTTACTCTCCAACTTACTGTGGGAGCAATTTTTCCTTTATTCCCTCGGGTGTTGATCAACGAAATACAGAGGAATTGAAACGTATGAATCCAAACCATAAAAAAATATTTTGTTAAATATACCGACGCTACCTAGGTCTGGGTTTAGTCTTTGATATCCGGTGTGCAGCCAAACTATCCTAAACTGTTTTTTTTCTCCACACTGGCCTGGAGCATTTTGTGTTGCTCCAAAACTTTTGGAAGTTTTGCCTTTCAGGTTTAAATGTCTGTGAAGAACAGATTTGAACGATAAAAAGTACAATTCCCAAACCTTTTGTATGCCCCCGTCCTACTCTAAAGGTGTGTCCTTGTTCAGTGTTCAGCAGGATCGGTCCCCACTGGTTGTGTTAGAGCTGGTTTCACAGCCTCTTCTGAGGGGACTCAGATTTCTCATTCGGGCCTCCCGAAAGCGACCCTCTCTACGTCGTTGGTGGGTCAGCTATTGCGTGGTCAAAAGCCCAAATTGTTTGACACCCTGGTAAAATGGTCCGTGTCCTCGTGTCCTACCGAGGCGAACAGGAGACAATTAGGAATCCAGTCGACTCCGTGAGCCGCAGACCTCGGATCTGTCGAGCTAATCGTCCGGATAGTTCTGCTGGCAGCATGTTGTCTAATTCAGGGTTCTTACACATTTTAACCAATGGATTTCCATGACTTTTCCATGACTTTTCCATGACTTTTTCATGACTTTTCCAGGTCTTTAAACCAAATGTCCATGACCAAACTGAAATGTTGGTATAAACATGAACACTTTTGAACATTTAGCGTATTGAGAGCGTACGCCAGCTTATATTTTGAGCGTCTTTCTTTAAAAAACATAAAAAATATTTTAAACTTTTGCGTAAATGAACATTTGATTATAACACATTTCCATGACTTTTCCATAACTTTTAGGATTTAAGTTTTTTCCATGACTTTTCCAGGCCTGGAAATGACCATTTTAAAATCCCATGACTTTTCCAGGTTTTCCATGACCGTACGAACCCTGCTAATTGTGTTTTATTCAGATGTGGCGTATGCTTATGTGTTGAAGTGCTTCCTAATATGAAGTTCATCACACATTAAACTTTACATTAGGTAATCCGTATATGATGCTCCATACTTAATATTCCAAGAGCATGTGTGTGTTTGCACGTTAATGCCATGCTCTTTACGTTGAGTGTCCGTGTCACTTCCTGCACTGTGCCGCTAATAGCAGTTAGTGTTGCGGGGAGGAGGGGGGTTGTGTGTGTGACTCATGTTTCTCCTTTTCCAGTGTGAGCAACAACCTTTTCCTCTCCAGGGTGTGACACCTGACATTGAACCTGCTAATCAGAGCTGTCACAGCTTTCTCTTTAAGATGAGTGTGACCTTGAGCTATTCCCGTGATATTATGAATCACGTGGCTAATAGTCACACTATTATTCTCCGGTGCGCCCCCACTGCGAGGGGAAAAGGATAGCGGTATTATTCACAAGGAGAACTCTTTAATTAGATTGCCGTGGAAGAGGTGGAGGTGTCGGTTTCTACAATGTCAGTATCTAATTAAAAATCTTAAAAAATCATTTACGGGGGATGAATAAAGATGTTTCATTTGACGGACGTCGTTTGATAAGTCGCAGTTCTCCAGATGAATGAGGTGAGGTTTCATCATTAAATATTAAGAGCGTGCAGACAGACGCTTGAAGTGTACTGTTGCTATTCTGAATAAACGCAGCAGACATCAGTGGCCATGCTGCGTGGATAACTGATGAAATGCACTACCGTGTGTGTGGGTGTGTGTGTGTGTGTGTGTGTGTGTGTGTGTGTGTGTGTGTGTGTGTGTGTGTGTGTGTGTGTGTCAGCGCACCTAAAAGACTCAATTTCTCCTTATCAGGTTTTATGATTAGAACTGTAACATCTCTTTGATTTGACTAAAATACAAAATAACTTTTGTACATTAATTCCCAAAATCAGACTCGTCTTATAATGCAAAAAATAAAATAAATATTCTTCCCGCAGACCCTGCTGCAAAGTAGTATGTTACATTAATTTTCTGTCTCAGTTTGGAAGAAAATTAATCGAGTTGTGTGCTGATGTAATCATTTATCGTCACCAACCTATTCACAGATTCATCGTGACCGACTTGAGATGATGCCACACTTTCATTTTCATTTCACTCGCCGCAGGAAAAGCCTGCAGCAGTGTGTAATGCCACGCTTTGGCTGTGACCCCCAAGTCGACACTCATGTAGGGCAGTGTGAGCGTAATTTAAAATGCCCCGCCCTCTTTTAAACGCAGACGAATGCGACCGTAAAATAAAGGCTTGTAAAGGGCACGTGGGTTAATAGTGACTGCACCGGCCCGTAAAGGGGAACGCGTGGGACAACGATGGACGCCATAAAATGAGATTTCCAGTTAAATTCATGTAATCTTGATAAAGAAGGCTAATAGTGCGTACCGAGACATCCCCTGGAATAGCAATAAACAACCACTGACCAACCATTCTTGCTCTCGTTTAAGAAATAAATTAAAAAAAATTGTTCCTTCTCAATCTGTGATGATGAGGATAATGATGATGCCTTTCTGGGAGTCGTTTTGGGATGAAGTGTTGTAATTTACAGTCATTGCTGGATCCACCTGCTTCTACTTAAGTTGCTGCTTTCCCGGGAAGACTTGTGACGGCGCTCGGAACAGTTGTGATCTCCTCTCTCCAGCTGTGGATGAATGGTGCGGTGATAGCTCAAGAGTTGCTCCAGTCTAACCGAAGACTTTCGGCACTAATAACTGGCACTGATGTTCTTGATTGCTCAACATCCGTAGAAAAAAAGAAGTGTAGGAAATACCTCGTGCTGCAAGCTAGACACCAAAAACAGAGATTCCGCTTTCAGATGACCAATATTCTGAGGGAGAAAACACCAGACCGTGTTTTCAAAGGTCACACGTTTTTCATCATTACTATATTCTCCCGTCTGAACCTCCTCCTGGGTTGTGACATTATTACCAGGAAATATTGAGTGTTAGTCCTGAGATTCACAGCCAGGTGGAGAGGAGGCGCCATTGTTTGCACGTCTGGTGGAGCTTATTGAATGAGGCTGGACAAATATTGTCAGTCGAGAGCCAAAAGATATTCAGTATTACCATAATCAAAACTCAGTAAATCCCCTCTTAACATTTTTGCGAGAATAAATGTACGGAAAATAAATATTTTTGAGAACCGAGTATGTGGTGTTTATTTATTTAGTTTAAATGCATGAATACAACAGTTTAATGTGACAACCTATGGAGAAAAATAAATAAATGAAAGTCTAGGGACCAGAAAATGTACAGCAATATGAATTGGGCAGACATTAAAGCCCATAATAATCTATACATGCACAAACTTGGTCTGAATCAACTGTGTATGTCTCAGCCTCCATAAACTGTTCAACATTACAATGAAAATTAAGCATAAAGAATGACACATAAGACAATTTAATATAGTTTTGACAGTCGTTGCATCACCACTTTCCATTTATACTAAAATACTCCATAAAATTATCCCAGCTAAACTCACAACTCCTCATTATATTTAGATATGTATTGTCCGATACGTGCGCACGTAGAGTCTTAAACGTCAACAATTAGAGTCTTAAAATTGTGTCGCAGCCAATCGGAGACAATAGTCCCACAGACTCCGGACTGCTTGTCCAATTGAAACCACATCCCCTCTTGTCCCAGCCTGTTGCCATGGTAACCATGTGATGTTCTGACAGCAAGGTGGAGAATGTATATGCACGACAACAACAAAACGCGGATGATTGGCACCCCCCTCTGACGCGCAGCAAGAGAACGATCTGTGATGTCTCTCTTTCTGTGGTCGCCGCCCTCCGTTTGCTTTCTAATTCCTTAATTCCTGTTTCGTCTGCGTATCGCAGTCTGAGCCCCTCGCTCTCTCTGTTCGCTCGCTCTGCCTCTGTCGCATTGAATCCTCCCTGCTTGACTGTGTGTGTGTGTGGGTGTGTGTGTGTGTGTGTCTTGGTGTCTGCTCTCCAGCTTCCTCCTTATATTTGCTGCAGTGCTTTGATTCTCGCTGAAATGCTTTAAGCTCACAGTGGAAAGGAAAGGGCACACTTTCAAAAACACACATGCACACACACACACACTCACACACACACACACACACACTCACACACACACTCAAACGCATGCTTTTTAAAAAAAAAAGAAAAGAAAAGAAGAAGAAACAAAGTGCCCCGGCTGTATACGTGTGTGTTTGTTTGCCCTTTCTGACACTCGAGGCTAAACTAGCTCTGAGGAGCAGTTTCAGTACGTAATGAGACGTCTCATCACACACACACACACAATCACACACACACACACACAATCACACACACACACACACACACGCACCTTTGTTCCTCTTTCCCTTTACAGATTCTCACACACATCAACACACAGTCAGTGGCTGAAGCATCAAATGGGCTTGAGATTGACTCTGGGGGGGGG
Organism: Liparis tanakae; assembly: GCA_036178185.1. NCBI lineage: Eukaryota > Metazoa > Chordata > Actinopteri > Perciformes > Liparidae > Liparis > Liparis tanakae. The sequence goes on along the minus strand of CM070111.1, from coordinate 6,388,331 downwards.
GGGGGGGGGGGATGATCCATCTCCCAGCTTACCCCTAAGGCCGTCGTGCTGACGCAGTCATTAGAGATGGAATGAGTCGGTGTGGTCATCGCGCAGCATCGATAGGGCCGAATAATTGATGTGTGAATTGTTAACTCGTCTCTCGTCGGGCGGCCGCCGGCTTCGTGACACGCCGCTGTTCTATTAATAGCTTTTAATGGCGATGTGGAGTCCGGGGGAGTTTCCTGTCGGCGAGTTACGAGGCGACCGCGTGGAGAAGGCCAGATGCCGGCGTCGCGCGAGAGGCGCCGTCGGGGGCGTTTCCGCGTGGAGATCCTGGCCTCTGATTCTCAGACAGGTGGGAAATTGTCGCCAGAAGCAATTCTTTGAACTGCGAGTAATGGAAACGGGACTGAGCCGAGTGCTCAAAACCCTTCATTTGAGAGTAATGCGTTTGATGGCGTGCTGGTACCTCTGACATCACAGCGCTGCATCCACTTCCTGCTTCAACGCCACGATTATCACTTTGTATTCAGCCTGTCGTCTTTTCAAACCTCTGACGAGTGCATCTGCGCCACATTGCGCCATACAGTATATTTATATTTCATATTTAGCATCCATTTCCTTTTGTGTCATTCTCAACAGTTGGAACCGTTGGGTTTTATATCTGAGCATTGTTCGTGGAGAAAAGCAGCGAACTAGCAGTGTGTGTGTGTGTGTGTGTGTGTGTGTGTGTGTGTGTGTGTGTGTGTGTGTGTGTGTGTGTGTGTGTGTGTGTGTGTGTGTGTGTGTGTGTGTGTGTGTGTGTGTGTGTGTGTGGATCAGATCCTGGTTGTGCTGATTGAGGGGAAGCTTAGGGAGTGACAGCTCCGTCCGTCTGAGGAGCGATGTTGACCATCCTCTCCGACTATTCTCTTTATTCAGGCAGGATTACAGCAAAGAAAGCAGCAAAGCGAGCACTGAAGGGATTATCGAACCGCGGCAGAGGGATTAGAGGGGAACGTTGCACCTCGACAGAGCAGAGGCCCCCCTGTGGCCCCCGGAAGGGACTCGGTCACAGGTTAGAAGACGTCGGCTCCCGCACAGCGGTGCCGAGACGCCCGAGCTTCTTCAGAAGGTGTTTGACACGCAGAGTTGTCAGAGAAAGGGATGAGCGGAGAGAGAGAGCCACCGAGGGGATCTGCACTCTGGCGCTCATATGGACGAGAGGCCGGAGTTATTAGACGCCTACACTCTGGGATCCAAATGAAATCAGCGGTGTGACCTCGGGACCCAGAGACGTGAGCATGTTTGCTTCTGTTGTGATGAGACGCCATCAAAGTGCCTTTGTGACCTATTTCAGATTGAGACTGGGCTGAAGGAGGCAGCGGCTACAGATAGGTTGTGGTGTTATCTGGCAGGGGCCAAGTGTTGACGCACAACACTGCCAGCTTTTACCCCGAGGAGCTGGCTGCATGTTGACTCCTAATGCGGCTCAGAAATCTGGCAGTCGCCATGTTGAGAGCCGTGGAGAGGCAATCGAAATGCTCTAACTCTCGCATCTCTAAATAACGTCTACATTCCTGCCACCTGCAGACAGTAATGTAATTAAATGTAATGTTTGATGTGTGAAAGAGGATTAAAAAGTCCACTATAAATGCCTCCGCAAGTGATTCAAATCACTTACTCGTCATTTAAATATTTAAACCATTATCAACATTGCTGAATATTTCCAGTCTGATTTGTTTACGTCGGGTTCTGATCGGTTGATCTGAAGACGCCACTTTGGGCTGTGGGATTGTGGTGCAATTCTGAAACTATTAATCCATGATAATTTAAAGAAAAAGTGAATCGATAGTGGAAATAATGTAAGTTGCAGACCTTGAACTGCATTAAAGCGGCCTGTAATATTGAAATGAAATAAAACAGTTTGTTATCAGTGAGCTCTCCCCAGGGTGCCCTGTAACACGAGCAGGCGCCATCATTTAGCCGCCAAGCACCCGGTCAGCTCCACCAACATATCGGATGCCTACAGTGGACCGGACCGGCTCCAGAACTGTAGATGGAGCCGAGCCTCGTCTCGAAGGCCATTTCCAGTTTGTATCTTCTTATGTTTTGACGTGAACGCGTCTCACTTTGAAGTGTTGGCCCACATACCAAGTGATGGAATTAAACGTAACTATCGTATTTTCTCCAAACATGACATACTTTCTATCTCCATTACTATGGAAACAGACTAATCTGTGTTTGTAGATTAATGGGCCTTCCATGCGATCATTACTACAGCATGAATATTCATCTGAAACACGGCATAGACACGGTGTAGCTTTGACCACGAGGAGGCCTCGTTAGAGAACCGGGGACGGCATGTGAGCCGCAGCAATTACCTGATTTTTAAATAATAATTGAAGCGAGTGCACAGCAAAAAGTACAGATTATTTTTTGAGCCACTTCAATTTGTTTTTGCTATGTCGGAACAGTGTGTGATGAATTTTGAAAAGGAACTCCCTCAAGAATCCAATCGTGTAATTGAATTTTATGGTTTTGTACTTTTGGTAGAGAAGAGAACTTGATGAATTTTGAAAGTGAAATGTCACGTAGATGCTGTGGCTTAGTGGGTTGAGGCGTGTGTTAAGTGAACTCGAGGTCCTTGGTTCAAACCCCAACAGTGACTAAAATAAATCAACCCCTGGCAGTGGCAAAAAAACAGGAAAATAATTGATTTAATTTTATGCTTTTGCGCTTTTGGTAGGGAAGAGAACTTGATGCAGTGTGAAAAGGAAAGTTCATGTAGTCGCTGTGGCTTAGTGGGTTGAAGTGCGTGTTTGGTGAACGTGATGTCCTGGGTTCAAGCCCCGCCAGTGACAAAAAGAAACTTTAAAAGAAAATTAAGCCCCGGCAGTGAGAGAAAAACATATAAGGTCATAGTATAGTATGTAGAAATAAAAGTCATAGTATGTCAAAATAAAAGTCATAGTATAGTATGCCAAAATATATCAAAATAACGGTCATAGTATAGTATGCCAAAATATGTCAAAATAAAACTCATAGTATAGTATGTCAAAATAAAGGTCATAGTATAGTATGTCATACTAAAATATGTCAAAATAAGTCATAGTATAGTATGCCAAAATATGTCAAAATAAAAGTCATAGAACAGTTTGCCAAAATATGTCAAAATAAAAGTAAAAATGTTATGCTTTTGCGCTTTTGGTAGGGAAGAGAACTTGATGCAGTGTGAAAAGGAAAGTTCATGTAGTCGCTGTGGCTTAGTGGGTTGAAGTGCGTGTTTGGTGAACATGATGTCCTGGGTTCAAGCCCCGCCAGTGACAAAAAGAAACTTTAAAAGAAAATTAAGACCCGGCAGTGACAAAAAATGTTTGAGAGAAAAACATATAAGGTCATAGTATAGTATGTAGAAATAAAAGTCATAGTATAGTATGCCAAAATACGTCAAAATAAAGGTCATAGTATAGTATGCCAAAATATATAAAAAAAGGTCATAGTATAGTATGCCAAAATATATCAAAATAACGGTCATAGTATAGTATGCCAAAATATGTCAAAATAAAAGTCATAGTATAGTATGTCAAAATAAAGGTCATAGTATAGTATGTCATAGTAAAATATGTCAAAATAAGTCATAGTATAGTATGTCAAAATAAATGTCATAGTATAGTATGCCAAAATATGTCAAAATAAAAGTCATAGTATAGTATGTCAAAATAAAGGTCATAGTATAGTATGTCATAGTAAAATATGTCAAAATAAGTCATAGTATAGTATGTCAAAATAAATGTCATAGTATAGTATGCCAAAATATGTCAAAATAAAAGTCATATATGTCAAAATAAAAGTCATAGAATAGTTTGCCAAAATATATCAAAATAACGGTCATAGTATAGTATGCCAAAATATGTCAAAATAAAAGTCATAGTATAGTATGTCAAAATAAAGGTCATAGTATAGTATGTCATAGTAAAATATGTCAAAATAAGTCATAGTATAGTATGTCAAAATAAATGTCATAGTATAGTATGCCAAAATATGTCAAAATAAAAGTCATATATGTCAAAATAAAAGTCATAGAATAGTTTGCCAAAATATATCAAAATAACGGTCATAGTATAGTATGCCAAAATATGTCAAAATAAAAGTCATAGTATAGTATGTCAAAATAAATGTAATTTATGCCAAAATATGTAGAAATAAAAGTCATATATGTCAAAATAACGGTCATAGTATAGTATGCCAAAATATGTCAAAATAAAAGTCATAGTATAGTATGCCAAAATATGTCAAAATAAAAGTCATAGTATAGTATGTCAAAATAAATGTAATTTATGCCAAAATATGTCAAAATAAAAGTCATAGTATAGCATGCCAAAATATGTTAAAATAAAGGTCATAGTAAAGTATGCCAAAATAAAAGTCATAGTATAGTATGCCAACATATATCAAAATAAAGGTCATAGTATAGTATGCAACATTATGTCAAAATAAAGGTCATAGTATAGTATGCCAAAATATATCAAAATAACGGTCATAGTATAGTATGCCAAAATATGTCAAAATAAAGGTCATAGAATACTATGCCAAAATAAAGTTCATAGTATATTATGCTAAAATATGTCAAAATAAAGGTCATAGTATAGTATGCCAAAATATGTCAAAATAAAAGTCATAGTATAGTATGTCAAAATAAAGGTCATAGTATAGTATGTCATAGTAAAATATGTCAAAATAAGTCATAGTATAGTATGTCAAAATAAATGTCATAGTATAGTATGCCAAAATATGTCAAAATAAAAGTCATATATGTCAAAATAAAAGTCATAGAATAGTTTGCCAAAATATATCAAAATAACGGTCATAGTATAGTATGCCAAAATATGTCAAAATAAAAGTCATAGTATAGTATGTCAAAATAAATGTAATTTATGCCAAAATATGTAGAAATAAAAGTCATAGTATAGTATGCCAAAATATATAAAAAAAGGTCATAGTATAGTATGCCAAAATATATCAAAATAACGGTCATAGTATAGTATGCCAAAATATGTCAAAATAAAAGTCATAGTATAGTATGTCAAAATAAAGGTCATAGTATAGTATGTCATAGTAAAATATGTCAAAATAAGTCATAGTATAGTATGCCAAAATATGTCAAAATAAAAGTCATATATGTCAAAATAACGGTCATAGTATAGTATGCCAAAATATGTCAAAATAAAAGTCATAGTATAGTATGCCAAAATATGTCAAAATAAAAGTCATAGTATAGTATGTCAAAATAAATGTAATTTATGCCAAAATATGTCAAAATAAAAGTCATAGTATAGCATGCCAAAATATGTTAAAATAAAGGTCATAGTAAAGTTTGCCAAAATAAAAGTCATAGTATAGTATGCCAAAATATATCAAAATAAAGGTCATAGTATAGTATGCAACATTATGTCAAAATAAAGGTCATAGTATAGTATAAAAAAATATATCAAAATAACGGTCATAGTATAGTATGCCAAAATATGTCAAAATAAAGGTCATAGAATACTATGCCAAAATAAAGTTCATAGTATAGTATGCCAAAATACGTCAAATTAAAGGTCATAGTATAGTATGCCAAAATATATAAAAAAAGGTCATAGTATAGTATGCCAAAATATATCAAAATAACGGTCATAGTATAGTATGCCAAAATATGTCAAAATAAAAGTCATAGTATAGTATGTCAAAATAAAGGTCATAGTATAGTATGTCATAGTAAAATATGTCAAAATAAGTCATAGTATAGTATGTCAAAATAAATGTCATAGTATAGTATGCCAAAATATGTCAAAATAAAAGTCATATATGTCAAAATAAAAGTCATAGAATAGTTTGCCAAAATATATCAAAATAACGGTCATAGTATAGTATGCCAAAATATGTCAAAATAAAAGTCATAGTATAGTATGTCAAAATAAATGTAATTTATGCCAAAATATGTAGAAATAAAAGTCATAGTATAGTATGCCCCAAAATATATAAAAAAAGGTCATAGTATAGTATGCCAAAATATATCAAAATAACGGTCATAGTATAGTATGCCAAAATATGTCAAAATAAAAGTCATAGTATAGTATGTCAAAATAAAGGTCATAGTATAGTATGTCATAGTAAAATATGTCAAAATAAGTCATAGTATAGTATGCCAAAATATGTCAAAATAAAAGTCATATATGTCAAAATAACGGTCATAGTATAGTATGCCAAAATATGTCAAAATAAAAGTCATAGTATAGTATGCTAGTATAGTATGCAAAATATGTCAAAATAAAAGTCATAGTATAGTATGTCAAAATAAATGTAATTTATGCCAAAATATGTCAAAATAAAAGTCATAGTATAGCATGCCAAAATATGTTAAAATAAAGGTCATAGTAAAGTTTGCCAAAATAAAAGTCATAGTATAGTATGCCAAAATATATCAAAATAACGGTCATAGTATAGTATGCCAAAATATGTCAAAATAAAGGTCATAGAATACTATGCCAAAATAAAGTTCATAGTATATTATGCTAAAATATGTCAAAATAAAGGTCATAGTATAGTATGCCAAAATATGTCAAAATAAAAGTCATAGTATAGTATGCCAAAATATGTCAAAATAAAAGTCATAGTATAGTAAAAATATGTCAAAATAAAAGTCATAGTATAGTATGCAAAAATATGTCAAAATAAAAGTCATAGTATAGTATGCCAAAATATGTCAAAATAAATGTCATTTATGCCAAAATATGTCAAAATAAAAGTCATAGTATAGTTTGCCAAAATATATCAAAATAACGGTCATAGTATAGTATGCCAAAATATATCAAAATAAAGGTCATAATAAAGTATGCCAAAATAAAAGTCATAGTATAGTATGCCAAAATATATCAAAATAAACGTCATAGTATAGCATGCCAAAATAAAAGTCATAGTATAGTATGCCAAAATATATCAAAATAAACGTCATAGTATAGCATGCCAAAATATATAAAAATAACGGTCATAGTATAGTATGCCAAAATATGTCAAAATATAGGTCATAGAATACTATGCCAAAATATAGTTCATAGTATATTATGCTAAAATATGTCAAAATAAAGGTCATAGTATAGTATGCCAAAATATGTCAAAATAAAAGTCATAGTATAGTATGCCAAAATATGTCAAAATAAAAGTCATAGTATAGTATGCCAAAATATGTCAAAATAAATGTCATTCATGCCAAAATATGTCAAAATAAAAGTCATAGTATAGTTTGCCAAAATATGCCAAAATATGTCAAAATAAAGGTCATAGTATAGTATGCCAAAATATGGCAAAATAAAAGTCATAGTATAGTATACCAAAATATATCAAAATAAACGTCATAGTATAGTATGCAACATTATGTCAAAATAAAGGTCATAGTATAGTATGCCAAAATATGTCAAAATAAAGGTCATAGTATAGTATGCCAAAATATATCAAAATAACGGTCATAGTATAATATGCCAAAATATGTCAAAATAAAGGTCATAGAATACTATGCCAAAATAAAGTTCATAGTATATTATGCTAAAATATGTCAAAATAAAGGTCATAGTATAGTATGCCAAAATATGTCAAAATAAAGGTCATAGTATAGTATGCAACATTATGTCAAAATAAAGGTCATAGTATAGTATGCCAAAATATGTCAAAATAAACGTCATAGTATAGTATGCCAAAATATGTAAAAATAAAAGTGATAGTATAGTATGCCAAAATATGTCAAAATAAAAGTCATAGTATAGTATGCCAAAATATGTCAAAATAAAGGTCATAGTAAAGTATGCCAAAATAAAAGTCATAGTATAGTATGCCAAAATATATCAAAATAAAGGTAATAGTATAGTATGCAACATTATGTCAAAATAAAGGTCATAGCATAGTATGCCAAAATATGCCAAAATAAAAGTCATAGTATAGTATACCAAAATATATCAAAATAAACGTCATAGTATAGTATGCAACATTATGTCAAAATAAAGGTCATAGTATAGTATGCCAAAATATGTCAAAATAAAGGTCATAGTATAGTATGCCAAAATATATCAAAATAACGGTCATAGTATAGTATGCCAAAATATGTCAAAATAAAAGTCATAGTATAGTATGCCAAAATATGTCAAAATAAAGGTCATAGTAAAGTATGCCAAAATAAAAGTCATAGTATAGTATGCCAAAATATATCAAAATAAACGTCATAGTATAGTATGCAACATTATGTCAAAATAAAGGTCATAGTATAGTATGCCAAAATATGTCAAAATAAACGTCATAGTATAGTATGCAACATTATGTCAAAATAAAGGTCATAGTATAGTATGCCAAAATATGTCAAAATAAACGTCATAGTATAGTATGCCAAAATATGTAAAAATAAACGTCATAGTATAGTATGCCAAAATATGTCAAAATAAAAGTCATAGTATAGTATGCCAAAATATGTCAAAATAAAGGTCATAGTAAAGTATGCCAAAATAAAAGTCATACTATAGTATGCCAAAATATATCAAAATAAAGGTCATAGTATAGTATGCAACATTATGTCAAAATAAAGGTCATAGTATAGTATGCCAAAATATGGCAAAATAAAAGTCATAGTATAGTATACCAAAATATATCAAAATAAACGTCATAGTATAGTATGCAACATTATGTCAAAATAAAGGTCATAGTATAGTATGCCAAAATATGTCAAAATAAAGGTCATAGTATAGTATGCCAAAATATATCAAAATAACGGTCATAGTATAATATGCCAAAATATGTCAAAATAAAGGTCATAGAATACTATGCCAAAATAAAGTTCATAGTATATTATGCTAAAATATGTCAAAATAAAGGTCATAGTATAGTATGCCAAAATATGTCAAAATAAAGGTCATAGTATAGTATGCAACATTATGTCAAAATAAAGGTCATAGTATAGTATGCCAAAATATGTCAAAATAAACGTCATAGTATAGTATGCCACAATATGTAAAAATAAAAGTGATAGTATAGTATGCCAAAATATGTCAAAATAAAGGTCATAGTAAAGTATGCCAAAATAAAAGTCATAGTATAGTATGCCAAAATATATCAAAATAAAGGTCATAGTATAGTATGCAACATTATGTCAAAATAAAGGTCATAGCATAGTATGCCAAAATATGCCAAAATAAAAGTCATAGTATAGTATACCAAAATATATCAAAATAAACATCATAGTATAGTATGCAACATTATGCCAAAATATGTCAAAATAAAGGTCATAGTATAGTATGCCAAAATATGTCAAAATAAACGACATAGTATAGTATGCCAAAATATATCAAAATAAACGTCATAGTATAGTATGCCAAAATATATCAAAATAAACGTCATAGTATAGTATGCAACATTATGTCAAAATAAACGTCATAGTATAGTATGCCAAAATATGTCAAAATAAACGTCATAGTATAGTATGCCAAAATATGTCAAAATAAACGTCATAGTATAGTATGCCAAAATATGTCAAAATAAACGTCATAGTATAGTATGCCAAAATATACGACATAGTATAGTATGCCAAAATATGTAAAAATAAACGTCATAGTATAGTATGCCAAAATATGTCAAAATAAACGTCATAGTATAGTATGCCAAAATATGTCAAAATAAACGTCATAGTATAGTATGCCAAAATATATCAAAATAAAGGTCATAGTATAGTATGCAACATTATGTCAAAATAAACGTCATAGTATAGTATGCCAAAATATGTCAAAATAAACGTCATAGTATAGTATGCCAAAATATGTCAAAATAAACGTCATAGTATAGTATGCCAAAATAAACGACATAGTATAGTATGCCAAAATATATCAAAATAAAGGTCATAGTATAGTATGCAACATTATGTCAAAATAAAGGTCATAGTATAGTATGCCAAAATATGCCAAAATAAAAGTCATAGTATAGTATACCAAAATATATCAAAATAAACGTCATAGTATAGTATGCAACATTATGTAAAAATAAACGTCATAGTATAGTATGCCAAAATATGTCAAAATAAAAGTCATAGTATAGTATGCCAAAATATGTCAAAATAAAGGTCATAGTATAGTATGCCAAAATAAAAGTCATAGTATAGTATGCCAAAATATATCAAAATAAACGTCATAGTATAGTATGCAACATTATGTCAAAATAAACGTCATAGTATAGTATGCCAAAATATGTCAAAATAAACGTCATAGTATAGTATGCCAAAATATGTCAAAATAAACGACATAGTATAGTATGCCAAAATATGTCAAAATAAACGTCATAGTATAGTATGCCAAAATATGTAAAAATAAACGTCATAGTATAGTATGCCAAAATATGTCAAAATAAACGTCATAGTATAGTATGCCAAAATATGTCAAAATAAACGACATAGTATAGTATGCCAAAATATGTCAAAATAAACGTCATAGTATAGTATGCCAAAATATGTCAAAATAAAGGTCATAGTATAGTATGCAACATTATGTCAAAATAAAGGTCATAGTATAGTATGCCAAAATATGTCAAAATAAACGTCATAGTATAGTATGCCAAAATATGTCAAAATAAAGGTCATAGTAAAGTATGCCAAAATAAAAGTCATAGTATAGTATGCCAAAATATATCAAAATAAAGGTCATAGTATAGTATGCAACATTATGTCAAAATAAAGGTCATAGTATAGTATGCCAAAATATGCCAAAATAAAAGTCATAGTATAGTATACCAAAATATATCAAAATAAACGTCATAGTATAGTATGCAACATTATGTCAAAATAAACGTCATAGTATAGTATGCCAAAATATGTCAAAATAAACGTCATAGTATAGTATGCCAAAATATGTCAAAATAAACGTCATAGTATAGTATGCCAAAATAAACGACATAGTATAGTATGCCAAAATATGTAAAAATAAACGTCATAGTATAGTATGCAACATTATGTCAAAATAAACGTCATAGTATAGTATGCCAAAATATGTCAAAATAAACGTCATAGTATAGTATGCCAAAATATGTCAAAATAAACGTCATAGTATAGTATGCCAAAATATGTCAAAATAAACGTCATAGTATAGTATGCCAAAATATGTAAAAATAAACGTCATAGTATAGTATGCCAAAATATGTCAAAATAAACGTCATAGTATAGTATGCCAAAATATGTCAAAATAAACGTCATAGTATAGTATGCCAAAATAAAAGTCATACTATAGTATGCCAAAATATATCAAAATAAAGGTCATAGTATAGTATGCAACATTATGTCAAAATAAAGGTCATAGTATAGTATGCCAAAATATGTCAAAATAAACGTCATAGTATAGTATGCCAAAATATGTCAAAATAAACGTCATAGTATAGTATGCCAAAATAAACGACATAGTATAGTATGCCAAAATATATCAAAATAAAGGTCATAGTATAGTATGCAACATTATGTCAAAATAAAGGTCATAGTATAGTATGCCAAAATATGCCAAAATAAAAGTCATAGTATAGTATACCAAAATATATCAAAATAAACGTCATAGTATAGTATGCAACATTATGTCAAAATAAAGGTCATAGTATAGTATGCCAAAATATGTCAAAATAAACGTCATAGTATAGTATGCCAAAATATGTCAAAATAAAGGTCATAGTAAAGTATGCCAAAATAAAAGTCATAGTATAGTATGCCAAAATATATCAAAATAAAGGTCATAGTATAGTATGCAACATTATGTCAAAATAAAGGTCATAGCATAGTATGCCAAAATATGCCAAAATAAAAGTCATAGTATAGTATACCAAAATATATCAAAATAAACGTCATAGTATAGTATGCAACATTATGTCAAAATAAAGGTCATAGTATAGTATGCCAAAATATGTCAAAATAAAAGTCATAGTATAGTATGCCAAAATATATCAAAATAACGGTCATAGTATAGTATGCCAAAATATGTCAAAATAAAAGTCATAGTATAGTATGCCAAAATATGTCAAAATAAAGGTCATAGTAAAGTATGCCAAAATAAAAGTCATAGTATAGTATGCCAAAATATATCAAAATAAACGTCATAGTATAGTATGCAACATTATGTCAAAATAAAGGTCATAGTATAGTATGCCAAAATATGTCAAAATAAACGTCATAGTATAGTATGCCAAAATATGTCAAAATAAAGGTCATAGTAAAGTATGCCAAAATAAAAGTCATAGTATAGTATGCCAAAATATATCAAAATAAAGGTCATAGTATAGTATGCAACATTATGTCAAAATAAAGGTCATAGTATAGTATGCCAAAATATGCCAAAATAAAAGTCATAGTATAGTATACCAAAATATATCAAAATAAACGTCATAGTATAGTATGCAACATTATGTCAAAATAAAGGTCATAGTAAAGTATGCCAAAATAAAAGTCATAGTATAGTATGCCAAAATATATCAAAATAAAGGTCATAGTATAGTATGCAACATTATGTCAAAATAAAGGTCATAGTATAGTATGCCAAAATATGTCAAAATAAAAGTCATAGAATACTATGCCAAAATATGTAAAAGAAAAGTCATAGTATGAAGACATTTATTTTGACATACTATACTGTGACCTTTATTTTGACATAGCATTCTATGACCTTTATTTTGACATACTATACTATTACATTACATTTAGCTGATGCTTTAGCTGATGCTTTTATTCATACACTGCAGAAGCAGCTACAGGGAGCAATTCAAGTGCCTTGCTCAAGGACACATCAACTAGGGCAGGGATCGAACCTCCAACCCCGTGATTGAAAGACGGGCCTGCTACTCATTGACCCACTCACCCATAGACGCCCTATGAACTTTATTTTGGCATAGTATTCTAGGACGTTTATTTTGACATATTTTGGCATAGTATTCTATGACGTTTATTTTGACATATTTTGGCATGCATAACACCCCAAAATTGTTTGAAATGTGCGATTCCGTTTTCTACAAATGACCCAATTATGTTTGAAATTGTTTTTTTGTATTTAGTTACAGATTGGGATACTTTGATTAAACGTGTGTGCACGGATCAGGCTCGCATGAGTGCTGCATTCAAGTATGAGTGGAAACCTGGGAAATCTGTTCTTTCAATGAAATCGTGAGAAAGATACTTTGTTGAATTTTATTTATTTATTCATACATATATTGTTTAAATAAGCTACTCCTAGGTGTTCAATCAAAAAGATGAGGCAGGCTGAACCTGACTAACTCAAAAGGAAACTCTTTCAATAGCTGGACTGGATATTCCTAATTTTATTATAACAATGTTAACATGTTTTGCCATTGATGTTGTATTTGGCTTTCAATTTCACATATGCACATATGCATCGTTGATATGTAGAATCAATGTGTCTGCAGAATGATTTTTACCAGGAAAGTCCATTTTTTACAAATATCATAATTATAATTTTGCATTCCAGATATCTAAAATGTATTTCTCTAAATAATAAATGAATTGTGACTCGTAAAAATATCAGAACGGATCTTCACAATTGTCATTTTCAATATTAAACATGCTATTTCCCATATCCACAAAGGTATCTAAAGATATCTGTTATAATTGATCTATGATTTTATCAAATAATTTGCACATAACTTCTTAAAGTATGTTAGTATTTTCACAAAATATAATTTATTTGTATTTCATAAATCATACAAATCATACATTTCATTTGTAGATCATGATTTACCACCGTTGTGACCTTTTTGAGACAAATTTCACCCCAAACTAAATCTCTCCTCATTTGTGTATGATTAAAGGAAATAGCAATGATAAGATAAGATCTTATACCTTTTGGAGAAAATTCAATCTTCCACTTTTTCCTTTTTAAAACTGATGAATTTAGTGGCGTATGCCACCATCGGTTTTATTTTTAGTAAGATTAACAGATCGAGGTCATAGCCGACAGACTGTTATCTTCCACTTCTCAATTCACATATGCAAATGTGATTATGTTGTTATTAATCAAAGCTGTCACTCAAGTGAGATGACAAGTGGGTCACAATATCCATCGTGCCACTTTGCCCCTGTGACTTAATCTGATGACAATTAATTATCGAGCTATTCTTTCATCGGGGCACATTATACAGCATATTACTTTCTTGCTATCTTTTAAATCTAAATAGCTGGAATACAAGCGGCCACAAAGTGTCTTATTCCTAGAGTTGTAGGCAGACACCAGATCCCAATGTCAGTCGTTATTTAGTGAAAACACATTTTCATACAAGCGTATTTGTATTACAATTAAACAAAAAGAAAAGACGAGGGTGACAATTTATTCATGCAAATATCCACTTTTTATTTCAATGGGTGCAACATGGGCGACTTGAGAACTGCATCTCAAAATTCTGAAATCTTTATTCATTCTTTTCCATGTTTGAACTATTAAGTCTTCCTGAATTCAGTCGTTCAGTTTATTTAATGTTTAACACGAGCACCAAATTCAAAAGAATTGATATTGAGCGTTTTTACCAAATATTGAGTTTTTGAATGAAGCCTTGAATGTCTGACATCTTTTCAGAGAACAGCTTTTAAGTGACGTCGTCCTTCTGTGCAGTTCTTTGGTTCCCCTAATTTAGTTTGTCCGTTTTTTATTTTATAGTTGTATCTTACCATTCTATTTGTTTTACCTTGATTCTTTGTAAACTCTGTTTATAAAGGTGCTATATAAATAAAGTTGTTATTATTATCTTCTGGTATCATGGATAAATATACATGTAGTTTAGGTGCTTTACCACCACTGTAATGCAGGCCATGCAGCGAACTGCAGATCAAACTGTAAAATATTTCCGCTCCAGGATGTTTTTGAGCCTTTTCTAAACGACAAAATAACATTTAAAGTGTTGTGCTTTTTTGCTCAGAGGGACGTAGCATGAAGCAAAAGTGTTAAACGTTCCCTGACGGGTAAGGTGGGTTACCGGCATCCCCACCTGGGACAGTCCTCTCCTCCTGGGACAGTCCTCTCGGGATAGTCCTCCTCCTTTTTTATTTATTAGACATATTATACTTAATTAACATGTTGGAGAGAATGTCCTAAACATGATTTACAACTATGATTTAGCGCCATATATCTTGAAGTAGCCCAACAGTTGTATTAACGTCTATGTAATCAATAACTGAAGTAGGAAGTGCACTTGAACATTATCTACATTTTTATTGTGAGATTTCCAATAATATTTCTTATAAGAACTAATGATCTTCTATTATTTCAAGTAAAATAAGGACTGGATTAATAAATAAACTGCATAAAAGAAAGTTTTCTCAACGTGACACGTTGAGCCTCCCGTGTAGAACACAAACAACACGATGCAGATTCATTGAAGTTAACTTTATTTGTAAGTACAGATAGAACAAGAACAATTATCGCTTTTATAATATTGCTTTCCCTTTGTGCGCTCCAGCTCATTGTCTGTCTTTCCTTAACTACATAGATTATACATGTAAATGAACGTAGTCGGTTAAAATGATGACAGTAAAATGTGGATTTCATAAATAAGATGATTTAGAAATGAGAAAATGAAAGACAACTTTCCCACGAGTGATGATTTAGATTTCCAGGGAGACATTCTGAATACGCCAGCTGTACTGGGAGTAAATAAACAGTTTGTTTGGTTTCAGAAAAACACAGGAAGCAATTGAGGGGAAAAAGAATGGCAACATGTTATTTCCCCTCCCTAGACAATAAACAATAGTACATTGTCATAAACGTGGTCGTTACAACCACTGCTGGCTGAGACGGAGAAACACTGCGGTGAGGTCTACATTATTGCATGAGGAGATGACATCATCTTTCATGTGAACACATGTACACGGCAGAGAGGAGGAAGAGGGGGATGGAGTGGGAAGCATGGTGGATGCTGGTTGGATCGGAGGATGAGGCCGGAAACGAGAGGAAGAGGGAACTCAACATTACTGTGCAACAGCTTGTCGAAAAAAACACTCATAGTACAATCTCCCGAGTTCATTTCTATCAAAAGGCCGGGGGGGGGGGGGGGGGGGGGTTCTAGCGGGCCGCTGCTCGCTATTGACGTTTAGTTTACTTCAATTCGGCGTGTGGATCGATGAGTTCTGTCAAAGCCGTTTAGGAAAGCGCCGCTTTTCCGTCCCGCCGTCCCAAACGCTTCACGCCGCCACGCTCGTCCTCCTGGCGTCGATACGCGGTCTTTATTCTCGGTTCTCTGGCCGGGGGAAACGTTTAATTCCGCAGAGATCAATTTCAAGTTGAAGACCTTCAAATAATTAAAAGGACAGACATTAGTAGAACATTGAGTTGATACGAGACGAATTGACCCTCGCCACCGGGCCGAGGCGTCGTTACACGTTTTAGGACACGGTTACCATGGCGACGGAGTCACACCGCTACGCGGTGCGCTTGGTTTTCTTTTCATCCAGGCAGCACTCGGGGAGTGGGAGTGTTAACGTGAATATTTTTGCATCAAAGCGTGTGTGTGCATATTTTAGTTCTTTCTTTCAGCTCTGGGAGGTGCGGCATTGTGGGAGCTGGTCGACTATCTTTAAAATACTCTCTCTCTCTCCAAGAGTCCCCAGAGTCTCTTCTAAGTCCAGCTAATTTCACATCATTTGACGGAGAATTAACTCATAAATTAAATCGGCTGAGATTTAGTAAACACCACGTGCCTTCACGTCATCCCGTTTACACTTCCCATTAACATCCCCGAGCAGGAGAAGCCCGGCCCTCCTGATTGGTCGAGAAAGGCAGGTGCAGCTGCTCTGACTACTTTTCCATTACGTTCTAATATTAAACCAGAGAGTAACAAAAAGCCTCACATATCGCCGTACCACTCTATTGGCTTTAGATCTATAAAATAATGAAGCAGATAGAGCTTAATTGCTTTTAGTGGTCAGCTGGATGCTTTTGGCTTTGGGATTTTAAAGACGTTGTGAATGGGGAAACATTCCCAACACCAGCAAAGATCTTTAGCAAAAATAAACCATCTACTATATTACTGATACAGTAATATAAAACCTTTTTCACTTTGGTGCATCATTGGACGTCTGCATGCTTTATTACATATTCTAAAACCGGTTGGAGGAGTATTGTGACTCCTGTCCTTCAGCCCTCGTGTGCTCCGGTGTCTTTCCATCGAACGATATTGTTTATTTAAGTTTATTGGAGTCGACCGCTCCACGGGGACTAATGTCTTGCAAGTGCGAGCGTTCTGAAAATGAAGAAAAAATAATTTCCTGTCTGAGTGATTTAGAAACACTTCCTCTTTGTCTGAACCACCGCCGAGTTCTGAGAAACATTACTCAGATTAATACAAGTCTCACCTACTCACTTTGAATATATTAATCACCAGCATTGAAATGGAAATTGTGGCATTTAATTGCAAGTTGACGTTACAACCTCGTTAGTGTTACACATTGTTATTTTGCAGTACATCACATTTAAGACTAGCATTTAATTAATGGAATGTATCACAATATATATGTATAATGTCTTTCTAAAAAAAGCTTATTTTCCACAAGTTGACAGGACATTGAGATATAGTGTTTTCGATTTAATCACCACGGTTAAATAATTGGATTAGTGGTACAATTCAATAAGGAATTTCCATCAAATTAATATATTATTCAGGATCATCACATGCTCGACTATTTACACCCCCCCTGTGTCTGGATATGTGGAGCTGTGCTTCATTTAGTTTCCCCAGTGGAACTCCAGTATGTACAAGTCAGGGTTAACATGTCCTGCCAAAGATCTCATTTCGTCCTCTTCCTCCTCTTTTCGTAACCTTCCCTTCTCCTCCACTTCCAGAATCTGATGATGTAACTCTACTAATACTACGACTAATACGACTACTCCCCCATGCCTCGCTCTGCTCTCTTCTCGCTCTACTCTTCGATTTCCAGTATCAGGTCATCTCCCTCCAGGGAGGAGTCGGTCGTGACATGAACCGCCTTAATGGTGCCGGCCACCGGGGAGTTGACCACCGTCTCCATCTTCATGGCTGAGAGGACACACAGCGGCTGACCTTTCTCCACCTTTCATGATTGCAGAGAGAGTTCACGGAGCATTAAAAACACGAGTCAAATGCGCAGACCGCTGAACAGGCACCGGAGTCAGAGGATAACTAAACACTCTCGGGAAGCTCGGGACATTCCGAGACGTCTGCTTCTTTAAACGCCTTTGCATTGGCGGAGAAGTCCTTTTATTTTAGTGCCGATGCAAAACTAGACAGAGTTACCTTTCAGATGTCTAAACAGGTTTTCCTAAACAGAAACATCTTTTATTCCTAGAATGGCAACATGATTTAAATGAGGAATATTGAAGCGGTCGGCAGTGTAAGATAATCACATTTGATTACAAATAAGAAGGGTTCATATCAAATAAAATAGTAACTTCACCTTGGATCCCACTTCCACTTTGACCTCCAGCACTTTTCCGGGCATGGGGGCCCCCACCTGACCCTTGATAGACTTCAGGGCCTTAGGATGGAACTTCATTTCCTGTGGGGGGGGTACAAGGAGGGATGCATCATCTGTTCAGTCCATCACCATCAGAGTGATCTGCACACGCCCCCCACCATTCATCCCTTCATCCCTTCATCCCATCGTCATGGCGTCCTTGGACCCATTGAAACATTCCTCTCTGCTCCTCTGACATTTCTTCACAGTTTGATCATCAGTTGTTTTAAGGACGTTTCCCTTCATCGTTTACCTGCATGTATCCTTCTCTCCCCCCTCCCCCCCTAATCCCTCCTGCGTACCTTCATGGCGACGGTGTCTTTCACCAGCACAGACCTCAGCTGTCCGTTCAGCTCAAAGAACACCTCCCTCTGGCCGGCCTTGTTCAGGTCCCCCAGGGCCAGCGCCTTGATGTGGAGGGTCTTCCCCCTCTCCAGCTCCACCTGAGATGAGAGAGACACGTCGAGGATTAGAACCGGGGGGGGGGGGGGGTCCGACTAAGGCATCACATTTATTTGCAGCTTGTGAAATGTAAAACAAGTGAAAGCTAGTCGAGCGAAAAATGCACAAAGCTTCCTTCTGTTCCTCGTTTCTTTTCCGCCTCTCACTGGTCTGAACCGTTTCCCAGCATGCACCGGGTGGAGGGTGGAGACACACGGACAGATTCAGCCTCATTGAAATCAAACTGCATAATAAATACATTAAATAATGAGGCATCCTAGGAATTCTGTAATTTACACTAATGCAGAACTTTTTTTTTTTAAATTGCACTTCATTAGATTAGCAACTGTAAGCACTTATCAGCTGCACATCTGGCATTAACTGGCTTTGCAAATATAATCTATTTTATGGTAATGTTTGGAACGTCGAGGTGGAGCTTCTCAATACGCCTTTTGGGGAAAGCATTAGCATTAATAAAACTAATGACTGATGCTTTCATATTGATGAATTGATGGCAGAGATGGAGAAGATTAACGGTGCATTGACAACATAACAGCGTATATATTCATAAGGGTTAAAAACATAAACATAACAGTGTTTCTGTCGGCATACACTCGGCTATGACTACTATACAAGTTTGGTTTTCAGGCACTTTTGTATTATTAAGTGCACCGTCTGATAAATCAGTGTTTCCCACGCATATGAACACATCCAAACTGTAATTACAATAACTCTGATATGACATGAACTCGGCACAACACCAGGATCCTGAAACTGAAGTATTCATTTTACAAATGTGCAGCTTTAAATGTTGGTATTGTTATCTCTGCGCCTCGTCTGTGGGGCCGAGCTCCGTCTCTTCCCCCCTCTGCCTCGTCTGGCTTCTCTTTAATACGTCTGTGGCTCCCCCCCCCTCCCCTCTCATCCTTTTTGTTTCTCTCATCAGCATCTGGGCTGTTGAGACTCGATTGATATTCCAAACTAAGTCAGCAGGAAGATGAAAATATGCCGCAGGTATGTATTGATCTCAATTTGCTTTCTGCTCCCTCTTCCTCCGGCTGCTCTGGCTCTTCATCTTTTTCCCTCCTTCTCTTTCTTCGCAGGCCTTTGCTTGTCCCCGGCACTCAATCTTCACCTCTCCTCTCTCTCTCTCTCTCACTCTCCACCCTCCTTCACGCCGAAGCTCTCCGGCTCGGTGGTGTCGGCCGTGGTGTCAGGCAGCACCAAAACACAACTCCTCACAACTGTTCCCGTGAAAAATACAATAACACAACATTTCTAGAATCTTTTGAAGATGATGTCTAAGAAGTAACCGTGTGTGTGTGTGTGTGAGTGTCGTTCTTATTCTTTCCACTGTCAACTTCGGGAACACCAGCGATGCATTCAGACGTTCACAGATGAATCCGACACACGGCCACTCCTCCCTACGGTGGGCTTCTATCGTCTCATCCGTTTTCATCGTTAATCCATTTCCTGGTCATATTCCACCCCTACCTTTAGACAGTGCAGTATGAACTATATATTCTCATTGCATATTGTTACATATAGTGTCAAACAACTTGTGCTCTACTGTCTTTTACTTATGCAACACGTGCACCGTGACACATTGAGACGGATTGCCACGTGACAATTAAACTCCACAAATAGAGCTAGAAGCCGGTTAATCACGGGGTACGATGCGCCAAAAGAGGACCTACGCTAGAACTCTGGATGACCCTCCAACACACGACTTTAACTAGTTTCAAAGTCAGTAAAATCCTCTCGAAGCCACTGCCGCCGTCCCCATTGTTCCTCATCACCGTCCGCGTGCTGTGCGTTGCTGTGAATGTTCGATCTCAGAGACGCAGCCGCTGGAGAGCCCTCCGAGTTATTCACGGAGCCCCGAAGCAGAGCTTTGTCTGTCAAACTGACAGCGACTCAAGTTTCACAGTGTGTTTCACGTCTCGGATTGACTTTACTAATGACGTGACGGATAACGACATCACTGCGGTGAGCACCGCTCCGTGTGCGTGTGAGTGTGTGTGTGTGTGTGTATCTGTGCAGATAGCACCGACGGGATGTGTGAACGACTATCTCCATGTGTGTAAATCTGTGTTTAGATTTCCATCACACATGATTAATACCACACTGAGTCATCAGATAGGTCTATGTCTCTTTTTGCCTGTTGTTTGTGATGCATGTGTGTGAGTGTGTGTGTGTGAGGGGGGGGGGGGGTGACGTGCAGAGCCGTCACCCATGTGAAGGCTAAGTGTATATTTACATACATGTATATCTGTGTACTCTAAGTGCTCTTCAGATTCAATTTTAAAGTGGTCCTTTGATTTTTAAAAGGCTCACAAACTATGATGTAGGACTCAACATATTTATATCCACAGGGCATCAAGAAATGAGGCTGAATGTAAAAAGTGGGGGGGGAGCAGCGCGTGCGTCGTCCCGCCACATTCACGGCACAAAGGGAAATCTTCCTGGCTCCATGTTTACTTTCTGGCCGACAAGGCACTCCAACTGGATTTTCAACAGGCTTGAAATTAAGTGCTTAACATTACTACATGATTACTGTGAAAGACTGAAGATCAACTCCCCACAACATCAACAACTCGGGGCTTTAGGCCTAAGTCGGCACTCCACAACATTTGGTGCTTAAATGGCTTTTGATGAAGATTCACGTTGTGCGCATCAAGAGCTCATAAACAGATTGTGTTCCCAATATACCCGACGCTAATAGTGCTAATAGTGGGGTTGCGCAGCAGGAGTCCTCTGTAATGGACACCATCACCACGAGCCTCGACGCCTCGTCTTCTGCCCCGTCTTCTGATGGCGGGATAGTTTTACGTCGCAGATAATTTAACGTTATAAAACATCACTTTTTTCTTGTCTACTTAGTGGCTGCTTATCGACCTCGATGCACAAGCATTCTGCATCCAGAGCGCTGTCGCCTGAGGACTGGGGCGGGGTCTGCAGGCGGCTTCCCCCAGGGTTACCTGACCTCCAGGCTCCTCTCTGCCAGCTAGAACTCTACAGAGCAATCAGCACGAGCACAAAGATAAACACGCTCAATATGAGCACGTGCTAATTACAGGGTTCTTACACGTTTCCAGGACTTTTCCATGATTTTCAACCAAATTTCCATGACCAAACTGAAATCTCGGTATAAACATGAACAATTTAGAAAATGTGGCGTATCGAGAGCGTACGCCGGCTTATATTTTGAGTGTCTTTCTTTAAAAAACATAATTATTTCAAACTTTGCACATTTTCATGACTATTTCAAAACTTATATGATTTAAGTTTTTTCCATGACTTTTCCAGGCCTGGAAATGACCGTTTTAAAATTCCATGACTTTTCCAGGTTTTCCATGACCGTACCAACCCTGTAATTACCATTTGTGACGGTCCTGACATGACAACACCGGGTCGTCCGTACGGTTGACAACAGCGGGGTCCTCCTCTATAAGTGTTGAGGCCGATTTGTTTCTTCTGGCTCGACGATGACTAATCTTTCAAAATCCCGACGTTGTATAAACTTTGTCTCTATCTCCTATCTGACGCCACAGGAAACTCACGCACGGGACCTCAGTCGTCAAACGACTCAACTCACGTACATCTATTTGTAACAAACAGATTCACAAATAAATGGACCTCCTTCCCCATCCGTCTTTCCCAACTCGCCAACAGATAAAATCAGACTCATTATTTATACCATAACATTTAGTGCAGGTGCAGCCTCCGTCCTCTCTCATTTCATATTTCTAGTCACTCAGTTTACCCACGTACAGTTCAAGCCGGGTACGTTTAGGAATTAAGACTAAAATAAAACCAAGCACAAGACTTGATATTGGGCCCACGTGTAACACACGTTCCTTTATATGTTGTGGCAGCACAAGATAAACGCCATGTTCCTCCCACAGCAGTCAACCGGCCTCTTTCATGCTCAACACTGGCATCAAAGTGGCGTGGGTATCGCATGCGCACATCTCACAACACCAACAACCTGTCAGACACGGAGGCAACTCAGGGATGTCTATCTATGTTTTAATAACCCAGATATCAAAGACAAAGGAAATCCCGAGGACAATGATGCAACGCGCAGCCAACGATGTGTTCATGTTGTGGGCAGAAACCGGATGAGTGTCAAGACGGCAACATTTTGAACGGCGTCTACACAATAAAGCACGAGTCCTTCATCAGACGAACATTTAAGGCCTCGTAAACTCAACGGTTGTGAGTCTTTACGCTGGGGCCGTGTGTGGGAGAGTCCTCATTGCTCTAATTGTACAAAATAAGTAATTAAAGTATCAGAAAATTCTTCTTTAAGAAAGATAAATACTGCTCTTGAATTACCCAAACTGCAATGACATAATGTATTTGACTCAGCCTACTTTTCATGAACGTATGAAGCTGCTACTGGGACACGTAATACATACACACAAGATTCAGCACTGTTATTATTATTATTATTATTATTATTATTATTATTATTATTATTATTATGTGGAAACAAAAATCCATGTCCTTTTAAAAAAACAGTGAAGGAGGTAATCAGTCATTCTCTCGTCTGCCACAGATAAACTGCTGCGTGGCCCAAAACCTTCACCATCTAAATTAAAAAATTAGTTTGGGACATCCAAAGTCCAACACAGCTTTACAAAAAATTAACAAATGTAAAAATAAACTAATAAAAACAAAAACAAATGTCACACTGTCTGCCAGAAACCTGTGTGTAATATTTGACCTTTCATCCAAGTAAAAGAACAAATGCAATCACGTTTTAATCAATTGTGTAGCATCTCTTCTCCCTCAGCCTGATCTCAAGAAGGTCATTCATGCTTTCATATCATCTCGCTTCTATTTCCATTCAACGGACTCGGGATTAAGCCACGAAACGCAGCTGCTACGCTTTGAACAAATACCAGAAGACAAGAGGCCTCTTCACTGGTTACCAGGCAGTTTCCTGATGGATTTTCAGATATTACTGATCACCTTTAAAGGCCTTTGTGGCTCGTCTCCGAGTAACAGAAAAGCACTGCTGCTCCAATATGAGCCGAGCGCAGCCTCAGCTCCCCGAGGAGGGCTCTGCTCGGCCGGCTGCTCCCAGGTCCCTGCCTACAGAGAAGAGACCACACGATGCGTAGCATCACGTCTCAAGACGTACCGTAACAAGGCTTTGCGTTATCGTACTGGAACACCGTCTCGTCTCCTTTTTCTATTTCATATTTTATTCCATTTTATCATTGTATTGGTATTATTTCTGCTTTAATTTTTTTAATTGAAGTCTGGATAGAGTGCTGGATAAATACAGTATAATGTTATATATATTTTTATATTAATAAGTTTTCTGATGGGTTTTTATTCCATCTCTCGCTCGATCCCGCCAATCGGACCTGATCTGGTGTGAGTACCATCGCCATGACAGCAGGGGGGAGTCTGTTGCTATGGGGAGGAAGGATGTGGAGCAGGAATCAGAGAGTCTGAAAGTTCTCTGAAGATGACAGTTCTGATGGAGTGGATTAGATAAACAGCAGCGGGGGAAGGTGAATACTGAGGGTGGGAAAACAAAACAACACTTCGGCATTTGGGAAACGATTGAACGTCGAGTTGAAAGGAAAGAAAACGGATTCACTGAAAGCTATGGCGGGTTAGACACGAGGTGAAACATTCAAAATGAGTTTGTAAAATCTATTTAGCAGCAAAGGAAAGCTTCAACTGCCATTTTGTATGATGGATAATACATCTATTTATCTTTCCCTAGCCTTCAGCGTTCTGTGGGTTATTTAGACAGTTTTGCAGATGATATTGTTTGGACGTGAAATAAAAAAACAAGTATGTTGTACTGTAGGAATTAAAGAAGATTCTAAAAAATAAACACGCTAAAACAAAGTGCTGAAGCTGCCAGGAGTCTTAATTAAGGGTGTATTCTAATCCGTGGCTGATGTCCGACTGAAGACACTCGTCTGACTGGTCCCGGCCCTCGAGTGATTAACCAGAGCGCAGGGCGGGGGAGGGGTCTGCCGGTCGTGGGGTCAATACTAGATCAGCACAAACAATGCCGCTCCTGATTCTTTGCCAATAGTACAACCGCAGAGTTCTCCCCATGTCCCTTGTAAAAATACAAATCAATTACCAACAGCCTCCAACCATTTTGCTGCAGTGGAATGAAGCAGTAATTAAACGTGTGTGCCTTCAGTCGCTCTGAATCACGGCCATTTAAATCTGTGCGTCACGCATAATGAGAGAATCAAGAGGATCTGGAGAAAGTATTGGACGGATCAAAAGGAACGAGGGATGTAGAAGGAAATGCTGATTCACAATAGATGAAGTGCATTATTGGTTTACTGGGATTAGAATTGAAACTGCTGGAGAGAATAACCCAGGGTAGGGTTGTCGCTCAATAGAGTGGCATTAATAATAATTGTGAAATTTAAAAAACTAATATGAATAATATGTTGATAATAAATATATATATAAAAAAATATATAAATATAAAAAAAAAAAAATATATATATACATAATTTATACATATATAATATATATATACATATATATATATATATATATATATATATATAATTTATTCAGTTTTGTTTACAGATGCTCTCTCATCCTTCCGACACTCGTATTGTGATTTTCAATTCTGTCAAAAAAGAGACAAAACACACAAGAAAGGAAGTATAATATTAATTTGGATGTTGGAATTACTATTGTGAATATAGTTATGAGTTCTTTTGGTCATTATAACTGTGGAGTCAAAAAATGATATAGCGCCTAGCTTTAGAGAAGATGTTGAAAGGTAACAACGGATGGCTGCAGGGACTTGCGATTCCCTTTCATGTAGTCGTACAAATGTTTTATTTTATTAACGCACAAATAGGCTCTGGGGAATTATTTAATTGAAGCTATGGGGAAAAAAATGAGTGAAGAGAGATGTAAGCTGAGGGGACACGAGGCGATGGATCATCTGTCCCTGCAGCAGCAGCACAATGCCGTCTCTTTCAATGTCTTTGTGGAAGTGGATTTCAAAACACCTTGAACGTTGTGGTTCTCTTGGAGAGAGAGGCCTTCAAAAAGGTGGATGGTTCTCTGAAAACGCTCCTGTGGTCTTGAACATTCCTACAAACCTTCTGAAATCCTGACCGTGAACGGTTTCGTTCCCTTTGCAAAGTGTCAGGCAGCCGATGTGCCACAGTTTCGCACGGGGAACTTTCCTTGTTTTTCATTTAAATGCTTCGATACACAGAGAACGGCCTGTATCTACTGAGGATGGGTACTGCAGGAAGGGGGCTAGGGAGCTAGGAGGCTAGGAGGCACAGAGGTCGCTTCGTAGAGGTCTGTCCAGCCAATCGACTACGACGCGGTTCACTACAACAAATAATTCAATTTCCCAAATCTTTAAAGCAGAGATGCTGCAAAGTAGGCATGCCCCATTTTCCTACACGCTCACTAGATTTTATCTTCAGCCATGTTTCTCACGACAAACTATGGGATGTCGCTACGTACGCGGTTCCTCTGTCTAGTATAATGAGACGTGTAAGTTGTAGCGTCCGAGTTTACAATTGAGGTAAAAGTAAAGCTCAAATGTAATAAAAGTTAGGATGAGCCTTTTAGAAAACTACTTTTGGAGTTTTGAATATCTTACCAAGAAACACGTCTTTACGGGATCACATAGTGTGACAGACGCCGCCGACATCTCCTTGCGTAGAAAAGCAAAATTCCCTTTTGATCCGACGTTGGATTCTGACATCCGTCCCAAAGGTTACCGCGCGTCGTCTCAACCATCTCTTTGGAGTTCAACCCGGGCTTCAACGAACGTTGAAGACTTTGTGCTCATCAAAGTGGCGCCAGCCGTCATTCTCCGGAAGGCAGCCTCGGAAGGAAAACAGGGTTTCCCAAAACCTGCCGTCTGGCGTTCAGGGACACTTTTAATCAGCGCGGCAGACGTCTTTCTGCAAACTGTACGTTCACGTTTGTTACAGTTGACAAGGAATGGTTTGCCAATATTCCCGAGGAGCGTTTCCCTCTCCGTTGCAAGTGTCAGCCAATTATCATATCCGCTCAGCAGCAGAGTTACAATCCTGTGCCCCACTAATTTGATTGCACGCAAAGCGATTCCATTCATTTGTTTTATTTCTTCATTGCATGTTCAGTTGCCTTCCCTGTTGGAAAACAAACAATCGGTACAAGCTTTAGGAATGTGTGACGGTTATTTGTATTCTGGGGAGAGGTCCGGGCCCTCGGTGCCGTCCGCTGGCCGACATCACACGACCAAATTAATCTGTTGTTTCTGTGCCGGTAGGCCAATATGGCGGCCGGAGGGATTAGAAAAGCAGTTTGTTGTTCCCTGGATACGCTGGTAATATCTCCGTCTTTACCGAGACTCTGCCCCAGACGGCTTCACGCCTCATCCAGAGATGGAAACAATATCTCCCTCGGATAATGTCTGTTCTTTATGGAGCCATGTTGGATCTCAACCAATAAAAGAGCTCAATGGATTCTTTAATGCCTCATTATAGAATACCGGTTTTGACTGATGCGCACATGATATCACATCATTAGTTGTGATTTTTAGGTATTTTTGCTGTGATTTGTACATTTATTCATGTTCATTTTTCCAAATCAAAAATCTAAATCTAAAAGCGAGAGATTCTGCAATAGATGTCTGAACTGTTCGACTCAATCAGTTTTTTTTCTCTTTCTTAAGCAAAGAAATTAAATTAATTTGTTTAGTATTGCACTTTCAAAAAAAGTAAATAAAAGTTTTTTAAAAGTGCTGCGAAGGCCAAGATGCCCTGACTTTATCCACAATGCAACAGCTTCTCAAGTGACCCATTAAGCACACCTTACGGTCCAATGGTCTTAAACGACCCGACATATTTAGACGTACCTCGAACTCCTCGGCGATCTTGGGTCCGTCCAGAAACAGCCTGGTGCTGAGGCAGTCCACTGGACCGAAGTTAGCTGGTGGAGGAGAAGCAGAGATGAATATCAGCGAACATCACTTTATGATTACGACGCTGGGCACTGGGTACGGACGTGCATGCAAACCCAACTGGGAGACATCGGGGTATGCCAGCTGTATAGTTTTGGATTATTAATGATCAGAAATAGAATGAAATAAGAATGAGGGAGCAGTGGGTTCAGCTGGAGTCGTGAACCAACAGCTGTACACGATTAAAGCTCCTCATAAAAAGGGCTCCACCACTTTAACGCTAACATGTCCTCGCTCCTCCAAGCAGCACTCACGGCCGGTGTAAACCCAGGCAGCTCCTTTAAACAACTTCCAGCCAAGTTTTTTAATGCGACTCCTCGATTAAGAAAATCCTATCAAACTTCCGACATCGCAGCCTTCTCCTAACTCCTGCTGCATTCACCTCAAACCTGCAAAGAGGAAATGCTCTTACTGCGTATGCTGATTTCTCCCCCTGGCGCCGGCGCTCGCTGTTCGGGTTCCTTGTATGTGCATTATGTAAATTCACTTTCCACCACCCGAGATAGGCGAGTGTGTTGCCCCCTGAACTGCCAAACACAGCGACTGAAAACTTCTCTGCCTGGCGGTTGAACCAGAATGTTCCCGAGTCAAGATTGGCTGCTAATTTCAAGCCCCAGTAATAATACAAATGAGAAGTTGAATGTGTGTGTGTGTGAGAGAGAACAAGACCAAATGCCATTCGGTACAACAGATCCAATTTGATCAAACGCACAACAACAAAGAGTTCCAATAAACGATTAGTTGATCCAGGTATCTGACTACGAGGACCCACGACCCACCGCCCGCTCACCGGTGAAGTCCTTGAACTCCTGGAACACCTTGGGGTACATGGCGGCCGACATCACATCCTCGGGGGTGATGTCCTCGCCGTGTGCGGCTCGGAGACCCTCCTCCAGGGCGGCGAAGTCCATGGGAGGCAGAGAGGCGCCGGGACGACCCTCGATACGAGTGAGTGACTTCAGCACCTGGGGGGGGGGGAAGAAATAGAAGTGAGGATGTTGGAGGAGAGTAAACAAGCGTAGAGGAGATAGAGGATACAAACAGATGAGTACAAGTTGTGACTTCAAGTCATATCTGTCTTTATGAATGTTTCCCCATGTGGGACGTATACCGTGTTGCAGTGGAGGAAGCAGAACGGGAGGGAGGGAAACACGTGAAATGGAGAGAATATCACACTTAATGCAATTCTATTTATTTCTACATTTGCATACAAGTGACACGGCTCCTGGATTAACATCTGCAGTGAGCTCCACTTCTATGCCGCTCATCCTCCTCTCTCTCTCTCTCTCCGTTTAGGCGACTGCATGTGTGACACGTCTCCGAGCCTTCTTCTCAGAAACAGTAAGTGGAAAGACGGAAAGAAAAGGGACGCACGGGGAAAGGTTGCTGTGGCACCAATGATATGAAACCGTATCCGCCCACACGGCGGCGGCTCCCTGACACGACTTGTGGCGACATCGATTGAGCCGAGGCCACGGCGGGGTCAAGACGTTGGATTACACCTCAGGGCTGCGGATCACTTTTTTTCCCACAGATTTCTTCCGCTTTTGATGGCACAGTCCACAGAATGCTTTTTTTTAAGAAAAGAACAATTAATAGCAAAGTCTTTTGTGCTCCCGACTTGTGAGTGTGTGCGCCTTTATTTCTGCTTCATTCAGATCTAAAATAATCATGGCCTCTGCAAAGTGCTGCATTGGTAACCTACATGTGGCTTTTCGAACTCCTCCCAGCATTGTGCGCACCAGATACATCTTTAGATTATTCATACTTCTACTGTTATAGCATACATACCCGTGCATAATGTTATGTTTGCAAATATGTCCGCGCCCTGCCGTATTCTAGTCTTTGTGTACGCGGAACATCTCGGCACATTTATGAGGGCATGTGTGTGTGTGTGCCTTGCAGGAATCTCCAGACAAAGGGCCCGGTGCAATGCTATTAGTCACACAGCTAACAGTTCAAAGATAGCTGACTCACTGCATGTGAGTGTGTGTGTGTGTGTGTGTGTGTGTGTGTGTGTGTGTGAGAGAGAGACACTTCAAAGATGGCGGGCTCATTTGACTCCCCCGCTCATTAACATTGCATCCTCTGAGGATGTCTTACACTTAAACTGGTTGATTGTTTAAGTGGGAGATCCAGACAAAGAGTGACTGTGTGTGAGTTTGAATGAGTGTGTGTGTGTGTGAGTGAGTTAGTGTGTGTGTTTTTGCATTAGGATATAAAGGAAAGACAAACGCTGCCTTCAAGGTTATTTGCTTCTTCTCTACATTTCTCTTACAACCACTCAGAAACACACTCCCACTCTTTTTCTTTTTTAGTGTCACATATTTTTATAGATTTTTTTCCTTTTCTTTTTTTACCGAGCACGATGCCTCTGAGGGATGTGCTGGATTTCTGACGATAATCGTACTTCTTGAATTCACTTCGGCGCTGATGGCCTCCTGATTCTCTTCCCACCGTCTCCCTCCTCTGCCTCCTGCCTCTCTTGACCACTCCCTCTCTGTCCAGCAGATGAACCGAGCGTGACGGATCGAAGGCGACGAAACGCCTCAGTGGTCACTTTGCGCCCTGGGAAGTGTGTGCATTCAAATGTGCATTGAAGACGGTATGCATATGGGAGCATGTGATAGAATACATTCTCACTAATTAATGCCACCGAGAGTTCCATCAAGGAAACACGACTTCTTCCATGCTGGTCGCAGGAAACAACACACCGATATCTCAAGGGTCTCGCATGGAGCACTGGAATAACATGTACACGTCTATGCTTACGTGCAAGAATATATACAGCAGCTAATTAATAAGCTAATTACTCAGGACTCATTTATAGTCACATACAGGCACAGACAATCCACCATGAGTAAGATGGACGGACACAGTCAAGCAGCAGCACATGATGGTCAGTGGCCGTCATAAGGCAGCACATGATGGTCAGTGGCCGTCATAAGGCAGCACATGATGGTCAGTGGCCGTCATAAGGCAGCACATGATGGTCAGTGGCCGTCATAAGGCAAACTACTCCCACAAGCACAGCTCTGTTTGGGGAAAACAATTCAATACATAAAGCAATGTTTTACATTCTTCCCTTTAAAACCAGATTTTCTTCCACAGACTCGCATGAGCTTGACACCAATTACTTTGATTTATAGTCTCAACTACTCTTAGATATTCAGTGGGTGAAAGGGAAATGTAACAGATTCATCTCAAGCCTGCAGCTTGCATGTAAACACAGGGGCACACAATAAGCAAGAATAAAAAGACTGTGAAATGAAAAGCAAAAATAATTTGGACCAAAGCCAAGTTCTGAATTTAACTGAATTAAAGTGATGGAGAGAACGCCGTGTGTGGAAAGCAGCCTCCTGTTGTTTGGGCATTAAACATCGAGGCCAGATTGCAGAAGAAATGAGCCTCACTCGGCATAAAGTATTCCAGTGATGACTGGAAATAAAAGGAGATCGTTTGAATAAATTGAGAAGTGATCCGCGCTATTGTTGTTGGTTTAATAGGATCGCCTCCCAGGCCACCGTTTGGAGGAACAGAGACACTAAGAGAGACGCAGCGGGCAGAACTGACCGCTAACTTTAACTAGCAGACGTGGGACGGGGGGAGCTAGATGACAAATAATTGATCTGATAATCAGCCGAATGTACGCCGGTTTACAGGGAGAGACGGTTGATAAGAGGAGGACAGACGTGTCGGAGAGACCGTAACCGGAGAGACCGCAACCGGAGAGACGGCAACCAGAGAGACTGTAACCGGAGAGACCTTAACCAGAGAGACCTTAACCAGAGAGACCTTAACCGGAGAGACCTTAACCAGAGAGACCTTAACCGGAGAGACCTTAACCAGAGAGACCTTAACCAGAGAGACCTTAACCAGAGAGACCTTAACCAGAGAGACCTTAACCAGAGAGACCTTAACCGGAGAGACCTTAACCAGAGAGACCTTAACCGGAGAGACCGTAACCAGAGAGACCTTAACCGGAGAGACCTTAACCAGAGAGACCTTAACCAGAGAGACCGTAACCAGAGAGACCTTAACCAGAGAGACCTTAACCAGAGAGACCTTAACCAGAGAGACCTTAACCAGAGAGACCTTAACCAGAGAGACCTTAACCAGAGAGACCTTAACCAGAGAGACCTTAACCAGAGACCGTAACCAGAGAGACCTTAACCAGAGAGACCGTAACCAGAGAGACCGTAACCAGAGAGACCGTAACCAGAGAGACCTTAACCAGAGAGACCTTAACCAGAGAGACCTTAACCAGAGAGACCTTAACCAGAGAGACCTTAACCAGAGAGACCTTAACCAGAGAGACCTTAACCAGAGAGACCTTAACCAGAGACCGTAACCAGAGAGACCTTAACCAGAGAGACCGTAACCAGAGAGACCGTAACCAGAGAGACCTTAACCAGAGAGACCTTAACCAGAGAGACCTTAACCAGAGAGACCTTAACCAGAGAGACCTTAACCAGAGAGACCTTAACCAGAGAGACCTTAACCGAGAGACCTTAACCAGAGAGACCTTAACCAGAGAGACCTTAACCAGAGAGACCTTAACCAGAGAGACCTTAACCAGAGAGACCTAACCAGAGAGACCTTAACCAGAGAGACCTTAACCAGAGAGACCGTAACCAGAGAGACCTTAACCAGAGAGACCTTAACCAGAGAGACCGTAACCAGAGAGACCTTAACCAGAGAGACCTTAACCAGAGACCTTAACCAGAGAGACCTTAACCAGAGAGACCTTAACCAAAGAGACCGTAACCAGAGAGACCGTAACCAGAGAGACTGTAACCGTGGAAACCAAATGGAAGGACCGGTACAGACTCCGACAACAGAATTATGAGAGGAGCAAAACTCTAAAGAGGAAGATGAACTTGACAGAGCAGGAGAAAATGACCATTAGCTAAATTGATTAAGTTGCGATACAATAATAGGGTGTAATAATAGATATCTAATTATGTTAGAGCTCTCCTTTAATAATATTTCAGCTCTGCAAAAATATTAACGAACGCTCTGAGGCTGCATGCACACACACACACACACACACACACACAGTCACACTCTCAGCCACACATGGTGACATAATGAGTCTCCTGTGGGAAAGTGCAAACAGGGTCTCACAACGAACATTGCGCATGTCTTGCCACCAGGCCGCTCACTAAAAACACTTGATAAAGAATCTGTGGCCGAGACAAATGTTCTAGTTGATATTATCCTTCCTTTTATAAAATAAGAAAGCAACAACTTTGGGGCGGAAATGTAACGTATGCCAATACGGAAGCAGGTTTTAGGGGAGAATGCGACACGTGCATTTATTCGAGCGTGTGCCTCTTTAAGAGACTTGAAGCTGCTGAACATCTCTCCCTGAAGTCGTGAAGACAGGAGACAAGAGACGTCGACGGAGGTAAAGAGTCCGAGGAGATGAGAGGACAGAGCTTTTCTTTCCCGTTTGCTCCTGCCAGTTGTAAACAAGCACAGGACACAATCTGAGTGTGTGCGCACTCACATGCATACACATGTGCCGTTAAACCTCCTTCCCCTTGAGGGACATTTGGGGATATCTTTTATTTCAAAATGCATCATGTTGGCTGTGGTCATGCATATGACTCCAATACCAGCTCCTAGAAGTCCATATATACTGAGTCACTAAAATAGAGGCACTCAGACCCTTCAGGACCAACAGGTGCCTGTTGAGGCCCATCACACCCCTTTGATCCCACGGCCAGGAGAGCACACATTCGATTAGAGCAGATTTCAATCGGCAGCGCTGGCTTCAACATTGTAGCTTTTACAACTTTCTCTCTGGTTTCTAGAAAATAGAAATGCATCAAAATCAAAGCTCTTTCTAATTGTTGACATATCCAAGACTGCGGGAAAGAAAACACCCGTGTTTCCTCTTTATAATCACAGCGTTATGTCACAAACAAAAGGTTGTAAATAAATGTCATGCTTGTAATTTTTTTGTAGATGCCCTAAATTGATGGAAAATCATCAGAAATACCATGTGAGCAAATAAGGAAGAGGAAGAAAAGAATGGCATGTATGTGTGTAAGAGGACGCACCTTAGATCTGAAGGGCTCTGGGAATCCTCCATGTGGTATCCCGATGTATCCCTGCAGGAACTCCACCACAGACAAGGGGAAGGACAGCTCATCCGCCCGCTCCTCCACCTCCGCCCTGGTCAGGTTGTTCTGCACCATGAACTGAGCCAAGTCACCCACAATCTTGGAGGATGGAGTCACCTGAGAGAGAAGGAGGCAGACGTGTGAGTCCCAAACGTGTTACTGTGTTAAATCTCTACTTCTGCTTGGAAAAAGGAAAGGAGGAGGATAAAGAAAACAGGTGGTGACAGAGGCTCTGCTTTAATGGAGATTAAGTACCGACTGACCCAGAGGAGAAAAACAGGGTTGGGACAGCAAAATAAGAAATTAATTTCTTTATTCATTTGATTTGGCAGCCGAGAACTCAACCACAAAGGCAAACACACAGCAAAAAAACTTAAGAAATTGCACAACACATTTAGTTAAGTCATATTTCCATTACTTTATTATTTATAATGGCATATCATTATGGTAATAGCGATCCCTATTAGCATGAGAGTGATAAGTGGAGTCTTTTTTTGGACTGCAATGCTAATATTAAATTGTGAACATTACTCTTCTATCGCAATGAATAAAGGCTCAGACCTCAGGCTTCTTGTTCAACTCCATTTGGGATTCAGATTATTGTAGAAAGAGAGGGGTCAAGTCATATTGATGAATACATATACATATACATATATATATATATATATATATATATATATATATATATATATATATATATATATATATAAAAAAACAACAATGTGAAAACCATCTTTGGGTAACTTTCTGTCTCTCACAGACATTTCTGTACTTTATTCTGAAATTAAACATTGAGATGAAAGTGTGACTAAAGGGAGGAGAAACTCGGTCTCATCTCGGGACCCAAACTCTTCAAATATAAAGCGGGTGTCACATTTTGGAGCCACCAGCTGAGTCCCGCGGTCCGTTTAGGAGCCTAGTTAGAAGCGTAAGAGTCAGCACTGACAGCTGCAGCAATGGAGAAAGCAGCACTCACTACAAGAGGCCTATTGATGTGGCAACTAGTGCACTCTGTTGTCAGATGGCGGAGGAAGAAAACAAAATGGAGATAAAGTATATTCCCTGAAGAATTTTCCATCACAGAACTATTTCTAAGAGATATGTTGTCAAATTGAAACACACACACTCATGCAGAAACACTGCTCTGGGATTACCACATCCCCCATACAAATAAAATCAATTACATTTCCCATGAAATGGCTCAACACAACTGTTGTAGCTGGACACAGTGGTCTGAATGCCACAGTAAAGAATGTATAAAACATTCAGAAATGTGTGTATAGACGAGTACGGGAGACAATGTGTTCCCTGGGAGAGCCGTGGACCTGGTTATAGATGTAACACAGGCGGCTGAACAAAGCCCTCTAGGATGCAGGGCTTTGCAGACGATGCCACCTCCAACTCTCGGAAGCCTTTGCGCTCGACATCGTGATCATTGAGGTCGGATTTCATTACTTCCCCTTATTTTGATAACGCCAGAGGAAAATAACTGATGATGGAACACATATCACACAAGAAGACATGAACTCGCATAGGTAATATCTTATAGATTTGTTGTGAAAGTATAAATGACAAATCCATCGACGACTTCAGCCCCACGGATGTATTAAGACACGGTTAGGCTTCCAGCCTCTGCTACTCGGGGATCAGGCCATGGCAGGATATGGGGGATACATTTTGAGCTTTTTAACTTACTGGAGGGATGGAAGCCCCCCCCCCCCCCACATCGCCCCCTCAAATCGCCCACGGACCTTGGCATGAGCCTTGCTAGGGAGAAGGGGCCCGAGGTGTGAATCAGAGCACAACACACGCTGCCATAGTTACTGCATTCATCTGACATTCAAAGAGGAGTCAACTCTGAATTGTTTAAGCTGCAGATTGTTTCTTTTCCACATTTCTCAACGTCAGAATCGTCAGGTTGCACGAGCCAAAAAAAAAGGTTCTTTCAGCACGAAGATTGGATTTGCCTCGCCTTCCATTTAAAAATAAAAAAATCTGATATTTGCACTGATGACTGAACAAAGAGGATTTGAGAACCATTCAAACAGCCTTTTAAAGACGGCCCAGGGTACGTGTTAAAGTCCACAAACAACCAGATTTCAAAGGAGCCTTACGAGCAAATGAGCATTTTATGTTTGAGATGCTTCTTGCTGATTGAAATAAGTGTGCGCTTCCCTTCGGCGTATCCCTCCCACAGCACCTACAGCTCCGTTTGATTGGCTCTGTAGAAAGAGCAGATAATGATCCATTGCTTTAACAGAAAGACTGTTTACAGAAAAGCTTAAGGGATTTCAATGGGCTGCTGGATCCCTGGAGAGGCCATTAACTTGGTATAGAGGTGGAACAAAAGCTCACAGTAGTGTTACTCAAAAATCTATCTTAAACACAAGAAAGCAGCATGACTGTGCGATCCGCGTCTACCTTCAGAGCCTCCTCCCGACCTCCATTGTCTCCTCCGCCTCCACAGCACAGAGGTAAGGATTGTTACCCTTCTCCTTATTACCTTGCTTCACAAACCATCTTTCTTCCTCCATCCCACTCCAGCTCGCCTTACTGCCGTCTTCTGTCTTCATAGTAACAGCCAGCATGCTGAGTCCCCATGAATCACCCCCGTCTTGTGACCATCTCTCTTATCCTCGGCCCCTCTGCCAAATATTTACTTTTTCCTTGATCCACGGTAACATCAGGAGCGTTCCTCTCATGATCAATCTCAGTTGAGGAAACACCACCCCACCCCCACCAACAACAACAACTTCCTCTGCTTGGCTCTCACACAAGAAAAGGAAATCTCATCTCCCACAATGTGTGAGCTGCACATGATGAGTGAGCTTTTCTATATTCTGAGACGAGGAGTGAGGTAAATCACATCCTGGTTGCGCGGGGTTAGGAAATCTATTTCCCCTGTTCCTGTGTGCAGCTGAGCTCAGCCTCGACCCTGCTGATCCCTCTCAGTCCAACTTCATGATAGTGTCATTACGTCTTATACATACAGAACACACTGTTAACCATGCAGATACACTCGAGTCAACTGTGTGATGGAGATGCCTTTTCTCTCTGCAGCAGCAACGCTTGTTCTTTTTGACGCGGCACACAAAAAGAGGCTTCAGTTGGTGTGTTTTTGTCAGCTGGATTAAATGAGCTGCTTCTGGAACAGAACCACATCTGTCTGATCTTTAGCAGTCGCAGTGAAGAGAACTAATTGGCTGTAGGTTGGTGTCAGAATAAAGGTCTTTGGCAACCTAGTTCCTCCTGGCTTTGCGGTCCAGCCTGCTCTCACCGGATGGCACGTGAGTAACACTTCGCTGTGTAAGTCCTTTTGCCTGCAATGAGAATGATATTCTTGCTTCTCCTGTGTCATGTGTAGGCCTTGGAGTTTGTAGTGATTGCATTGTAAACACAGCTGCGTGAACGTGCCACGCTCTGAGGAAGCGATGTCAGATAAAGTGTGAGCGAGACCGCTTGTGCAGGAGGGCGGGGAGTTTGTTGTTGTTGTGACGCGTTTTCTTGTTTTCGATGTTACCGTGTGTATTTTACTTATTTAAAGCCCGACCGTTTAGTTATTCTTAAATCTGACCAGGTCAGACTACGAATTGACATCTAGAAATGAGGATGGCACGAGAGGTAGAGTCGAGGAAATCCCTCCAAAGTGAGACGGGTTCATCCTCTGGGGAACATTCATTTATGGACCAACGTTTGTGTTTACGAGATACTCGGGCTGAATGATTTTATTTCATGCTGTGATTTTGTTCTTTGTTTTTTTATATTGCCTGTCACTGTTTTATGTTATCTTGTCTGAAACTTTGTGTGACGTGCTACTGCTACCGTCTTGGCCAGGACACACTCTCGATCTCAATGAGGCATTTCCTGGTTAAATACATTTAAAAATAAATAAAAATAAATGAGAGAAACTGTTGATTTCCTGGTGTGAGGAGATTAAAAAGCCAGAGAATCATCACCGTCATTAGGGCTCGTGTTCAAGGCACCCTGGACATCCTGACCAAAGGTCATGGCAATCCGCCAAGTTGTTCTATAATTTGTAACATAAATACAAATCATCTCTCGTAATATTTACTGGAAATATATTTTTCAACCTTTTGGAATATCCAAGGCTACTTTGGATTTCTGGAATAACAGTGTCAGTATCTGTTCCTCAAATAAATCAACGGACGCGTTACCTTTGAAAGAGGCTAAAATACTGAGAATATTATTAAACATTATCCTCTCTCTCACCACCACTTAAACGCGGCTGTAACTGGATGTAGTTCCTCACATCATCACACATGACACACCAGACCTGTTCTAGCGTCGTCCAGCTCCCCACTTTGACCGTCTCTCTCTATTCTTACCACCTCCATGTCCCTTAGCTCTCTCTCTCTCTCTCTCTCTCTCTCTCTCTCTCTCTCTCTCTCTCTCGCAATGCTCTTATTCTGCCTTCTGTCCATCTTCCTCACTTTCACTAATGTACAGCTTTAGCTAAGTGGTCCTGCAAGACTCCACGCTCCTGCATCTGGTAGAGTGGAGTGTGAGTGTGTGAGTGTGTTTATTTCTTTGTGAAAGCATGCCAGTGTTTCGGTGTGTGCTCATATGTGACATCTGTCTGTATACTTTACTTGAATTATTTTTAATGCAACTCTATCCAAACCTGAACTCTCAGCATGGGCGAAGGAGTATATCATCTGGACCAGTGTGCGTGTGCGAGTGCAATAAACACACATGAACACACTCTATAATGCTAGACAGCAAAGCCAGGAGCAGAGTGAATAATGGTACCTGTCAGGAGAGGAGGAGACAAGAGAGAGGAGTGATAACAAGAGGCTCAGAGAGGGGGAGGAAGAGTGGAGGAACGATAGAAGAGAAGGGATACATGAAGGAAGCCTAA
Organism: Liparis tanakae; assembly: GCA_036178185.1. Lineage (NCBI taxonomy): Eukaryota > Metazoa > Chordata > Actinopteri > Perciformes > Liparidae > Liparis > Liparis tanakae. Next base: position 6,349,407 of record CM070111.1, on the reverse strand, counting down.
TCCAAATGAGGCATGGATGGTGGGAGGGAGCGATTTAGGAGGAGGTGAAGCCGAATGCAAGTGGAGAGGAGAGAGCAGGCGGAGGAAGCAGACTGGGTGATTAGGAGAAAGACAGGAGGAGTAAGAGATCGTGAGGAAGAAATGAATAGACAGATGAACCGAGAGGAGGAGTGGAGGGGGCGAACAGACAAGAGGAATGGACATCTGCAGCCCCACAGGCGATACAAGGAGGTGCACCACCTCCACGTACCGCTGTGTCTCAGGACCGTGGAGGTGAGTGACTACGTGTCTGTAATTGAGTGAGTTAGTTAATGGAGAAGGACAGACTACACACAGATAGAACTCGCCCTTGTCATATTGAAGTGCACTTTGCGACGGGTGTAACCCGGAGAGAGAGAAACAGAGAAAAGGAGCAGTAAACGCAGAGGAAGAGGAGGAAGAGGCACTGGAGAGACAGCTGTGTGCACATCAAGTCTCTCTAACTTAATAGACTCCTCCTTAAGATTAGACTGCTTTATTTATTGTGTCTGAGTAAATAGAGACAAATCCAATTGCTCAATTGGTAGAACATTTAACATTTTGATTTCCAGCTCCTCAAATGTTAATATCTGCTTGTTTTCTCAGTCTGAGATGAAGGTGGATTGAATATATTTGGATTTTAAGCTGCTGGTGAGACAAGAGAAGACAAATAGTGCTCCATTTTGGGTAAAAAGGCTTCAACGCTCATATCTATCTGTGCAACATGAATCTGCAGCCAGCAGCTGCTTAGCTTAGCTTAGCTTAGCATAAAGACTGACTGTAGAGGGAAGCAGCGAGCTGATAGCTAGCTTGGCTCTGTCCAAGGAAAACACCCCCCGCCCCCCCCCCCCAACCCCCGGGGGGTTACTAATTTAGACTAATTTAGACTTTATATGTAGTTAAAGTCATAAAAAAGATGTTTTCTCCGGTTGCCTACAAGGCTACACTTCAGACACATGAGTGAGCGGTATCTTCATCTTACTCACAGCACGGCATCGAATACGCTCATATTCCATAATGTCGAACTATTCCTTTCAAGATATCATCATAAGGCTAGTGATGGATATTTTTTTTATATATATATTTTGCTGACATTTTATAGACCTAACGATGATAGGAAAAAAAAACGGCCAATAAAAATATTCTTTGCTTGCAGCACAAAAAAAGAATAAAGCTAAAATGTTATATTCAACTGGTCATCAATGGAGGGAGAGATAGCCATCAGGAACATCACAGAGGCAGCAGTGAAAGCCCCCAAATGGATGTGGATCAGGGGAGGAGGTCCGGGGGGCAGATGGCCCCTGAACACACGTTGTGATCAAACATGGCGGGGCGAGGGCGTCTGATGTTGAAAGACCCGAAACACTCAGTGACCTTCTGTCACATCGCTGATGAAGGAGCTCCGGAGAGACGCGCTCCATCAAAACAATGTTCTGTGTGTGTTTCCTCATTGTTATCAGCAAATAAGCCATGGAGCAAAAAGAGTCACTTCAGAATTAGAAGAGATGAATTATTACGATTATCACCAGGAAAAGGAGTTTGTCAGATTTGAAGTCCCGCTGGTCGGGTGGTATTACGACAGTGAGTTCTGAGCAAGAGCCGCACTACGTGACCAGGAGGACGATAAAGGGGAAGAAAGGACTGGCAGGTGTGCTGATTAGCCGAAGGGCGCAGAATACCCAACGCGGTGTCCCTGTCTGTAGCTCGCCACTCGAATGTATAGCAGTTGTTCTCTTCTAATTTATTAAAAAGGTCCTTTACCAGAGAGACTTTTCATTAGATTTAGCATTTCACTCATCCTGTGAACCGCACTACATTTCCCCTCCACTAATCCATTAAAAATAGAGATCTGGGCTGGGAGAGAATACAGAACCAGTCTAATAATACTTTGACACGTTTCAGATTAAAATATCTTACATTTTAACAATGATTCTTAATACTATAATATCATAAAATAGCTCTATAATATGATTTAAGATACTATAGGCACATCTTTTCTCTGCTTTTATCTACACACAGCCCTGTCTATTTGAACTTTATACTGCGTGGCTAACATCCACACTCACTAATCAAACCGTCTTTCCGAGCATCAAGGCAGAAACTCAAGAGGCGATGGGTTGTTTTGTAGCCCTTTTTTTGTGCATGGATTCTGGCAGATTGCGTAGCTTTGCTCTGGCTGCTCAGCAGCACAATGCCCTTCACCCACAGTGCTAAGCTTCAAAGATACAGCCTTTGCAGGGCTGGGGGTGCGTGGGAGAGCATGGTCAACGCACATTCCTTGGCTGCTCTGCTTAGCGCCTGAGCAGCGAGTGGGGAGTCTACTTGATATCTTTATCTGACAAGCACACCCCCTCTTCCTTATCGACAAGCCAACTGTGTGTCAAGCTCAAAAAAAAGGGTACAACGGAGAGCATAGCAGACACCGTAGGCCCATTAAGCCAACATTGGCTTGTGCAGCGAAGCCCGCCGAGAGAGCGTTAATTGAATTGATGGAGTTCAGGGACAGGAATTGATGGGGAAAACTGAGAGGGCCGAAGAAAATAAGGAAAAATCGAGAAAGAGACACAGAAGGAGAGAGACGGAGGAGGTCGAGTAATAGACAATCCCGATCCAGAGAGAGCAGAATAAGAGAAACGGCTGGGGAACAGATGTGTGCAAAGCAACAATGGAATGGGAAACGGAAAGGTGGAGAAAGGGAAGCGACAGAGCGGCTTGATAAAGAAAGAGAATGCAAACCAGACAACCAAATAATTACAGAGGGGGTGTGAACACGGTGAAAGAGGGATGAATCTATTCATGCACTGTGATGGTAAATAATAATAAGGGGAATTAATGAATGAAAGCTAATGGAAAACCAAGAGATGGAGGTGAATTTGGGCTGAGAATTAAATTGTTGCCCGCAAAATTGTCAATAGAGCTCTCTCTGCACGACGAGGATCAAAGAGCCCTTCAGAAAATAAACCCATCTGAAAACCGTCTGAAAACAACCTGCTAAACAAAAGTGAAGTTGAAGCTCCATCCTAAATAACAGAGAAAAATAGCCTCATGGAAAATATGTACAATTTGCCAGCTTACTGTAGAAATATCTAATTAAGGGAAACAACTATGGTGGGAAGATAAGAAATCCTGCACAGAAGTCGAGAAAGCCAGGGAAGACCAAACTGTCATCTGGCATCGCTTGACTGAGCGGGGGGAGAGAGAGAGAGAGAGAGAGAGAGAGAGAGAGAGAGAGAGAGAGAGAGAGAGGGGGGGGGGGCCGGCTGGGCAGGAACAGTCAGTCTGAGAGACGTTAATGGAGAAATATCAAAACATCTGCCAGATGCACCTTTACACTACGGTCTGTGGGATCCGTCGGCATGACGATGGGTGAGACGGCCCGATGCAGCCAGTTGGCAGACCGGGATACTCTTCTGAAGAAGGAGCACACGCCTCACCTTAATGAGATCCCCCAGTAGTTTGTTGGCCTCGACGTAGGCCTTCTTCACCTCCTTGAACTTGTTTCCGAGTCCCATGCTGTGAGCCTGCCATGAACCACAGAGAAAGAAATAACACAATACATTCGTATTAAAAATGTGTATCTATGACTCCATTTAAGGGAAAGGTCAAAGCATTTTGAGTCTTTGAGCGTGAAGCTGGGAGTTAAGGTTAGAATTATACCTAGAAAAGGCCAGATGGGCCAGAATAAACTGTCATTTACTGCATAATGCATTTGTTCGACACTCGTTACTACGAACGGGGAGAAACTGGGCGACACGGTGATCTCTCACGTGATTTCTTCCGGTGGGTGAACAGCGCTGTGGATCCAGTCACTTTAATCCTCTGAGACACATTTCAGAGTGTGACAGTGCACAGAGACACCGTAGACTCTATTTGTACTCGATGTGCGATACGGCATTAACAAACACCAAAATAAGTTGTTCAAGGAACATTTTTTTGCGAGTTTCTGAAACAGAGCCTCTAAATAGCACTCGCTCGGTTAGTCACATTTCTGCAGTGGCTTTGAACACACACACACATGTACACAAGATTATAATAACATGTCATTTTTCTGCAGGATATTACTTAGGATAGAGGGTGCGTGGACATTTTAACGCTGCATCAAGGCATATCGTGCCGTAAAGTATTCAACGATAAATGTAATGTTGCATTGAGCTCATCCGCTGTTTACATCCTTTCATCCCGAAAGAGCTCAACTGTGGCGAAGAGCTTTGTGAAATGCATTTTGGTTTATTCAGTTTCAAAATCAATCACTCACACAAAATACAATAGAAAAAGGCCCAGAATAGGCCCGTGTACCTGGAAGTGGAGGTTGGTGTACTGTCCTCCGGGTATCTCGTTCTCGTAGACGTCGGCGTTGCCAGATTTCATGGTGGCGGTGCAGTCGAATGGAGCGTACAGGCCTCTGGCTACCTCCCAGTACTCACTGTAGTCGAATACCTTCTCCAGAGCGATGCCTGGAGCAGGGAGGATCAATACGACATCAAATCAATGGCCAGCGTGCACATTTTATTTTAATGAGAACTGTCAGCACTGATTTACTGAGCTTTTTAACCGCCAGAAGACAACAATTTAAAAACTAATACATTATAGTAATATTTGTGTGTGTTTTCAGGAGAGAAATGTAAAGCATGGGATATGGGGAGATAGATTATGTGAAGAGAATTCAATAATACAGTATGTGGGGATAGAAATGACGGCTTTAAACTCAAAGTCTGTAATTCTCTGTATAATAATAATATGTGTGTCCGCTTCTATTGAGAGGAGGGAATTGATGCGATATTAAAAAAAAAGGTTTGCGGAATTGTTTTGGCAGCGTATGTGGCAACCTGCCATGTTTCTGAATTAGGGGTCTCAAAACTTGTGCCAGCTAGTGAATTATGACAGCAGGTTTATGCCGTTGATTTTGATGTATGGAAATACAAACATGATGTGAAACTCGTCAGAGTCCTTCCCTTTTTTTAAATAACATACAGTACTTTGTCCTTAGCATCTAGTTGTTCTGCTATAACGGGCTCGGCAAGAGAAACCGACACGTCAGCAGAAACATTCATAATCTAACAGACAACAACTGCATTAAGTGAGAAAAAATGTGCGATTTAAAATAAAATGCCAGACATGCTGAAAAAGTGTAAACCTGACTTATTAGCCTGTAAGTGCATTTACATCTTGCTCATTAAATCCCTGTGATATGTTGTGATCCTGAAAATAAAACACACAAACCACCCCATCTGTTTTCTCATATATTTACGACATCCTGCTGCAGCCACTTAAAGCGCATTACCTTGATAGGAACAATCAGTTTGAATGCTGTGGCAGAAATGGCATTACACTCAGCTTCTGGCTAATGATGACAACACAATCAGCCGCGTTAATGCGACCAACTTAGCTCCTTACATCCACAACAACAGCCTGACAGGATTTAAAGAAAGTACGTATGCGCCAAAAAGATGTGCGTCTGCTTCGACTGTGATCTTGGGGGGGGAATGGAGCTACTGTGATATTAATGGGAAATTAATGTGCATGTTGTTGCTCCTCAAATTCAGCCGCCTGCCAAGCAAGTCAGTAATTAGGTCTATTTCCTTCTCCGTTTGAGAACCAATTTCATCGTTCTCATCTATGTGTCCGTTGTGAAAATGATATCCTCAATTTACGAAAGGCAAGTGACGGCGTGTTCGAGGCGACCGCGCCCGCCGTGGATTAAAATATCCGCGGCGCTGACGCTACAGCGACACAATTATTTGCCGGTGTTCTGTCATTTTTTGCTGCCTTGTCAGAATTTGCTACCGCTGCATAAACCGATAGGTGTGTCTATCGATTCATGCTACCCTATCTGATAGGATGTTATTGTACTATCACAATATGCTACCCCTGATATAATTCAATTTAGCATTCTTACATGAACGCTTGTTATTGTACTATCAATCCGGGTTGTCCGGGAGTTTGACGGGGATTTTACCCAATTTGCAGATACACAGAAATACATTTGTTAAATGTGCTTGTTCTTCTGGGGTCCTTCATACTAAGCTGGTCCAAATGGCTCCAGCTTCACTGTGTAGGACGGATATGAGATGTTGATCTGCTCCTTTAACCTGGACAACACGAGTCCTTCAATGCACTTCTTCAAATGTGAAACAGGAACATTTCCTCCAGAACGCTTATAAAATAATGTAATTAAAAGCACAACAATCTTCATCAGTGGTGGACAGTTACTCAAGTACTCTACAGGTTTGAGATACTTCTACTTCACTCAAGGATATATCTATTTCATGCGTTTTTTCTGGTATCTATTTCTATGTTTCAAAGAAAAACTGTTTTACTTCATTATCTTTGTGTGACAGAAGTTTTGACATAGAAAACAATCGATAATCCTATAAAATACAATACATTGCTAAAGATTAAAACTCTGTGTCTAGTCATATTCCAGATATCTACAAGCAGCTTCACCAAAGAGACATTTCACCACATATCTCTGCCGTGACTACATTAAGCCTATGAGATATTACTAATTTGAAATTATATTAAATTATAATGCCATATATCTGTCAGCTGATATAATTACTTTCAGTGCATGCTGCTGTAACACCGGCACAATGTTGAATGCGGGACTTTTTGTTGCACCGAGTATTCTTGGATTGTTGTAGTGACACTTTTACCGACGTGAAGGAGTACACAGGGAATAAAATAAGCACCTGCCAACGAGAGGGTCCATGCTGGCTGTGGCAGGTAAAGCTTTCAGCTCGCCGGCATACATGTCAGATGTATAAAAATACTTATTTTCCTTATAAAAATAATAATTTCCTTCAAGTAATTCCTAAATGAAAATGATTCAGGTATTAAGCAAACATGGTATTCCATATTTTGCACTGCCAGCGACCGCTGACTCGCTCTTTACAATTGTGAAGCGTTCTACGTAGATCTCAGAAGTGGGTGCAGCGCTGCTCGGTGAACTGCCACCGAGGAAGGTGAGGGAACAACTGGATTTCAGATCCCGCTTGTAGAAAAGCAGAACGAGAAGTTGAAAGGATGCACTTTAATGATCGGGAAGGTACTTTGGGAAAGAGCGTCTTTCCCAACTAACAGGAGAGATCAACGTCGCTAAGCGAGCGCACCAATGTTTTGTCTACGCCATTTTCTGCTTTTGTGACGACTTAACTTTCCCTTTGGGATCAAAAGGTTTATTTCACAGTGTATTCTATAAATATAGAGAACAGCTGTGAGTTTTGACGTTTGCTAAATCACGCTGGAGGTAAATACAGCATTGCTCTTTCTGGACTGCCGGTTCCGCACCCAAAAACATCAATCACTGCGCCACTATACCATGTGTACACACACACACACACACACACACACACACACACGGGTACACAAGCACATACAGACACATATGTGATTCAGATGGCTGTGTGGCAGTGACAAAGTATCCTCAATACAAAACCCATTAGCAGCACACACACACGAGCAGAACATAAACGGACAGAGACACACACCTATTTGCGTTCGTAAGCACACACACACACACACACACACACACACACACACACACACACACACAATGAGCAAGAAGAACCGATGAAGACAGATGAGCGATGAGAGAATTCAGGGAGAAAAAAAAGACGGTCAAATTGAACGCTGACAGATGGAGAGAGGGAGAGACGAGGGCGGTCTGAAGATCAAAGAAGGCCACATCTTTCAAATCCCTGGGTGTCATCATTCAAGAGACCGTGTGCTTTTAGAATAGGAAGGCTTTTTAAGAAACGCAACCTTGTGTGCACACGACGTGTCCGTCTGACCGAATGAATACAGCGACGGCTGAAAGACAAGCGACTTAACGGGAGGAACGCCGTTTCTCCGGGACAAAGACGCGGAGGGAGCGGCGCAAAGAGCGAGGGAGTTTGAGGGAGTGAAACCGGCATGTAAAGGGCTGTTAATTGCTTCGTCAACGAGGGAAGAGGAGGAGGAGGGAAGAGGAGGGTGGGGACTAGACAACGTGAGCGAAGCGGGGGGTGATGTAAAAAAAAAAAGAAAAGCAGAGCGAAAGGCACGGCGCTGATTACTGCTTTGAAACAAAGATGGGAGGGAGCGAGAGGAAAGCAGTAAACAGACTGAGGTCAGGAAAGGTTGGAAGTACGCAAGGGCTCCGCCTGATTGCAAAAGTAGTGCGATGGGCAGATGGAGATGGAAGGGGGGGGTGAGGGAAGAAAAAAGAGGGGAAGAGATGAAAAGAACAGCCGACGAGCACAAAGTTACAGGTGGAAAAGAAGGTGGAACAGTTTGTACGCGTGTGCATAATTCACGTGCCAAGGTCACATCAGGACACACTATGAGTATGCACACGTGTGCGTGCGTGTGTGTGTGTGTGTGTGTGTGTGTGTGAGAGAGGCATCCCGCATCCCAATCGCAGTCTCAAGTGAGTTAAAAAGAGACGCCATGAATAAACTGACAGACTTCTTGCTCTTGATTAATGACCTTGTCTTCCTCTCCCTCTCCGCTGTTCTTCTCTCCTCACCCGGGGTAATGTATGCTCACACATTGATATTCTGTCACTAGCTTTGGACACGGCTTAAAGGGACGGGGGAGCTGCTCTCCCTCCAACACGTTGACGCGTCCTAGTGGCGCGAGGAGAGCAGTGCCGGTGGACGACTCACACGTCAGACCCAAATCGTGTCCTTCTGGCTCGTCTCGTCGACCGTTACAGAATCGTCTCGCTCGTCCTCGACGCACAGCCCCCCTGCATGACGGTTTTTCGGAGCAGTATTTAGCGGCGAGCCTCGAAAAGACACCAAATTGAATGTGAAGGACGGCCCGAGAGGCTGTGATCAACACCGGTGTTAACGGATGTCGACTGTCCTCCTCTGCTTTTACAACACCGCTGTGGAAGCCACTGCCAATATGAACGTGACGTCTTTCTGGCCACTTTAGGTGCAGGAGGTGCTCGCAACTAAACTCAACCCAGAAAGACAGACTTTGTTTTTTCTAAAGAGAAACATCTGCTGAACATCTTGTTTTTGGTTGGATGACTTCACCCTTTGGCGTCTCGATGAAATGCTGAATTGATTTATTTGACCTTATTTCTGTTAGGTGACCTATGTAGTAAACGTGCCTAAGTTAAGTGGCAAAGCACAAGCTTTTCCTACTTTGTTCCCTAAACCTGACCCAGTAGTTTGTTGCATGAGTAAAAATGAAGTACGCCTACATTGGAAGTGTATTTTGAAAAGCGACGTATGCATGTACCGAGGGGAAACAGACATGTCAAACAGTCACACAGAGAGGGTCAGTTTAGACTGCAGAACGCCCTCCGGACCGGGTGACGTGGTTTCAATGAGGATGCACGAATAAACATGCAGAGGGTGTAGCGAGTGTGGGCACAGGTTTCTCTACAGAGAGCTCTTCCTGTGCCAAAGCACATTAGCATCAAGGGCTAATCATTTTACCATGGGACACAACCAATCATTAATAGGCATTAGTGAGTGTTTTCTCTAAAGACCACATGGTAATCAAAAAACTAAATGACGGAAAATAGCGTCTCTCTGATGCCCAGAGGCGGGAACATGTCTGTACATACATCATTAGATCACAACACACGGAGCACTTGGCATACAGCGCTTTTCCCATTAAAAAAATATAAATATAAATAGTGTCCTGCACTACAGAAGTAGACATTCGCCGTCTGAATATAGCGGGCACGGAATTAGCAGCTTTCTATTCCCGAGTAGTGGGAATTAACTCTCAGATCTAGTTAGTCCGTTCCCCCCAAAGCATTACTCTACATAACTCTGCCAACCACACATCGCTTCTAATTCCTTTTGCTTGTTTCGTGTTCCTTTCATTTCCAACAGCAGTTTTTCATCGCGCCGTTTCAACGCGCTGTCACCCGTTGCCGTGGGAGACGGAGGTCACCGAACCCGGTCGGCTATCAGCGCCACGGAGAGGCAGTTGTCAAACGACACGGAGCGGAACGCGGGAGAGCATATCATAAACCCGTGTCCCCCCGTATCTGTCGACCTCTCAAGAAGATAGGATCGAGCTGCGGAGGTCTGGACTGCGAGACAGAGATCTCTGATAGAAGCGGGCAGAACGTGGTCTGAGGACGCAATCGATAACCAGCAGACATGTGAAGGACGCCTGGGGAAAAGCCCGAAATGCTCCATGAGGAACTGCTCATCAGCTTTAAATGATGAATTTAAGACCACATTATTCATGGCTACAACCAATATTTGTATAGGTTTATAAGCGTCAAATTAATCCTAGCGCTCACTCCCAACTATCTGAAATGTTCCATCATTTAATAGACAAAGATTTAGTTTAACAGAGCAGATAACAGATTTTATCGACTCTTTTCTTTTTTATCCGGGCCGTCTGAGTTTAGTTTTCATCTTCCTCTCATAATTGGCTGTGTACGTTATCACTGAGCAGAATACGCCGGCCTTTCTTTCCGAGAGCCATAATTAGTGATGCGCCCGGTCATTTATTGATCCATTGATTGATTTCCCTCTCTCTCGTTTAAAGCAGGAGAGTCTTAGAAAAGACACGAGGAAATCAGCTCTTCGCGAAACTTGTGATCCAAGAGACTTTCTGTCTCATTAACAGATAATAAAGCAATAAAAGCTCTGTGTGCTGTCGTGACAATTGATACACTCACATATTTATTCTTACTTTACTTCCACTGAGGGTGTATGAAGGCGTTTATTACAACACGTCTTTCCGATTATCTCTTTCCGATTGCCTTTACTAAATTAAACTGATGACACTAATGAAATATCATTACAGAGCGTTCCTATGCCTCTTAAGTACCATCAATGCGTCACATTCACAGGGTTCTTACACATTTTGACCAGTGGATTTCCAGGACTTTTCCATGACTTTGAACCAAATTTCCATGACCAAACTGAAATCTCGGTATAAACATGCACAATTTAGAAGATGCGGAGCATCGAGAGAGTATGCCGGCTTATATTTTGTGCGTCTCTCTTTAACATATGAATTATTTCAAATTCGACATAAATGAAAAGGTGAATATAACTAATTTCCATGACTTTTCCAAAACTTTTACGATTTAAGTTTTTTCCATGACTTTTCCAGGCCTGGAAATGACCATTTCAAAATTCCATAACTTTTCCAGGTTTTCCAAGACCGTACGAACCCTGATTCAGATCCTCACTTCTATGGGACTCGGTAATGCTGTTGACACAACCACGTCTGTTGTCACTGTTGACGCTGGGTTACGCTTACCGGTGTCGAGCTCGGTGCCCTTGGTGCAGGCCACGATGGCCCCCATGCTGGGCTGAGAGGTCATCCCGGCCATCGAGTCGACCTGGAGGGGGACATTCAATGTGAACTCCGCTTGACTGAGAGCCGTGATCGGTGTGAAAGTGTTCTGTGGGTCCATCGCTCGGTGGATCAATAGTGCATACAGGGTGGATGATGATGAATGGGAAGAACGCTTGAAAACATCCATTTCCCATCTAAAGACATGATTTTACTGCCAGGTCTTGGATATCTCCTCTAACTGGTCATGTGGTGTTTAAGCATAGATGTGTTATTACTTGACATGTGAAAAGACAACAAATGGGGCTGATATGTTTTTCCGTGTCTGATCCACGCTCGACAATAAGTTTCTTTTATTAACTGTTCTAAAGAAAGCCTTTAAAACAATTCTCCATCGTGGAATATGACCAATATGAACTATTCATACACTGTCATATTCATTGAATGTATTTTAACTCTAAATCTGTCCTTCTATACACATTACATCTATTGTTCTGTCCATCCTGGAGAGGGATCCTCCTCTGTTCTCTCCTGAAGGTTTCTTCCCTTTTTTCCCCCTGAAGGGTTATTTGGGAGGTTTTCCTGGTCCGATGTGAGGTCAAAGGTCAGGGATGTCTATGTGTACAGATTGTAAAGCACTCCGATACACATTTGTAATTTGTGAAACTGGGCTATACAAATAAACTGAATTGAATTTAAAATAATGTTTTATACACACATATACGGTCAAACACATCCTCATCGATGCATCTAAACCGTGTGTGGTTGTATCAGGAGGCGTCAGTGGACCCGGCGCCACGGGTACTCACCGCCACATCCACTACGTCAGCTCCGGCCTCAGCACAAGCCAGCATGGCGGCCACACCGGCGCCGGCCGTGTCGTGCGTGTGCACGTGGATGGGCATATCGGGGAAGCGGTCTCTCAGAGAGCCAATCAGGAGCTTGCTGGACTGTGGCTTCAGAAGGCCGGCCATATCCTGGTAGTACGGGGAGACATAAGGAAAAATGAAATGGGAAGCTTGACATTTGACATTATTTGTAGTACACATATGCTAGTGGCTCCTATTTAGCTTATAATCCCAAAGTATGACATTTTATACCGAGTGTTTTCACTTTGAACATTGCTTTGACGTGAAAGGCTATAGAGTAACCCAGGGGTAGACCTCCATCCATATGCCTAATCCGGTCTTAACTGGCTTTCTATAAGTTGAACAAGATTGATTTCAACCACCTGTCTTAGTCTGCATTAGTGAGAGCGAGCGCACGCGGCACTGGCCTGAGGCTTCTCCTGAAAGCTGCAACAGACCACAGAGAGTCCATAATTTGGCGTAATCGGATGAGTAACAACAGCCGGAAGCCGAAAGGAACACGTTCACAAACACAACCCCAAATTCATTGTCGTGGTGGGGAACTGGAAAAGGACGACTGAAACTCTCTAAATAATCGTTTGCTGATAAAACAGCATAAATCTGAAGAGGAAACCACCACCTTTTTGTTTTAATTGAAGCAGTTAAACGTGTTGAAGGATCTTCAACATGTCTTGACAGAAAACAACCCAATTTGTACCGGGAAATGAGAACTTCAAAGAAGAAATAATGACACAAGTGAGGTATTATAGACTCACCTACTTGTGTGAGGATAATTATAAAAAAGAAAGCTTAAATGATATTAGCAGACATTCACAGAGAGAGCTTAGATGTTTCGTTGCGCTCCCTCTGGTGATCATTGCACTCCTTATAATTCATGCTCATTTCCTCTTTTAAATGTTAACCTCATTAGCTGAGCAGGCCTTTTATGAGATTGCCAGTGCTGCGTGCGACGGCTCACACTGCGGTAGAGTTTTTCATTTCACGTCTGCGAAATGTTAAAATATTCTGCCATGCTTGAATAAAGACATTAATTCAATGTGAGCATTATCAGTCTCTTCATTTCGATAAGAGGCTCGAGTATACAAGTTCATGCAATGGGAGTGAGTTGCAAGAAACTTTAGCGGCGTTCATCCAATGAGCAAAGACAGGTGGAAACTTTCTTTTGCTCCGATCCATTATCCAAACCGCTTATTCTCTTTTTAGAGTCGTTGGGATGCGGGTCTAAACTTATTGAATTCAAAATACTGTGAGAATGAATAGGGCACGAGTGAGTCACTGAAACCGGCGATGCCAAATGGAACAAGGTGATGGTGTCTATGTTCCTCCTTTGTCCGAGCGTGGCCAGCTATACAAGCTTGGGTATTGGTGTTGGTCTTACCCCTGCGCTATGCTTCTTGAATAGCCTAAAGAGAAATGAGAGTACGGGTGGGAAGAAGGCTTAAAGGTTGCTCTGGCCTCAGCTAAGAGGGTCACACGGAAACACTCGACATGGGGGAACAACCAGACCTGCTCTGAGTGGTTCACAGCCCGATCAGAAACAGCCTCTTATGAAGGGCGACACGCAGAATAAATGGGATGCACAGAAATATGGCACCTATTTTCTAACAGAGATCAGGTAAAGGTTTTGTATGGATGTGTATATATATATATATATATTTCTTTTTATATATTTATATATATATATATATATATATATATATATATATATATATATATATTTCTTTTTATATATTTATATATATATATATTATTTTTGTATATATATATATTTCTTTTTAGATATGTATATATATATATATATTTTCTTTTTGTATATATATATATATATATATATATATATATATTTATATATATATATATATTTATACAATTCTGTATACTAATAATAACCTTTAAAACCTGAGGTTATTTTTATTAATTAAAATGCTCATCAAAATGTATTTTCCTGCTTGGTCTTAAAGGGATTTCCTCCATGTAAAGTTGATTAACCGTGATTGCGTCAGGAATTGAATTAATCAATTTGTATGGCATTTACCCGCCCATGCCGTTTGACCTTGGATCAAGCGACCCCCAAAGCACAGCGTTTGCTCCTCTAATCTACACACAGGTAGTTCTGCTAGTTCCTCATCACGATCACATACATGTGTAGAAACACTGCGGATGAAAACCCGAGCGGAAAAAGACTCGCAAAGATCGCCGCCCAGCTGGTTCTGTGTTATTCTAGTGGCAGATGGGCAGGGATTTCAGAAGCAAACAATAAGTGCCAGACTCTTTAGATTATCACAGGAAAAAGAAAAGAAAAAACCCGGCTTATGTAGAACGTGTCGTAGTAAACAACTCTCAGAGCACACAGTGCACACTCTGGCCCCTATCTTCATCCCCCCACCTTGATGCAGAGGACGTGGGTCCCGGCCTTGACGAGCTCGTCCGCCAGGTTCATGTAGTAGTCCAGCGAGTACTTCTGCCTCATCGGGTCCGAGACGTCGCCGGTGTACGAGATGGCCGCCTCCACCACGCCGCCCGCCGCCCCGGCCGCCTCCATGCCCAGCAGCATGTTCGGCAGGTAGTTCAGGGAATCGAACACGCGGAAGATGTCCATGCCGTTCTCCTTGGCCACCTCGCAGAACCTGGAGGAGGGTCGGAGGGCGTGGTTAAAACATCGTCAGCCAAAAGCCCGTACAGGCGGGGCAGATCAAATGCAGTCAAATCAGAGTCAGGCGTATAATAGCTTATCGAGACTCCCCGCACTCGGCGAGATGCTTACACAATCGCTCTCGCACACATAATGAGTTTGTCTCCATGCACAGTGTATTCCAGATAATGGTGTATATCCGGGGTTGGGATAAGCTGTTCATATCCATCTTCATATCGCCACTCATGAATATCCCTGTACCTGTGTTAATACGACGTCCCCGCTATTTCCATGAGCTAACGCAGCCTGCAGGAGCCCACGGTGACGGGAGATGAATGTACACCGCCTCATTATACCAGAGGTAAATCCCTCCTATTATTGCCGTGGCCTCGGTATCTTAATCAGAATTTTCATAGCAACCGGGTTATGTCGCCGTGTTAACTGTGAATACAATATTTACCCACACACAGAGCTTTTGTTTTGGCAAATAAACAGACACACTTAATGTTGTGCCACGAGAGGATTACCAGTCCAACGTCTGCGTGTCCGGTATTTATTTAGCACTACAAATGGTGTTCTCTCTAGCGGACGCCGCTTGGCACCAAATCACAAACGCTGTCCTACATATCGGACTCAGAGCCGATGGAACCGCCGCGTGAATCCTGCGCATCGGAAAAGTTGGGTTTTCCGTCAAATTAAGCGAGGAGAAGATCTCGTTGGCGATCGATCGGACGGTTTTAAATTGTTCATCGCCCCTCGCTGCGGCGCAGACGGCGCTGTGACCCGGCGACACGCGCTTTAAACCGATATCGAGACGTGAAAGTACACTTTGATTTGATTTAGTTAATGAAGACGCGTGGGCCGCTGCACCGGACACGTAGAGGGTGAGAGAGTGACGGGAAGTAAAGAGAGAGAGAGAGCCGGGCCAGCAGTTTAAAGCCATTAATCACAATCATGCGCACATTTTCGATGGCGCTCCCCCCCTACGGGACGTTGAGAATGGGGATGGGGATGAGGATGAGGTCGGGTTAGAGAGAGAGAGAGAGTTAAGAAGAGGGGAGGACGTGGGTAATGTGGAGAGATGAATGGAGGCATGAAAGGGGGAGTTCTCAGAGTGGGGATAAATAATGGCTGTATGATAGGAGAGGGCAGCAGCACAATAGGGAGGAGCGAGAAGGTCTGTGCACACGTGTGTGATTCAATGTGAAGGAGGGAGAAGGGGACAGCTGCATTAGTCATAACGCCACTCGCAATTTATTATGAGACGAGGGGAAAATCACTGTGCACGTGTTCGTGTCCGTGGAACGCCATGCAGGTGCGTGTGCTCCGGGCCAGACGAGTCATCCACGCCATCGAGCGAACTCGTGAATTCAGTCGGAAAAGCGTTCGAGGCGTGTGTATGCATGTGTGTGGGCACGCGAGTATTTATGGCCCGGGAGATTGTTCCGGTGTACATCCGTGTCAATGACGTGTGTGTGTGTGTGTGTGTGTGTGTGTGGAATTCACAGAGCGTGGACGGAGCAAACAAGAAGAGCGTCAACCAAACTGACCCGAGCGAGCGTGTTTGTGCGTAGCTGTTCAGAACATCCGATGAGGAGCGTTTAGAGACCAAGCAGCCGTGTGAGCTTCACGCTCCGAGTGAATGGAGAGCGATTGTTGGAGCGGCGGTGGAACGAAGGGCGAAGGGGAAACGAGTGCTTCATTTCCAGGAGTGAATATCAGGATGGATCGAGTATCCGACGCCACACGGTGTCCAGCGCATATGGCGGGGTTCTTACACAGTTTGACTGATGGATTTCCAGGACTTTTCCAGGACTTTAAACCAAATTTCAATGATCAAATTGAAATCTCGGTATAAACATGAACAATTTAGAACATTGTGCGTATTGAGAGCGTACGCCGGCTTATATTTTGAGCGTTTTTCTTTAAAAAAAACATAAATTATTTCAAACTCGGTGTAAATGAACATGTGATTATAACTAATTTCCATGACTTTTCCCAAACTTTTATGATCCAATTTCTTTTTTCCGTGACTTTTCCAGGCCTGGAAATGACCATTTTAAAATTCCATGACTTTTCCAGGTTTTCCATGACCGTACGAACCCTGATATGGTCTTACGTCACATCGCAACAACAACAACAACAACAATCGCCTTTATGATTATGTAACCTCAAAATGGACGCATTCCAGCTTGTTAAATGCATTTTTCACCTCATCAAAACAACAACTGCACAAATTACCTTCAGGCAACAGTTAAAGTGAGGAGCCGTGCACATTATTCAAATGGGGCTTTCCTATTGATGTTTTCTATTGACACTTTGAATGCCTGCCGTCATGTTTCACGACAACATGCCTCTAAAACAATGCATGAAATGTGATCTGGTGTTATTGTGCTTATGTGCCTTTAATACATGACGCTGTGAGACTGCTGCTAGACTGCCATGGTATTACTGGTGCGGGCGGCAGAGTAAACAAATGCAGAAGCTGCTTTCAAGATATTGTTATTCAAATTGATGTTTCGCAACAGTGAAAACATTTTTGAAAAATTGGAAAATTACAAACAGAGTTGCTGTTTTTACATTTCTTGTTTGTTCTTTGAAAATAGGTTTCGACTCTGAATAATAAATATCCTAGTCAAATAAAGGTTAATTAATAATAATAATAATAATAATAATAATAATACAACATGTTGAGGTTTACTGTATTGTACATACTAAACACGACACTCAGCATACATAGTATTCAATGCAGATTAACCCATTGTGTGCATCGACCTACATGTACAGTCCTGCTCCGTGTGCTGAGTTCACTCCCCAGCTTTATAAAACATAACGTCTGGATGTGGAACAAAAAGAACGCATACATATTCATGAGGTGTATCTTGTATTGTGTATTCACTCTGGAAGTTATGCCTGTTAGCCCCTTTACACGTGTGATTGTTTAATAACTGAATTAATTGCCATCTTCTTAAAATGCATGTGTGACGCGCGTGTGTGTGTGTGTGTGTGTGTGTGTGTGTGTGAGTGACTTACTTAAAGACGGCGTTGTCGGGGTAGTTGGTGTAGCCCACGGCGTTGGCCCCTCTCAGCAGCATCTGGAACGGCACGTTCGGGACCAAAGCTCTCAGCTCCTGGAGTCTCTTCCACGGACACTCGGACAGGAAGCGCATGGCCACATCAAAGGTGGCACCTACACACACACACACACACACACACACACACACACACACACACACAAAGTTGTCATCTGAAGTCTCATCCGTCTTCGTTTGATCAAAAAATAAGTTTCAAAAACGAATATTTAAAACTCATTATGTTACCAACAAACACACACACACACACACACACACACACACTCGGTGCACATCATGCACACTAATGGGTGCCCTGATGAAATGTCTGATACAACTTGCACATTCATTGTTCATTCTAACACTTTCATCAGTTCATCCTCGAGTCACTTTAAAACCGCAGAAATCCTTCGGTGAAAGAGGGGAAAAACCGGAGATAGCAATCTCTCATTTCCCTTTCTTGGGGGAGTAGATTAGTGAATCTCATACCCGTTTATCATATCAGCCAGAAATATTGAAGCCTCCAGTGGTTTTCTGCTGATCCAACACTGTCATCATTAAATTTCACTTTCTGTGCACTCAAACTATTTGGACACAGAGAAAATACGAAGCTCTCTCCCCAGTCGGGGAGGAGCAGCAGCGGCCTGGTCTGGATACCCTCCCTTAATCAATTATCACTTCCTTCCCTCTCGATTTAGATTCCAGGCTCCGTCAGCATCTCCCAAACCACTGATTGTGAGCAGGAATGTCTCTGAGCCATCCTATCTGATGTTAAACATATTAGTATTAATCTATTATGGCAAAATGCGACGCTGAACAAGGAATTCTTCGAGGACGGCAGAAGTTTCGCTCATAATTCGATAGCGGGAACGAGCGCCGACAGCTGGCTCCAAATGTCAGAAAATTAGGCACGGGCACCGGGCGGATAGGCAGCCGACAATCTGTCACGAAGCTGAGCCCAAATAAATCAGATGGGAACAAGCCAGTTCAGCAAATCCAACGATTGCAATGTATTAAAAGCCCCATGTAATGTTTGAATGTAATGTATCGCGGAGGAAATTGATTTATTGTGGGACTCCTCACCTGGAAAAGGTGCTGTGGGAATAAGGGCTCGAGTACACTTTATCCAGAACTCAGAAATAACAAACACAAAATGCTCTCAGAACGACAAACTCTTTACATCACCCACATCTCCCCAGGTGGACAAAAATAAAGTTATATACAACTTCCATCTCTCGAGTCAATAAAGGTAAGCCCATGATAAATAACAATGATTAATATCTGCTTTTTGAATTATTGAGTTGCACACACACTCACACACACACACACACACACATACACACTGCAGTCATCAGCATTTTTGCTTAAGTGTGCAAGTATTGCTGTGCTGCATCAGACGGTTTATCTCGTCAGATCAATTTTTATGTCTCCGCGATTACAGTTAATCAATCTGGATTGGTTGATTCTTTTTGATGCCGCCTATAGCTGGTCAGGCTTCATGTGTGTGTGTGTGTGTGTGTGTGTGTGTGTGTGTGTGTGTGTGTGTGTCCAGTACCAGGAAACAGCTCATATTTCTTATAACATGCTCGGAATCTGCCGCATTAGCATCAGATAAATCTGCCAACTGTGAAATCGATGGTAGGAACCATATAGACACATAATGTGACCCAGTTAATTTGACTGCATCGGAGGAACATTATATCAGGAAGGGACCTAATCCTAAAAGAGCTTTCACAGGCTTAATATCTCCAGCGATTCATTCTGCCTCTAAGCGGCTGAAACATGTGAAAGCAATACTGTATTTCATATCAGAGGTTCTTCTTTTCTTCTCTTTTTTTCCGTACATTCTTGCATCGGGACAATGTGTCAGGTTAGCTGTGTTCAATACTCACGTGGTCATCTCGCCGAGAGATTCCTTTTTCGGGGGAAGCGATTCAAGCTTAGCCGAGTGTAATATTCTCCATCTCTGATGACTTTGTAATAAGCGTGTATTGCATAGGGGCTTCCTATCAAGAGGGAATAGGTAGTTATTCTTTCTATGGCCGTTGGATGATTTACGAGGAGCGGTTTGAAAGTACAATTACACGCTGTCCTTGTGGGACAGAGTGTGCTCGAGCTGACGCTTTTTTTTACTGCGGCATCATGGTAGTCTGATTTGTGTTTCACAACCTAAATCAATATCAGGCGAGAGCGGGGCCGGCTAATAGTGTATCAGGGAACTTTGGGCATTGAATGAAGGACGTTTAACAGCGGGGATAAACGGTCTGATATTCACACATTATCCTGACGCGCTGTAAAAGATTACAACGTTGTCTGATCAAAGGCCATCCAATAATTTCCCCCTCGAAGTACACTCCTAAAAGGGAGTACGGTACAACTGGTCCTGTGTGAAGCGGTTTTATAATGGCGCGTGTGTGTGAAGAGCGAGGAAATGACGACGCGTCCGATTGGATGGGACACTTCAAAAAGAGAGAAGGGGAAGAAGTAGATAGAAGAGCCAGAAAAGGCAACATATGACAATAGGGAAAGTAAATAAATAATAACTTTATTTATATAGCACCTTTAAAAACAATGTTTAAAAGTGCTCCAAAGAGAGTCAAAGCAAAGAAGGTGGAATAGCAGGAAACCAATATTACATTTAAAAGTATATATAAAAAAAAAAAAAAAAAAAAAAAATTACAAATAAATTAAAAACAGACAAACTAAATTAGGGGAACCAAAGTTCTGCATGAAAAAAGACTAGATCACTTAAAAGCTGTTATATAAAAATGCTTTTTAAGACGTGATTTAAAAGAAGTTTCTGATTCTGCGAGCCTTATCTCCTCCGCTATAAAGTATAGTGTCATAAGTAAAAAAAGAGAAATAACTGCTATTAAGCAAAGCAAGGTGATGATTGGGATTATGTGTGTGATTATGTCTACGAAGAGGAACCGACTGAAGTGAGCGTTGTGTTAAAAGGCCTGGTGCTGCGTTGTTCCTGCTTAACACGTCAAATCAACAACTCTGACGTTATTGTGCCGTCAAGTTGCAGGACGGATTCAGGGGGATGATATCTAGCTCAAGGATTTATTCCGCCTTTAAGTGTTTGAATAATTAGGAATGTACTATTCTGTGCTCCGACTCATAATCGTATCATCCGGGAGCTGCTGGCGTCTCACGAGGAGCCGCCGCACATTACGTTCCCCTCCCCCGATTCGCCCGCTCTCTCCGCCACTGTTCTTAAAACGGGAGAGACGATCTCCTCGGCTCATAACGCCGGCCCATCACGGAGCCATCGCGTCAGGAGGCGTTTCAATCGCCCGGCTCCTCTTCTTCATCGGATTCCAATGATGTGCTAGTGCCGTCGAACGGGAGGGAGACGAGCACGCGTCTACACGTCCACGTGCTCCGGATCTTTTTAATGAAGACGGAGCGTTCTTTGAACTTCGAGAGCTTTCAAGATTTCAAAGCACGACTCCCACTGAAATTCATGTGCGCTTTATGAGCGCGTTGAGGAAGAGGAGGCGACGTCAGACTTTACTTTGAGCTTCTACTGTCGCAAAATGCCCACGTAAAGAGCCGGCGTCATATCGTCAACAGGCCTTTGAAGTAAGCGATATCATGATGTCGTTCAAAAGGAAAGGGTCGCTGTTTCGGGAAAATCTTTTTAAATGCATCTTTATAATCAATAATAATAGTTTAAGTTTAGAAAATCATACCCGCTGCTTCTCTCTGGCTTTTTCTTTTACATTATGCTTTCAAAATCCATAATAAAGACTCGGCTCAGACAACAGGAAGCTCGCAGGAAACTAACATCTTGAAAGCTCAACCATAACACTCACAAGCGAGTTTCTATTAGAAATAGAATAGAATAGAAATATACTTTATTGATCCCCAAAGGGAAATTTGTCGACACAGTAGCACCAATAAACTAAACACACGAGAATAAAATATAAATAGAAGAAAGAAAGAAAGAAACAGTGACTGTGCATAAAGTATACAAAGTGAAATATAAAATACAAAATGAAATATATATATATATATATATATATATATATATATATATTTATATACACACACAACATATATGCAAATACAGCATTGTAAAATTAAATAAAATATAGACAGTGTGCAAAATGCAAAGTGTAAATTAGGTTGTGTTCCCCGTTTCTCACACAGATGAAACGATTGAAGCTCAGTTTGTTGCCTCTCTCTAGTCAAACATATAGACATGTCTTCCTGCGCTATGAGCTTCCCGGGCCCGGAAAAGGAGATTCATCATTACTATTGTAAGGCCGTAACTCTCTGGAGTTGGACTGTGTGTCCAGCCGGCGAGGCGCTGGAGGAGAATAACGCCATGGGACAGCTTCTGTTATTGCTGCATGAATACAAATGAGGTCTGTTTTAAAGTCTTCAAATATAAGATAACGAACTGTTGAAAGGGAATGCATGTCCCCTAATGAAAGCCCTTTCCCCTCTCAGAACAGGCTGCCACTGTATAATGAGACGTGCGGAGGGGAGCGCGGCACCTTTTTAACAATATCCTGCAGAGTGAAGAACGGAGTTCACGGAGAGGTCTCTCTTCAAAGATGTACTTTTAATGCGACTGCTCAAACACGGCTAAGCCGAACCGGTGTCATCTTTCTACGGACATCCTCCCGACTCCGTCCCGATACGCTGCGAGATGGCAGTCGGTTAAGCTCCGTCTATCCAAATATCCCCTCAGTTCCACTTTTGCAATAACCTCTTTATCTGTCCAAACATGAGGGGAGCAGACGCTGACTGGATGTGACGTGTGCCCAGCGTGCTCCCCCACAGTAATGAAACGCTGTCCCGCCCTAACTGCTGCGCCATGATCAGCTACCTGGAGGAATGTAATCTCCGAAAGGGTTTCCTGCCCTGAAAAGGAGAGTCTCTCTCCGTGTATAGAGTGTTTCTTTCTCACTTTGCTCCACCACAGTCGCTGAAACAAAAGCCCTTTTTACTGCAGGCCTTTGTTGTTTTGCTTCTTATGTTTGTTCTTGTGATCCACCCAAAGCACTCCAAGTAGAATAAGCATAATTGCTCTGAGTGGTTTACTATAATTGAGCATTACATTAAATGTTTCAACCTCAAGAGGTTCACTGGGCATATCTCTTACACACATGCGAGTATCCTCAGTGTTCAAATAGGAACACCAAATGTACTCCTTGAAACCAGTTCGTAACAACTGCAACTTCACATCGGACCGAGAAGTGTTGATAATTGGCGTCTGTTCAAACCCGAGGCACGTCGTTTTTGTTCTCTGGTCAATTTCAAGTAAGTGCATATTATCATGGGCTATTGGACTGTTCATGCCTCAAGAAGTTTCAATAACGGATGATTTTCTCCATTCTTTGGAGTACATTCGATGTCTATTGAGGGAGCTCGCTCGAGACTGATTCGTGGGAGAGGAGATGGAGGCATGAGATATGCTTTCAATGGCACATGATTTTCATAGCTCAAACCAGAGAGACAAAGAGGTGGAATCACTGTCACGAGCGAAACACGCCACGGCTCCACGGAGAGAGAGGGAAGAGAATGGAGAGAACGGGCATGGCTGTTTATAACGTAGGAGCACATACAGAAAGAGTTCATTAAAATGATAACGATGAGAAAGGGAAAATGCAGGCCTATCTTACATGATCGCTTACGTGATGATGCAAAAAAATTCCTTGTTATTATGAATCAGAGAATCAGAGAAGAAGACAGTGGGTGGAGCCTAAAGACTGGAAGCACTGGGAAACTCCTTCTAGTCTGCAAACCAGCAGCCGACCAGCAGCGCACTCATCTGCATCCGTTTGTAGCCATTCCGCCTTGTATATACTTTCTTAAGTCACTTTCTTAAACTTCTTAGACCGTTGCACTGTTTTGCTTTGTTTTGTATTGTGTTGTAATCAGGGTTCTTATACATGTTGACCGATGGATTTCCAGGACTTTTCCAGGACTTTAAACCAAATTTCCATGACCCAACTGAAATCTCGGTAAAAACATGAAGAATTTAGAAAATTGTGCGTTTTGAGAGCGTACGCCGGCTTATATTTTGAGCGTCTTTCTTTAAAAAACATTAATTATTTCAAATTCGGCGTAAAAGAACACGTGATTATAACAAATTTCCATGACTTTTCCCAAACTTTTATGATTTCAGCTTTTTCCATGACTGGAAATGACCATTTTAAAATTCCAGGACTTTTCCAGGTTTTCCATGACCGTACGAACCCTGTGTAATGTATATTTTGTGTAAGCACACTGAGAGTCACTTTACCAAATCAAATTCCTTGTTTGTGCAACTTACTTGGCCAATAAAACAGATTCTGCTTCTGTTTAATCCGTACCGAAAGAACAACTGGTGGTTACGTGTGGAGCTATTTCCCGGTGATTAGACGATCCCATACATACAGACACTCACCTCCCCAGTTCTCCAGGCTGTAAAGGTTGCTGAAGTTGTGGCTGACGAAGGGCGAGATCTTCTTCAGGTCGTGGGTCCGAACCCTGGTGGCCAGGAGCGATTGGTGGGCGTCCCTGTAGGTGGTATCCATTAGCAACAGGCCTCGGTGGGCACGGACGGCCTTGGCGAATCCCTCGGGACCGTCACGCAGCAACACGTCGCGGAAACCTATCGGAGGGTCGCCTATTAGAGAAGGAGGAGGAGAAACAACCGTTACAGTCGAGAAGAATAACACAGGGGGCGAGTGAATCATAAAGAGGAATAATCCACACGATATGCGAGCAGGTACACTGCTGTTATTTACGCAGTGTTGTCTTTTTTAAGATGTGCTTTTAACATGTCTGGCACTTGACTTGGCCTCCTTTTCATTTCTGCTTCTATCGCCCTCAGCTCAAGGAGATCGACGAGAAAAGAAAACAAGAACTTAAGCCCAACAGCCATCTTATTAGACACACCGCCCACTGATTTGTAAAAATGGAATCGCTCCTGCTGACAGTGACTCATTCGGCCACACTTGTCTATATAAAGTAAGCAGCTACTGTCGAGTGAAACAAGAGATCCCAGTGACTAAGCTCGGTGCCGTTTGGCTGCCACCCGAAGGAAAAGCGGATCCAGAATGGCTGCTCTGGCACTTTCCTTGCATCTCTAATTCGTCGGCCTTGGACCGCGGGTTTACGTGCCAGATTTACACCAGCGAACAGAGAGCTGTCTTGATGACCATATTTGAGCGTGACACACGTTTGTTTATGCTCTGTTTTCAAGCGTTCACATGGATTACTTTGCAATGCTAGATTTTGTTCTCTTTTTGAATGCATATTCTTTGACTGTGTTGATATGTCTCATATAAGATACGATGAGATTTAAAAAACATTTTTTGATCGTTGTTGTTGTTTGTTTATTTTTTGGTTGTTGTTTTTGGAGGGGGGGAGGGTATGTGTATATGTGTGTGTGTATGTATGCGTGTGTAAGTATATATGTGTATATATATATATATATATATATATATATATATATATATATATATATATATATATGTTTATGTCTGACATATTAGTAATTGTTTTATTTTTATATCACTAAACAAATAACAAATTTAAGTGACACAAAAAAAGATAAGATGAGATATACCTTTATTCGTCCCATAGTGGGGAAATTTCAAATAAAAAAAAATAGATATTATATTATATTATATATCCCTATATATAATAACATACCAAAGTCTACAGCCACACTAGCGGCCCTGTGAGTCTGTACTTTGAGCTAAATGCTAACACCAGGATGCTAACATGATCCCAATGACAACTCAATCACGCTGATGCTTGGCCAGTATAATGTTTTCTCTGCTCACAACCTAATTAATTAATTTAATTAATGCACTCCAACAGCTTCTAATTAGCACTTAAGACAAAGTATTCAAGGGAAGATCATTCATTTTGAGGGTACTTGGTATGGCACTCGAGAAAAAGTCCTGAGTATTCGTCCTCTGGGGCAAGCTCGACCACATCACTCACAAGAGCACAGAAAGGCCGGGTAAACACAAAGGGTATTGTCATCAACTTTCTGGAGACCATGAATGTCTTCCAATCCATCCTCTTTACGTTGAGATATGTTAAGGGGGAAGTGAACATTTTGACCTGCTAGTGGGCGCTATATAAAATGTCAGGTTTATCCCCTGGAGGCCGTGAAGATCTTATAAATAATTTCACAGCAATCCATCCTGTAAATAATTCAGCCTGGTACAACATGGCGGATTGCCATACAAGGAGCTGCGCAAGCTTACATACGATTTAGAAACCGCTACATCACATGAGGCAATATCTAATTAAAGGTTTTCAGAAACCTTGTAGGATCCACTCCCCGGGAAACCCAGGATGAAGACAGCCGGACATGCTGGCCTCTCAGCTAACCTCTCGCTATCAGCCGCTAAAAGCTTTCCCGGGGAGGAGCAGCATCTATCCTCGTGGAATCCCCGAGACAAACGTTGTAATCTCCAGTTCATAAAAACTAAATAGTTCTCAAAACAAACAAGTTAAACCGTGCAGAAAACTTGCCCTCCGGGCTTCCGCCTTTACCAACCCTCTGATTTCAATCCCGCTCTTTCCTCATCGCTCTTTACTCTCCGTGCCTTGCAATTAAACACGCGCACAACCAGAGGCAATCAAATATTGGAGGTGCAATTGGGATCTATTTTCACTGCAGTGTGTACAATAATCAATCAATTAAATTAGTTAATGAGGTCTGCCGGCTTATTTGTCCTCCAAGCCGCCGTCTCTTTCTCTCTCTCCGTCTACCCCGTCTCACTTTCCCTCCACCTCTGCGTCGCTTTATATTCCCGAGGCTAGATGAGTTCTGTGAAATCACACTGCCGTAGCAAATAGATACAGACACTTTGAACTTATCCAGATCTGCGTATAATACGGCTGAGCGGAGAACACCCAGCACACACACACACACACACACACACACACAAACACACAGACACAGACACAGACACAGACACAACTGATTCATACTCAAAGTCCTCTCATTTCTCAAACTAACTTGCTTTCTATGTTGTTGTTCTTTTTTTACCACTCTGACATAATGGAGAGGAATTTTAGGGGCTTGTGTTATTGTGGGTAAAAAACGATGGCCTCTGCATGTCATACGTCCTTAAGAGAGAGAAAGGTCACAGTGTTCAGGTGGATTTGTGTGTGTGTGTGTGTGTGTGTGTGTGTGTGTGTGTGTCGTATCGTCTGCTGCAGAAACAAAAAGCAATAAGGAGATACAAGTCCCAAGTGGATGTTGTGCTTGACAATTGACCCACTTCCCCACACACACACACACGCACGCACATGCACACACACACACACACACACACACACACACACTGCATGGAAAACACCTGGCTCCCACTATCTAGCGTCTTAGCCCTCACCTCTCTCCTCTCTATCTCAGGCCGGTGTCGTTTGGTTCCTACACACTCGACTCCACACCGGCCAACGTGGCCGGGCGGCGCGAGCTACAATGCCCAGAGGTACTCCTTTATTTGCAATTCGTGTGGGAGATAATCTTAGAGGAATAACCGCCTGGGTCGTCACCATCCTGGGCTGGGATCCGGGAACATTGTTAAACAGCTTGTATCTTTGTGCTTAGGAAACTTTTAACTGGCACATCCTGGTGGGAGTGCTAATCACTGCTTTATTGCAGTCAGGTGTGCTGGAAAAGCCAATCACTTAAACTAGAACATGTGAAAAACCGGTGTGTTAATGAGTCGGTAGACTCAGAGACTACAGAGAAGTTTAAACATTTGGAATTCATAAAATATATCTTCCTTTATAACCAACGATTTACCATACATTTGTATTTAGTTATTGCTTGCTATATGCCAGAACTTCTTTAAAAAAATACCACCTGATGGAAAACCTTTGACTGGCACTAGCTTCAAGGAGAGTTTATTTATTTCAATATAGCCGTATGGGAGGTGTGAAACAAACAAACTGAAAGAATTGTTTTAAGAACAAAGGTTATCTTGCAGTACACACACACACACACACACACACACACACACACACACACACACACACACACACACACACACACACACACACACACACACACACACACACACACACACACACAATATTTTGAGGTTTTAAGACTATATGGCTCCTTTTAAGCTACCTGAAAAGGAGTTTTGGAGCTAAGCAAAAGCAAAAATATATATATATATATATAAATGAAGACGGCTAATGAAAGCATCAACATCTAGAAACAGTGGACAATAAGTCCACAGGTTTTGCATATTGTGCCCCCAACTACCCTTCTCTTGGAATCCACAAACAGGAGGAGGGACGTAGTCCGTCATTTTTATTAGCCAGACTTCCTCAAGCTAGCTCACGAGCATACGATGATTAACCTCTGCATGTCCTCCATTAAATAAATCCAGACAATAATTGGAACAAGGTGTACTTCACCATCGATGAAGCACCAGCAATCAGCCTTCACTGGGAACGTTTTAAGACTACGAATCCTAATTAGAAAACGATGGCCTTCCCGTACATAACATGTCGTGTCATGGCACCCTCGGCCCGCCTTTCAGGAACACTTTAGTTTCACTCCCCTCTCTCCTCGGGGAGGAGGGAGATCCTCGCTAATAGTTCTCCTCGACACCCTTCCTCTTTCCTCTTATATCTTATATATCTTAATGTTGTGATCTTTGCTCCACAGTAACACTCCTCACTTCTTTCATCCTCCCCTCTTTCCCCATGCATCTATCTCCCTCCACATCCTCCTGCCACCATGGCGATTCTCTCCACATATAGGGGGATTATACACTGCCCAAGCTCCCTCCTCTCCTTTCATAACCCCTTTCTCCTTCCATGCCCCCGTCCTTCCCTCCATCCACACAGTGTGATAATACAGGCCTAATCCCTCGCTTCTCCCAATCCCTCCGCCGAATGAAAGAAAGGATATAAGCACATTACAAATCTCATTACTAAGCTTTAGGTATGCCTCTGTGCGTGCCTGTGCTGCATACACTACTTCATCAGCTGCTTACAGTAGGGGTGTGTGTGTGTGTGTGTGTGTGTGTGTGTGTGCCTAGACTACATGCTCACTACAGCACGTGCCTGTGCAAGTGTGTGATTTACAAAAGTAAATATTGTGTGCGTGCTGCAAAATGAGGGATAGGCATTGATAGCCGTGAACACAAGATTTCCACGGGTAGACAAGTGGCGGGAAGGCACCGAGACGCGCTCGCTCGCTCACAGGCAGACGTACACTAACAGGCAGATTATATCGTCCTTTTCTACTCCATCCCGTTTCACTGTGCATGGTTTTTAGATGTCAGATATGATTAGTTATGCCTGATTAGGATTCATATTATTCACATTATTTTGTTATGAATTTGTGTTTACTGGGCACGCTGGGATATGTGCTGAGGCAGAACAGGCTGCTGATAAACATGTCAGATTGATAAAGATCACTATTTGGTGGCTGTTGAAAGGAGCAGCTGCAGAAATTCCCGTCATTTTGCATCGCTCGAATAAAACGGGGGAGCGCCGAGGAAGAGGACGAAAATAAAGTGACGGATCGAGACATTTTCTACATTAAAAAGGCCATTTAGTAACTCTCATCGTCATTTCAAGATACGTATTTTTACATTTTAGCCTTAGTTTAACCATTCGAAACTCTAGTCGAAAGGAGCTAAATAAAACAGGGAGCTTGACTCCGGAGGCTTTAAGTGGCTCAACAAGCTTTCCAAAGAGGCCAGCTTGGCCTTCGGCCTTTCCTGAGAGACTCCAGGGGTGCTGGTGCAGAGCAGGGTGAGCAGCGTAGAACTTCTGCCTCCACCAACAATGAACTGCACCCTCTCACCGCTGTACTCACAGCTCAGCAGAGCACTCCGGGCCAGAACCCTTTTCCTCCCGGAGTGCTAAACTGAGTCATTTAGGAAGGCCTCTCCTCCTGCAGCTATGGCCTCTTCCGACAGCCCATTTGTCATCGGTGGGAGCTTTTATCCAAAGTGCCCTACGGATCCACAAGTGTTTACGTTTGTTGCGTTGGGTGTACATGAAGAAATGAAACCCCTCGGCCTTGCAGCGGCAGCGCCTCGCTTAATTAGTCCGAATGTAATACATGCAACGAGGATATCCGACTATATCTGGATTAAAACACAGATTTGCACTTCAGTGGCTCTTGAATAGCTCTTATTATGGTACTTTTGTAGTTTGACTATGTTGAGGAAATGTTACTTTCTGTATTCTTGTTGTTCTTAGTTTGTACTCTAGGTTGAAATGCACTTATTGTAAGTCGCTTTGGATAAAAGCGTCTGCTAAATGACATGTAATGTCATGTAATGATGATGCATTTTGGCATTAAAATTGTGTAAAGACACTCAAGTGATCATATTTTGGTGAATGAAGAAGGTGATTTCGGAGTTGGAACTGGGTTTGGCGTAAAAATATGCAAGATTGGGAATTCTGCATTGCTATTGGCTCAACCGGACGCGACCCACATACCCATGGTGCCAGGAGGGATGACCGGGTCTATGGAGGAAGGCTTGGCCTTGACTGGGATGGGTGTGGTTGGTCCATTTACCATCACATGGCCTGAAACACACACAAAGACAATACCAGTCAGATATTCTGTCACATATCAAACATCCAGTGAAGACGATAAAGAAAAGAAGGAAAGAACGAGGGTTATGAAGCAGCAGGACTGTAAGGGTCATGGTCAGGTGTCCTGTTTGTGTGATTTAGAGGTATTCAGAACACGTGCTGGAACAAATAAATCTTTCACACCAATCCTCAAGGTCAACGGGAGTGAATCCTCATTGTAAAACGTCTTCTAGCTTTCCTTCATCCACAATTTGCACGGGTTCCAGTTATTTGTTGCTGCATTGACCTTCCCCTACGGCCCTGGCAGGTATGAACCAACGTCTACTCTGGTTATACCGTACAGACACATTCCTTTTAATCGCATTACAAATGAATACAGTATAAATCGTAGAGCGTGACGCCTTTTCTTTTTCTGCTGATTGTTTGATTCTTAGGGTTAAATACCTCCGGTTTAAAGTTTGAGTCGTATACAAACCAGCTCGGTACTTCTTCCCCCTCTGGTTTTTATCATCCAACTCTCATCTCAGATTATAAATTTAAATGTCATTATTGGATCAATTATAATCATTACAGCCCTCTCTGTTTGTGTTGTCTTAGCCAGATTGTCATAATTCATTTCTCTTTGTTCACTGAAATCCCTCCGATCAGCTCAGCTAATATCAAAAGTTGCTTCCTCGTTAAGCGCTTGACAAACTTCTGTGGAAGTCAGGGAAACAATCATGAAACGATTGCTCATAGGATATTTCAGCGCTATTAACCTTCTAGTCACGGGACAGACGGCGGTCCACTCACCCAGGTAGTGCAGGAGCTTCTGGGCTCGGTTCTGGGTGGGCTTGAGGTTGAAGAGCTCCTGGTTCTCGTCGATGAACTGGGTGTCCACGGTGGAGTTGAGGAACTGGTGGTTGTTGAAGACGTTCTGGAGGAACGGGATGTTGGTCTAGAGATGGAGAGATGAGGAGGGGGGGGGGGGGGGGTTATTGTTTGTCATCTTAATAGAGCGTTTGACACAAAGAGTGTGTGCAGAGCAAAGAGAAGCAAGACAGTCAAGAAAGCAATCAATCAGCCCGAATCCTGTTCTGCAAATGAATCACATGAAAGAACAGATCTGTTCCTTTGAAGGCGGTGCTAAAGAGCCACATCCAAATACCAGAGAGCACTAAACGCTACGCAATCTCAGCTCCGACAGACGACAAACACACGCAATCAGAGCAAAGGGACAAAGTCAACTGTGGAAAGTAATTACACTGCGTTTCCATTATGTTGTTGTTTGCTTGCCTCAAAAGTACTATCAGGCCAATTAAGCGTTCTAAATTAACAAAGGAGGGGGGGGGGGGGATGAGTTAATTTCATTACGACATTTGTTGCTTTTTTTCGCCAACTTTTGTAAGCCCGTCTTAATAATACGATTAGACCGCTTTCAATAGTTGTAAGGGGTGAAGACGGTGAAAAGGGGGGTACAACAGGAGGGGGGCAGCGGGAGATAAAAAAAAAGAAAAAGAAGCAGAAATGCTAGTTGGAAGGATTCAGGGAAAAGAGGAAATGGAAATCTGGCCTTGGAGCGGCGTTAGGTGTGTTTATAGCCGTTTAATGTTCCCCAGGGGAAGGCGGAGAGCGACTGAATGTAAGCGAGGAAAGATTGTCTTCCCTTTCTCTGCGAAGAGTGTCTTTGCACATGACGCGGGAATGTCGGCGTCTTAAACGGCATTTAGAAAAAAGTAAATGGTTGAAGCTCATGACCCTGCATCCAGGTAGAGCGTCTTTTTATTCAGATCACAGAGAAGCAGAGTCCCCGAGGGCCTCCTGCAGCCGGCGCTCCTTCCGAGCCGCCGACACGCAAACACGCGCCTCGCTCTCCACATACGCGTAGTCCATAAAAAGATCTCTCCGTCACATGAACACAGAGCTGAGAGGAGACACACGTCACACACGAAGTACGGCCCACGGACGGACGGACGGCGTTGGAGGTTTAGTCGACCCGGACGAAGCCAGAGTGGCTCCAAATGATTGTTCCGGCGCCGTCACTCAGGAATCCCATATGTGTGGGAGGGGAGTTGATCATTGAACACACCGCTCTTACACACGCCTCATTACCGGCACTCAGCGCGACGAGATCGATGCGCCCAGGTGAATAAAGCACACCGGCATCGCCCCAAATGAGATATATAGTAGGAGAGGGCCAGTTCTTCACATCTATATGTGTGCTATCAGGAGTGGAGAGAACAAAGAGAGAGGGGGAGAGAAGAGAGAGAGAACAGCAATATCTTTATTGCAGCTGACAAAGTAAAGTCTAATTCCAAAAAGAGGAGCTACAGCAGATGTCAATGCATGAAAGCCATAAAGTACCATTTATACTATATTTAACAACATTGAGGAACGACCCTGTGGACGTCTTTCCAGGCTCTCAAGTTTCCAGTCAAGAAGAGGGGGTTTCATTTTTTACACACACACACACACACACACACACACACACACACACACACACACACACACACACACACACACACACACACACACACACACACACACACACACACACACACACACACACACACACACACACACACACACACACACACTCCAGCTGCAGGGAGGAGAGCTGCATCAGAGAGCTGGGGATGTGTACAGCTGTCCAGCACTATAGCGGGCCTTGGGCTGTGGACCAGAACACTAACTGCAATACGCCTTCAGAGACCTGTGGTCATCACATCTTCGTCCATTTACAGAGTCTGACGGGATAACTGTATTACAATATATGCTGCTGCCATACAATTTTTTTTTTCTTTCTACATTTCTATATATTTAACATTGAAGCATCAACTGCAAAAGGTACCGCTCTCTGCCTACCAGCAGCAGATGCACGCCTACGAATTAGCACTTCATGTATTGATTAATGCTTGATTAATCTATACTTTAGTGAAAAGAGCCGGTAGGAATCTTGCGCATCCCTTTTTTTAAGACTTTGTGCTAAGCTAAGCTAACCAGCTACACACTTGAGAGGTATCAACCTTTTCAAACAATATTTTCCCAATTTAAACAAGATCCAAGGTCGAAAAACAGCGACAAAAACATAAACAAGAGGCACATTTCTTCTTATTTGCTTTTCTTTTTTTAGAAGAGAGTTTTTTTAAACCTATTTTTAAGTTGTCTTAATTGGCCTTGGGACATTTTGACATTTCACCTGTTTCTCCTAATTTTTCTACGTTTGATCTACTATTCATCTATTATTTATATGTGTAAACAAACCTGATAAGTGGGCTTTATGTGTGTGTGTGTGTGTGTGTGTGTGTGTGTGTGTGTTTTTGGGTGAGGGGAGGGGGGTTGATCAAACGGTACGACTAAAATAAAACAACACGGAGAGGCAGAGACAGAAAACGAGAGGTGAGTAACACAAGCAGGCGCTGTTAACGAGAACGACTCTAAAAAAAAATAATGGAGAGGGACGACGGCCCGCGCTGAAACACGGAGGTCTGTCCTCTCCCTCTGCAGCAGATCAATGTGTTCATTATCAGGCGGCTCTGTGAGCCTGTGGCGAGCACGCACACCGACAGACAGCCCCTTCAGTTCTTTCTCCATGTTTCCCCTAATGATGAGAAACAGCGTCCCGAAAAACACACACACACACACACACACAGACAGACACACACACACACCTCTCTTTCCAGTATCAATGTTGCATTTATTTGTCCTCTCCCGCTCTTCGTTTAGCTCTTGGCGGTATCAGACACACAGACACTCGACAGAGGCCCTCCTCTGATTTAGAGGCCTCGTAACAAACGCCGGGCTCCGGCTCACGCACGCGCCTCCTCGCCCGTAATGACCCCCCCGACGCATTTCAGATGGCGAACACGAGCGACTACACACACCTTTGAAAACTGGAGTGGTTTTTAGAGGGGGAAGTAAACACGTCGAAATGGGAATTATTGCTTCGCGCGCGCACACGTTTACATGCACACGGCTCTCTTTTTGGTGCAGGATAAAATCCCGTGTGCTCTTCTTTCCTCCCTAAAATGACACTGGATTTGAATTATCATGCGTTTACTCTCGCCGCGTTACGTTTATCAACAGCTAGTCGCTCGCCGCTCCGCTCGCTGACAGTCGTTAGAGTATTGATGTCCCGGGCCGCCGGCTCGACTGCAAACACAGGTCAGCTCGACGCCGCTTTAAAACATTCGGTGCCTGGGCGTAACTGTTAGCTAAACTGTTTTTTTTATAGATATCCAAAAATAAAAAATAACCTGTAGCGCTATTCCTGCATCTAGATTGCTTTTGGTGTGAGTTGCCAAGTTTTAACTGCCAATATATTACATTTGGAAAAAACTCAATACACCACATCAACACATTAATTTACACCCGACAGTGAAAAGCAGTCTGGGGATCTCGGGGAGGAAAAGATAAATACATCACCTTCTAGTTTATGTATTCTCGTTGTCTGCAATCTGTGTGCACTGAGATCCAAAGTCATCCTTCACTACGCAAAGCAGACAAACAACAAGCGGGTGTTACCGTCCAGGCTGATCGCCACTATTCTCGGTTTCTAACATCGTATAACCTTCAAAGTAGCGGGGACATGAAGAGTCTGCTGGGGATGCTCTGCATGGGGTCATCGTACCTTGACCTCTGACCCAGAAGGGCTGAAAATCTTTTCCAATGGGACGTTGGTTGATCACATTTGGACTGTAATGTAAACATTCACACCTGCCATGTTTTTTCTCTGAAGATTCAAAAGAACATGATGTTAATAGTCACACTCTCCTCCTTTCCTTCGCTTTGAGAGCGCCAACATAAACCTGCCATATTTCATATTCAAGCCTGGGGTCAAGTCTGTCTCTTCACACACTTACTCCTGCAAATGTGTGCAGCAACATACTTTAAGGACAACAACCTGAGTGAGAGGAGGATAAATAGGAAGGCTTTTTATTTTTTTAAGATATTGTTCTGCTTTCACAACACGTACGTTGTTTTAGGAAACATGTTGGCTCTAGGTAGAGTATGGGATACCCGGGTCGGGATCGAAGGGAACCCTATGTTACCTCATAGGAAACGGATTATTGTCCAAGATGTGCTAAACTAAAAATATAAATGCTCAAAATGGAATTCATAAAGTGAACATGTCAAATTTCTTTATTGCTGGAATCTCTTATAATCGTGTAATTACATTAGAGATGACTGCTTCACATGCAACGTGATAGATGACCGTATTGAAACTAAGCGTAATCTTCATATCTTAATAAAAATGTGACCTCGGTAGTGATCCACTAATAGATTAGGATTATGAAAATATAAATACATAAAATGTAACCCGAACCATCTCTAACCTCTACCTGTATCCAGACTCATTTAAAAGAAGGTCGCGACCACAGTTGCCATGGTTACCCAGTATGTTTTATAGAGACACCCTGAGTTATTAGTGGGAAAGGAAAGATTTCATTGATGATTAAAACATTTAAAAAATGAAATGTCACCAACATGTTGATTTACAGTGAGGGATACTAAGCATAGCGGCTTCTCTGGCGTTGCGTGACTTTGGCTCGACGGTGTGCAACATCCAATTAGAGACTGCAGACGAACCGAAGAGTCACCAGAATAAAGGAACGCCTTCAGTGAAGGACACTTACTGACTGAGGGATCAGATCCCTTAATGTCCTCTGGTATAACATGAAAAAGACCAATCACCCCTCCTAGGGAAGATTGTCAAACGTGAGCAGCTGATGTGTTCATGTGTGTTTGTTGATTTCAATTTGACAGAATAGAAACCAGAGAGATGTGGCGACTCAGGAACTCAGACGTGGCGTCAGTCCAACTGGGGCCCACGCACGGGTGGCACGGCACCTTCAAATCCTGACGCTCGCCTGGAAAGCCACGAGCACGCCTGTGAAATCCTGCGTTGGCAGGCGGTCTCTGATCTACAGCTCACCTGATACAGCCTCACCCAGAAGCTTCCTTGTAAACACTCTGCTCTGTTCTGGCTGCTGGTGGAGATCAGTGTGTGGCAGCATCTTCACACGCAGGCGATACCCCCCCCCCCCCCTCCCCCCTCGTTCAACAAACAAAAGCATCCAGAACTAAATGAGTCATGTTTCTTTGTCATCAACACCCGTCAACAGCCTCTCTCTCAGTCACATGCGGCAGTTTTTGTTTTGTACGACCACGGGATGCAGAAGAGAGCATCAGAGGAAGTACAGCTGCAGATTTTGAGTTTGGATTTTACTTTTTTACACACATTTAAAACAGTGCTCGTCATTGCAACAGTCGCACACACACACACACACACACACACACACACACACACACACACACACACACACACACACACACACACACACACACACACCTGATCTCCAAACACTGCGTCTCTTATATAGAACCTCCACACAACTGATTAAGAGGTGAATAGGGGGGCTGTCAGGTCATTTGTCTTTTCTCTCCTCCTCTGTCTCCCCATCAGTCACGCCTTAACCACTGGGCCATGCACATAAACAAGATCAACACACACACACACACATAATGGAGGACTCTAAGGAACCTGAGGCCTGAAAGGCAACACACACACAGAGAAACAGCACACAGTGACTTTCTTTTCCCGTCTTTGCCTCCGTATCTGCTCGTGATTTAATCTGTTTTTTGTCTCGGTGAGAACGAGCAGGTGCCTCGACGCCGCCGATAACGGCACCCAGCGCTAACGTGACAAAGAAAGTGAAGAACAAAAAAAAACGGGACCACTTCCCACCTCTGTTCGTCTTTTCAATTTCCTCTCCTCCTCTAACTCCGAGGTCACTCGGTTTGTCCTCCGCTGGGTTTCTCTGCACACTAATTCGCTCTTTATTTCTCTTTCTTCTCCACTTCTTTGGTAAGCAACCAATGATTATCCACCACAACAATCTCCGTCATCCTATTCGGCGCGAGTTCCTCTCATCTCCCTCCGAAGCTCCTAACCCCCGTCCCATAACACAGATAACACCTTCCAGACTATTCCATGGCTACGAATCCGGTCTCAGTGTTTTACATCTACCGAGGGGATATTTTCCCTGCGTGAAATAAAAAGAAACCTGGTTGGTGATCTTTCTGGTAATGACTCCCATCGTCGCTCACAGCGGAGAAGTGTTCACCTTGGAGTTCATCAGGGGAGCCCGACGTATAAATGAGAAATGAGCTCATCGGGTTTGAAGAAACCCGCTGATATACAAAAAAAATATTCCCGTCTCCCTCTATAGCATGAGGTTTGCGTCCGTGTACTCGAGGTTTAATGAGGCTCCAGTCCAGCGATGATTCCTCATGGATGTGAAAAGGACTTCAGGAATAGATGTAAAGGAACAAAAAGGAGACTTTTAAATCCATTCATGGGGAGGACCGGCTTATTGTGCCTTCAAGTGGCTCTCAGGGTTGAATAGGCCGCTGTCCGTGGTGCTGAAGTAGCCACACATCCTAAAGGGGGACCCGCTTTGTCCAGAAATGTCTGGCAGAAGTTCAATGTCCAATAGGAGAACTACATTTTAATATTAAAAGCACAGTAAATGTTTCGTTTTTCTTCCCTACAGTAAAAGCACTAGTCAACGTGTCGGCGGTCTAGAGAAGCGAATGCTTTGCAGCGCCGAAATTGTTTGATTTGACTGACGTTTTATTTCTCCTCCCGCTCTCGGAGATGTAACCGTCGCTCTAACCAGCTCCACGTGCCAGCCTCTTCTCAGAGGTCTGCTAAGCTCAGACTGTCAGGCGAGAAGAAACGCACAGAATCACCAGAAGGAGAATTTTGTTTATTTTTTATTTTTCAATTATTATTTTATTATATTTGTCCGATTGTACGTATAGTTGGTTGTTTTGTAATTTTTGTATCTATTCGTTTACGATTGTCTGGTGTAACTTGGAAAAACGTAAAATAAAATGATTGGAAGAAAGAAGGAGAATCGGGGTAAGGGAGCGTGAACAAAACAAAGGTGCTTTTCAGACGCGGGAATGCGCCGCGCGTGAGACGACACGTAATCGACTTTTAAATGTTCCTCGGGATGACGGTTTCTTTACTACCACGGGACGCGCTTTCACCAGGAATGCAACCCTGTGTGTGATGTGTCATCTTTAAACGGCGTGACTGGGATGGAGCTGAACCAGCTAAAAGGAGGCCTCTTTCAGGGACCCTGAGACGCAGGCTTATTAAAACAGAGAGATACTTAGGGGTATTTTGGGAATCCTTAGGCAGTAGGCGTGCGACGCATTTAACCGCTCGTGAAGAACTCCAAACGCACCGCGTGAGTCGTCTCAGACTCTGTTAATTATATACTTCAGGGTTCTTACACATTTTGACCAGTGGATTTCCATGACTTTTCAATGACTTTAAACCAAATTTCCACGACCAAACTGAAATCTCGGTATAAACATGCACAATCAAGAAAATGTTGTGGGTTTCTGAGCGTCTTTCTTAAAAAAAAAAACATAATTATTTCAAACTGGCGTGAATGAACAAGTGAATATAACAAGATTTCCATGACTTTTCCAAAACTTTTATGATTTAAGTTTTTTTCCATGACTTTTCCAGGCCTGGAAATTACCATTTTAAAATTCCATGACTTTTCCAGGTTTTCCATGACCGTACGAACCCTGATACTTGTACCGGTGAAAGATAACCGACTCTTCGTACCGCGATGCACTTACATCCATTTCTTTAGATAAACTAGACTCAATCTCCTTCGATCGCAGCAACACATCCCCCATCGTCGGGTTTAGATTCCTGAAAATTAAACAGCTCCCCGCCGAAAGATATACACTGAAGCGGGGCTCCCGCGGAGAGCTTTGAGATAGCGTGACGCAGCGGGAGCTCGTCAACCTTTTAGAGCCTGAAGAAAACATCGGGAATTCGTAGTTTCACTGTGGGGTCCCAGCTCAATACACTATTACTACTATTACTACCACGAGCACACATGTAGAGGGGGAGCCGATTGGGTGGGAAATGATTACATTGTTGATATTCTACAATAAAAAAAACAGATGATCTGCAAGTCAGATGATCCGTTAACAGGGAGAGGAGCACCTGTCTGGTACCAAACTGTGGCCAGGAGGATGGGTTTCATTTGGATAATCATGCTGAATTGTTTCAGGCCAGCGGATAAGCTTCAGGCCAGAGGTTTTTAATGACGGCTCTTTTGGTTGACCGCTACTCACGTCAGAGGATACCTGTCAAAACCGAGGCTCGTCTTTGGAGAGGAGTTTTTACATTTGCTCAGCAGTGGTGTGTGTGTGTGAATGCTAACGCCCCGACTGGAGTCACTTGAGGATTTATAATGAACAAAATCACCGCATAATGAAGGTTCTGTGAACAAATTTTAACCTCTGGATGCATACGCCATGTATAAGCCATTGTTGCACTATCAAGTTAATATTCACTGAGTATTAGCAACCCCAGAATATATTTATATCCGCATTTTATATAACCTGTATATCATGTATTTATTAGGATACTTCTGTTGCACTTCTGGTCGGATGCCAAACTGCATTTCGTTGCTCTGTACTTACATGTGTAATGACAATAAAGTTGAATCTACACAATAAAGTCTAATCTAATCTAATCTATACATATTCTTGCTGTGAAACCCCAGTGTGTGAGAAGCAGGGTGGAAAAGCAGCAACATGGGGGCTCATTACTAATAGCATGCCATAAAATGCGAGTAGAGGTAATTCCTAATGTAAAGCCTATAATTAACCATCAGCTATAATCATGATGTTACAAGACACACACACTGCAATGGACAGTTCAGCCTAAAACCTTCCTTGCATCCCACTTAATCTAAACACTGTGACCATTCATTATCAGGCTGCTTTCCCTTAAACCGCTCATTAGTCCTCACAACACTGCCTGTGACTCATTTTGGATCCAGATTCACATTTTTAAAAATGCGTGGCGCTGCTGTAAAGAGCAACACGCAGTGTGAGCCCACTGTTTACGTGGTCTAAAATACAGTCACATGAAAACAGAAATCAATTGAGGTGTTAGAAAAACAACAACAGCCGATAAACAGCGGACCGGGA
This sequence comes from Liparis tanakae, assembly GCA_036178185.1. NCBI lineage: Eukaryota > Metazoa > Chordata > Actinopteri > Perciformes > Liparidae > Liparis > Liparis tanakae. Next base: position 6,308,992 of record CM070111.1, on the reverse strand, counting down.
GTGGATGAAACCGCAAAGGTTGTGCGGTAGAGACGATAAACAGCCGGCTTGAAGCGACGTGAAGGTATCCGTAGCGCTGATGAACACACATGGCGTGACCTTCAATGTCCAATCCTATAGGAAAGCAGCTGCACACTGAAGCACCCTTCTATGCTCGCTGGGAAAGCGTATTCTGTATCACTGGGAACACGTTCTGGTGGCAGGTTTGGGCTGAGAGTGTTACACAATGTTCTCAAGGTATCAACGCTCTTTGTACCAATTGTTTTTGCACATGTGAGAAGGTAGAGGTGTTTATGATCATAACAAGAGGGAAAAAAAAGACTCGAGCGTCATGATGATGACGGAGGTTAGATCGGTTTGTGGTCGGGTGGAATACGTTTCTGGTTTAAGCCGTTAGGAAAAAAATAGAGCTGAAGCTAGAAGATAAATATCTAGGATCGGACATCACTTTATTTATTGTTTTACAGTCAAGAGCTTCTCATCTTTCCAGATGATACAATAGCGCACATTTACTTAGCACTTTACTTTACTCAGCACTTTACTTTGTTTTCCCCTTGTAGTATTTAGTATTTTAGTATTTAGTATTTAGTATTTTTGTATTTATTAATTTAGTATTAGTATTTATTATTTAGTATTTTAGTAGTAGTATTATTATTTAGTATTTGTATTTATTATTTTGTAATTTAGTAGTAGTATTTTGTATTTAGTATTGTGATTTGATTTTTATCTTTTATTTGTATTAATGCTCTAATGTACACCCCCTGCTGTGATCCTGAAATGTCCCCAATGTGGGACTAATACATGAATATCTTATCTCATATCTTATCTTATTTGATTACCTAGCCGAGGGTTACCTCAGGCGAGAGGCCACCAGGGCGCGCGGAGCGACTCGCTGAATTAGAATTAGAAAAGGTGTAGAAATTGAACGTGCCGCGCGTCTCACCCGAACACATCCAGCTGCTCCGGCCTCCATCAGCAGCATCAACGTAATGCATCTCGTCTAATGGGCTCTGAATCGATGAGTCCCGTCCGAAGTCAGAAGGAGATTCATCCACACCGCACTAATAGATATTGAGCAAAGATCACCGGACTCCTATTTATATATAATTAAAAAGAGAATCTGAACTAATATAGAAAGGTTGACTCGACCAACAAGACGATATTAAATCCTTCCCTTCCATCTGCGGCTCAGCGTGACGCCTCTAATCCCAAAACATCCATAGTATCTGACTAGGGGGCGTTCAGGACTCCAATGACTAACACCCGCCACTTATTCACAGAACGCTCTATAACCGTCTGGATTTCCTCCGCACAGAACATCATGCATTATTTATTTGAATGTTTCATCGTCTTATCTTGGTCTGCCTGTGATTTTCGGTATTTATAGCTTCTCACATTTCCCTGCTCTTTGATGGGGGTTCCTCCCCGTGCTCCTCCACACGCGTGTGCGAGAACACGGAGAACACGCGTGTGCGTTCCTTCCAATGCCGGCGAGCGACTGCCCCCAACTGCAAGTCGTTTATTAGTGTCATTAGTCACACCTGTTTTTTAAAGTCTAGTGTTTAACTGTGAGAAACGTCTATTAGCCGTGTTTACGCACACGGACAATAATCCAATCATAATGCGATTACGGCGCCGATGTGACTGAGGTGGCGCCCGTGTAAACAGCATGCTCCCATTCCGCTAATGCAATTCTTCTCGTAGTCAGAAGGAGCTTAATGACTGAAAGCGCCGGGCAAATTTTAGATTCATTATTTAGGGGGGGGGGGGGCTTTTTAAAACACCTTAATCCAGCCATGACTCTCCTTTGGATTTTTTTTTTTTTCTCTCGCAGCTTTCTCGGCACTCTCTGACGGCCGGATGACACATGGCGCGAGGTGTTGGCGGCGGAGGCGGCGGACACGTCAAGAGGAACGACTCGACGCAGAGCGCCATGTTCAAACGGCGCCGGCAGAGAACGGCTCCCACGGACGAGCCATCGAAGAATCTTTGTCGGAGTCGTTCTTCACGCTGATTAAAGGATATAATCGGATAACTATTTGCTACTAAATTGTGTCAGTGTCATAAACACACACACACACACACACACACACACACACTCTTCTAATCTTAACAGAACTAATACCAAGGAACTGCCGCCTGGCGAAACAATCAACAAACAAAATCTAATTTGCAATCTTTTCATTTGCACCTCCCATCTTTCCGTCTCGACATCTAACAGCCTTTTTTCTCCCCGTCTTCTCGTCTCCTGCACAGCCCATTGCATTTCTGTAGAGATTCATTTAAGTGCCGGCCTACACACACACACACACACACACACACACACACACACACACACACAAAGAGAAAGTTTTATTATGAGCTTTCTCTTATACCTTCTTTGTTATTTCCGTTGTAAATTTCCGCGGAGCGCTCTGCATTAAAGGAAGTCACCCGGGGAAACATTGGGCGTGCGTGTTTGCTTCTTTTCCTTCCCCAACACGTCCCTGAAGTCACTCCCCGTACGTCGGAGTGTACCCCTCAACTTTTTACACGTGAAGCAGTGTAGACACACACGAGGCCCGCCATTGTTTTTCCTCACACTCCATTGACTGGCAACTGGGAAATCATACTGGTGCAGAGGAGATACAGGAACGCACAACAACGTTTAAAATGGCTTCAAGAGCTAAATGAGAAGGTGGGGTTGTGCGGCTGAATGTGAGGCTGTGTGTGAGTCTATGTGTGAGTGTGTGTAAGGCTGTGTATGAGGCTGTGTGTGAGGCTGTGTGAGTGTGTGTAAGGCTGTGTGTGAGGCTGTATGTGAGTCTATGTGTGCGGCTGAATGTGAGGCTGTGTGTGAGTCTATGTGTGCGGCTGAATGTGAGGCTGTGTGTGAGTCTATGTGTGCGGCTGAATGTGAGGCTGTGTGTGAGTCTATGTGTGCGGCTGAATGTGAGGCTGTGTGTGAGTCTATGTGTGCGGCTGAATGTGAGGCTGTGTGTGAGTCTATGTGTGCGGCTGTGTATGAGGCTGTGTGAGGCTGTGTGTGAGGCTGTGTGTGAGTGTGTGTAAGGCTGTGTGTGAGGCTGTGTATGAGGCTGTGTGTGAGTCTATGTGTGCGGCTGTGTATGAGGCTGTGTGAGGCTGTGTGAGGCTGTGTGTGAGTGTGTGTAAGGCTGTGTGTGAGGCTGTGTATGAGGCTGTGTGTGAGTGTGTGTAAGGCTGTGTGTGAGGCTGTGTGTGAGTGTGTGTGCGGCTGTGTATGAGGCTGTGTGAGGCTGTGTGAAGCTGTGTATGAAGCTGTGTGTGAGTGTGTGTAAGGCTGTGTGTAAGGCTGTGTATGAGGCTGTGTGAGGCTGTGTGTGAGGCTGTGTGTGAGTGTGTGTGCGGCTGTGTGAGGCTGTGTGAAACTGTGTGTGAGGCTGCGTGTGAGTGTGTGTGCGGCTGTGTGAGGCTGTGTGTGAGGCTGTGTGTGAGTGTGTGTGCGGCTGTGTATGAGGCTGTGTGAGGCTGTGTGTGCGGCTGTATGTGTGTGTCCTTGCCTCTCATTACCCCAGACTGAGCCCAATAGAGGGTCTCTGCCCTCCCCCCTAACCCCGACCCCGTTCCCCCTGACCAGGCGGCGTGGCGTGTCTCTCCGTGAGCGGCGAGTGTCTAACTGCCGCCCGTGTCCTGATTTGTGTGACACGGTTATGCGTGCGATCGTGGGCCCGTGACAATCCCTCCTGAGCGAGCGCCGTGTGCCGGTGCAGTGAGGCTGTGTGTCGTCACCGTGTGTGTTTGTGTGTGTGTGTGTGTGTGAAGCCTTTCACAAAGCGGTGACTATGTGCCACATGTGTGTGTGTGCACAGGTCAGGCGCTCTCTCTCCTGTGTGTGTTTGTTCTGGTTCCAGTGTTGCCTATATTTCGCTACTGTGTCGCAAAAAAAAAGTGGGGCTCATTTATGCACACACACACACACACACACACACACACACACACACACGGGTCTCTCTTACTCCCTGTCCTCCCGGGCCACTTTCTTCAGCTCCTTACACACGTGTGGAATACATTTCCTCCCTCATAAAACATGTAGCGTATCATCGTTTTAGCCTGAAACTGTCAATCCGACGGGGCAACGCTGTGACCAAAGAAATGCACGTGGGACCTCACAAGATGAAGAGGATGGACTTGAAGTTACTCAAACTCCTCAAGGATATCTTTATATAGCTGAATCTCAGCTTCCAGGTTGTTTGAGTGTATTCCCCCATCTACAGTATATTGTCTTCCCTGAAATAGTGGACGTCAGCACTTACCGGCTCATTGTTTCATTTCAAGTCCGGTGTGCAGGAGCAAAGAGCAGAGAGGTGACTCACTAGAGTACCTAAAATATCAGAGATGCCTCGTGGCGTAAACTCACTTCAAAGCTCCGTCAGCTCCCGAGTGAGCCGCGTCCAGATTTGTCATTCACATATTTAGAATAGAAGAGAATAGGAATATACTTTATTAATCCCAAGGGGGAAATTTATTGACACAGTAGCACCAATAAACTAAACACAATAAAATATAAATATAAGAAAGAAAGAAAGTGACTGTGCATAAAGTATACAAGGTGAAATATAAGATAAAATACAAAATAAAATAAAATAATATATATATCTATATATATATATATATATAGATATATATATATACATATACACATATACAACATATGTAAATACAGCAATGCAAAATAAAATTATATATATATATATATATATATATATATATAGACAGTGTGCATTTCCCGTGTACCGGTGAGTTGACCAGTGAACCAATTTGCAACAGGAAATAAAGCATATGGATCGGGTCAGGCCCGGGTCAGTAGGCCAACTCCCTTGCAACTGTTTTCACTTTGAGGGCAGATTTAGCCCGACCGAACCAGAGCAGGTCTGCCCTCTTTCTGATTAAGTGCAGCGCGACTCGGGCTGGACTCAAAAAGAAGCTGCCAGTCTCCCCGCTTAGTTCTCAGTCCAAGGGTTTTAACTTTGTTCGCCTTCAACGCGAATGATGTGTGGTCACAGGAGATGTTCCAAGGACACCACGTCTGTGACATCTGCCCTTCGTGGCTGTTTTCATTTGAGCTGAATGCATGGAGAGTCGCCCTGGATTTAAAGTGGTGGTCAGTGATGAGATTTTCTCCTGACAGGTGGACTCCCTCCCTCCATCCGTCAACCCGGAGTAGGTCACGTTGGTTTATTTCGCTCAGCAAGGTCCCGCTCGCTGACGAGAGGACCGGGTGCAAAACCACTCGCCGTTTGATTCACGGCGAAGCGCCGCTCCGTAAAGCGCCGCGCCGCCGACGGGATTCGTTTGGGTCAAACTTCCCTTTGCTGGAGCGAGTTTTGAGGGAGGTGCAGGAACTGGGTTGAAAAACATTCGCTGGCGGGAACAAATCGAATGAGGGTAAAGGAGGGAGGAATCAAAGGGATGAAAATAAGTTCAAGAGATGTGCAGCGAGACGCGTGGAAGTGGGATGAGAGGGAAATCATTCAGGGGGAGATAAGGAGGGAGGGGAGGCACAGATACAAGTAATATATATATTTACAAGATCAAAAAAGGAAGGAAATGAACTCCAGATCCCTGGCCCCGCCCTCTTTTCTCTGGTGTGCGATTGTGTTGACAAAAAAAAGCAACCGCACGTACGTGAATCTAAGAAAACGAGTTCACTCCGACCTCCGCCGGCTCGGCCGTTGAAGCCTCTTCGTCTGAAGCGGGACGCTCTCGCATTTGAAGTCGGTTTCCATTTAACGCCTCTTTCCCCCCCGCCGGCCGCACGGTGGGGAAATCAAACGCTTGACCACTGTTTGAAGTTGCATCAGCTACACTTTGCCTATCACTGGGCTATCACTCCATCCACTCCTCCACTCACCCTCACTAACTCCTCTCTTCCTCACTTATCTCCCTCACGGCCAAGATCTCTCTCTCTCTCTCTCTCTCTCTCTCTCTCCCTCTTCCCACTTTACCTTCCATCGATCACACGTCTCATCCCCGACCCATAGTTGCCCGAGATCTTCGCTTCCCCTTATAGTCATACCAGCAGACTGTTATCTCCTCCTCCTCTTCCTCCTTCTCTCCTTCCTTCTTCTCTAACCCCACCAACCCTCTATCTGGTGTGAAAGTAAAGTCTGAAATCAAGAGGTGAAATGATTATAATACACTTCTCTCTCGAGCTCTTTTCATTTTTCACACAATGTGTTTTGTCACATACTTTCTCATCATCATCATCATCATCATCATCAGAAACCCATCTCTCCAGAAACACCGTCTTCCTCTGGATGCCTGGCCTCCTCTCCTCCATCACTGAAGCTGATCCCGCGGTGCAGCTCTGTTGGTCTCCACCCAGAGCTCATGGACGTAGGCGAGGGTCTGAATGGAGAGCCTTGCCTTCGGGCTCGGCTCCCTCCTGAACCAGAGCGGTCCAAACAGCACCAACAACTTCGATGTTGTTATTTGACCACAAGCCCGCTTGGCCCCGTTCAGACGTCAATATTTAGAAACTGGTCCAAATGCTTTAGTTTGAACTCTGAAGAAAAGTAAGTCGTTATGTATTTGTATCGGATGCTCAAGTAAAATAGTGAGGCACTCTCTCCTCCATCCCTCCCTCCCTCCCCCCTTTACTCGCTCCGACTCTCTCATCTCCATGCCTCACTCTCTCCCTCTCTCTCTCTCTCTCCGTCTCTCTCTCTCTCCGTCTCTCTCTCTCTCTCTCTCTCAGTCCGTTTCTTGCCTCAGACGGAGCCAGATCACACACTCTTCTTCACAAGATAAGGACAAAGAAAGCCAAAAGAAGCCAGTGAGAAGAAAAGCGGATGATTTGGATAAAAGGAGAGAAGTGACTCGGGTGGAGGCGGGACATGTGAAGGAGAAGGAGAAAAAAAAAAAGGAGAAAACCACCCTCAAGGAGAGAGGAGATTTAAAAAAAAAAAAAAAAATACAAGGCAGCTTACTCCCTGCATTCTGTTATTCTCCCCCTCTCTCTCGCTCTCCCTTCTTTTTTTCGCGGCGTCCCCTCCTTCATTCAGTACCTGTTCTGACGGATTAACATGACTTAAAAATCAATCAGCCCACAGCCTGACGGAGGAGCGACGGAGGAGGCAAACAGAGCGCCGCAGCTGTCGAGACCGAGGGAGAGGGGCAGAGAGTGCGCGATAGAGAGAGAGAGAGAGAGAGAGAGGAGAGGGAGAGCGAGAGATGGGTGTTTTTTTCCACGGAGCTGAGATAGAGAGAGAGCCGCGGAGACCGGGAGATGTGACGGTACCGGGAGTCACGATGGAGTGAGCCGCAAAACAAGGTTAGTGATTCCACCTTTTCATCCGCCGGAGAGCAACGCCACTAAATACATGTCAGCAGGAGATGGAGGCAGACTTAAGATAATGAATAAAAGGACACTAAGTATCTATTTGTGCTTTCAAAGTGGCAAACTGAACGCCGGAGGAGGAGAGGCAGAGAGAGGGACGAACAGAAGAAGGCGAAAAAAAATGCATCGCAGATTTTTACGGGGGGAAAAGAAATCCGGCAGATCGGCTGCGTGTCTGTAGCAGCTGCACGAACGCAGACGGACACACTCTGAGGCACACACACACACACACACACACACACTGCAGACACACACACACACACACACAGAGTGAGGGCACAGAGCGAGATAATGACATGGTCTTCCTTAAGGTGTCGGCTTTCGGAGTTTGAGTGACAGGCCAGGGAGTGTACGTATGTGTGTGTGTGTGTGTGTGTGTGTGTGTGTGTGTGTGTGTGTGTGTGCATGTGTGTGCGTGTGAGACTGGAAAAAAGAGCGATAAAGGGATGCACAGGAGAGTATCACCGCATGACTACTTAGTGGATGCGTGTGTGTGTGTGTGTGTGTGTGTGTGTGTGTGTGGCTATGGTGGCAGCAACGATGGGTTTGTGTTCAAACACGCACAAATGTGCAGCATGTGGGTGTCTGTGTGTGTGTGTGTGTGTGTGTGTGTGTGTGTGTGTTCGGTGGTCCTGAGAGTGTTCGAGTGCGTGTGTTTTTTTTGTGTGCGTGTATGTGCATGTGTTTGGTGGTCCTGAGAATGTGTGTGTGTGTGTGTGTGTGTGTGTGTGTGTGCATGGTGGCCCTGAGAGAATGTGTGAGCATGATCAAGACAATTCAGCCTGCTGAGAGGCGTAAAGAGGGAGCCACAACTATTGATTCTCTTTGACAGGCAGGTGAGCGGGAGGGAGAGAGGGGAAAGAGAGAGGGGGAGAGAGAGAGAGAGGGGGAAGAGAGAGAGGAGAGAAGCAAAATCTAAAAGTGGGGCGGCATTTCCTCTTTTTTTTTTAAGCCATAGGGGAGGAATGAACGATACAGTGGAGGTGACGGACAGGGGGATGGATGCCGATACCTCGGAGGGGAAGAGAAGGTCAGATGGGAGGAGGAGAAAAAGAGGGATGAGGCATAAAAGTGATGACGGACTCGATGTTTGCGTGATTCATGCGAGTGCAAACGCCGGGGGTAACGCCGGCATTAGTGGGACACGGGCAGTTCATTCCCTTCACACTCGCCTTGTTTCTCCTCTTTTGCAGGTTTCTAGCCATCCCTCCATCTCTCCAGCTTTACTCTCCTCTACCTCTCTGCGCCTCTCCTCCAAGGTCATCAACGAACAACTATTTCAACGTGGTAGGACGAACACGGACGGCAGCGTGATCGACAGGGACACACCCTGGAAATCACGCCGGGAAGTGAGGGATAAGAAAAAGAGAGAGAGAGAGAGAGAGAGAGAGAGAGAGAGAGGATGGGAAGGAATAACAACAGCGTGCAAGAATGAAGCAATAGGGGAGGCAACCAGACAGCCAGATGAACAAATAAGAAGAGATAGAGCTGTGTGTGTCAGGGGGGAGCAACGCAAGAAAGGAGAGAAGGGGGGAGGAGGAGAGGACCGACTCCTCCATCCCTACCGGCGGCCGAGGGAACTGCTCCGCTCGAAGAAAGACGTCGAACACAGCCATGTGGAAACCATCTCCCGACGCCATAAATAGGATTTCGGGCAAAGTGGATTCTCGGATTCTCAAACTGAGCTCTCTATTTCGGGAAACGCCGCACCGGGATCCAGCGAGTAATTCGGGATTTTCCAGGTTTTCTTCTTCGTCCGTGGAAGCCTAAGAGGATACTGTCGGATTGGAATTTCTGCAACTCTCTGGTTTTTCTGACGCTGACCTACATCCGCCTCCTTTTTTTCGGGGAGCGGGATAGGTTTCAGCACAAACACAAACACACACACACACACACACACCCTCCCCTCCTCTTCATCGAACACCCGTCTCCTGCCGGGCCGACGCGAGGGGAAAAGCACCCGGGGCCAGATCTATGCTCAGCACTGACACACACCAAACGCCCCCACACACACAGACCCGGATAACATGTGGAGCTGATTCGGATTACAGAGCCGCACAGACGGAGAAGGTAAAGTCCACGCAGTTCCAAACGCACACACACACACACACACACACTGACACACACGCTGTTGGCATACTACAACAGTAGAGGTGAATCCATATCGGCGTGGTTAGCTCTCTTGTGCTGAATCATTTAGCACATCATTTGGGTGAACACCAGCACTCACTGGACTGGGGACTCTGTGTTCTCTCTCTTGATCACACACGCACGCGCACACACACACACACACACACACACACGCTTTTACTTTCTTTTTCTAATCCTTCTCCCCCTCCAAGTCTCCATTGTTTCTCTGCTCTACATACGCCCTCTCTACTGAGCATCTCTCTCCCTGTGTGTGTGTGTGTGTGTGTGTGTGTGTGTGTCAGCCAGCTGTCCCGTATCAGATTACTCGTGAGGTGCGTTTTGTCTTGGCTTTCATCACCTCGCCTTCATGTAATCTCACCTGGCGTGTCGTGCGAGCGTGTGTGTGAGAGTGCATGCGGATGCCGAGAGAGGCGTGTGTGTGTGTGTGTGTGTGTGTGTGTGTGGTGGCATCAGCAGCACAGAATAGTTCCGACCTCGCTTCATTTGAGGCATTTCCACGTAATCTGTGTCTGAGCGCGCACACATGCACAGATTTGGCACAGTGACACAGGAGATCAGACCGGCTGAGTGGATGTACGGGAGGATGAGAGGGCGATGAGGAGGAAATGGAGACGGGAGGAGAGGAGAGGGAAAGTGCAAACGAGAGGAAGAGGGAAGAGGAAATGGACCGGGGATCAGGGGAGGGATGGCTGACACGCGACACAGTGATGGGCACCGCCGGCTCAGAGAGGTCAGAGGAAGAAGAGGTGAAGTGAGACTTCTTCAAGTGACGGAGGGAAATGAGAGAGAGGGGTGGATAGACGAATATGGGGGAGGGGGGGGGGGAAGACAAATTGGGAGTAAAGGAGCAGCAGAGAAAATGAGTTAACAGTGGGTGGAGGATTTAACGACGGAAGATTTAATTTCTTAAATGGAGGGAAACAGACGATATAGCAATTGAGTCAGAATAACATGGAGAAGAAAATAAAAGACTGAAGCGTTGATAAATTAAACGATAAGTGAGATAAACAATTAGATGATGAGTGACAAGGTGACGAAAACAAACAAACAAACGTAGGAAAAAGCAAACGTGATTAATGAATGGTGATTTACTGTGAGGGCATACAAACAGAAACTCAGATGAAGAAGCAATAATTAGAAATAACAGATGGTCATCATTAAGTAGCCTTCTACGGCTGGCTGTTGTTATGGCGACAATTAGTCTAACATGACCCCGAAATGTCTGTAAAAGATCACCCACACCAGTAATGAGCTGTTTAGTGATGGCACTACAAGGGGGAGACACTGTACCATGGAGCAGCCATTCCCATTAGGAGGCCCAACCTTAGAGGAGCATTAATTACCCAGGAAACCAGCGAGATTCAGCTTAAAAGCAATTCACCGTGTGGAACTATTTTTAAGAACAATAAAGGTTTTGAAATAACCGATACAGGGCTCATTACTGGCTCTGTTGATCGTTAACAGAGGTTTTTTTGTCACGCGGCTCTATGTGTGAGGAAAGAGCAACAAAGAGGCCTTTTGAAATCCATTAATCACTTCATAATTAAATATTGGATTGGCTCTCCTGCGAGTGGAAGTCAGAAGAACACAGAGCGGGGGAATGTCACGCGGATCAAACGGGGGAAGAAAGGAGGAAGCAGAGGAGGAAGCAGAGGAGGTTGTCGACGCCGTCTCGCTGTTGGCGGGTGTCTGTGGTCCTGAGGCGAGCAGATGGGACGCTCCCCGTTCAGAGCAGGATTCCTGCCAGCAGGAGCCGACCGCCTAGAGGACGGGAGACTTTAGAAGGAACCATTAAAAATAGAAAGGCAGTGAATTACTTATAAAATACAATGCGGATCAATTAGCGGACCCTTTGCCGAGCCCCTCCTCCTCCTCGGTCACTGTTGCTACGCTAGTGGTGCTTCCTTCTTTGCGTGGCGCAGTTTACAGCGAGCGTCGTCCATTTCCTTTGGAAATAATTGCTCCTTGATTCGAGACCGAAGCAGGCTTCTCGTTAGCCTTTCGACCGGCGGTCACCGGCCGCTGCTGGTGAACTAACTCGGTTCGCTCCCGGACTCGGTGGAAAACAAAATGTCCTCGGACGACTTTTTGATGTTTTCGAGGCTGTGTTTTAAAAAACAGGATCCTGCAAAGCGACCGTAGCTATGCACTCGCTGCATGGCTAATAGCTGAGGCTACATACTAGCACACATGGAAACTACCTTCTACCATAAAGCTGGTTTCCACCGTAATAAGCCAGGTAGTCTGACATAATAACTTCATCATCTTACACGTTTGAACAAAACTGTTTCTGAAGGGTTAAAACAAAAGTTAACCCATCATATGAAGTCTACAACTGCAGAGCAGAGCTCTCACTGGAGATCCAACATGCGGAGGATAAAAAAAAAAACTTGACCGACCCGCTTCATCTACTCACCGCTGCTAAGCTATGATTGACCGGTAGCTGTCGGGGAAGAGGGTTATTGATCGCCAGTTAAGGAATAACAAGTTCAAATGAATCGATGAGAGGCATTGTTCAGAAAACATCCAGTGCAAAAGCTGCAGGGACTACGGATGAATGGACCAGAGGACCATAGACACGTGAAAAGACATCGAAGACGATGATGATGAGGAGGAGGATGGACGCAGGACGTCACACACCCGAGATTTGAAACCAAGGAAGACGTGGGCACCGCCAGAAAGGTGGCACGTGATGGATGCATGAGGAATGGTGGAGGGAGAAATGGGAAACAGGCGAGGAACCGAATTGTGGACGATGGAAAGAGAGGTAGGGAACGATGGCGTGAAGAAGAGGAGCAATTACAAGACTCGCTGCTTAAGATAGGGAGGAACACTCAGAGGACGGGAGAGCGCCTGAGTAATGACGAACGAAAAAGCCGAGCGATGACACTCGAGAGGTGGATGATAAGAGGGGGCGGGGGGTTGAGGGAATAGAGGAATAACAATGTCTGAAAGAGAAAACGGCGCTCGTGAAGCACCGGCGCGCTGACGTACGGAGAGGGGGATGAATGAACGGAGCAAAACTGCAACGCGATGGAATGTTGAAAGGATCAGTAATTAGACAGCTAGTACTCAGACCCATTAGGGAGGAGGCACGAGGAGTCAACGGATGAGAGGAAGAGGAAGGAAACGATGAAAGGAGAGATGGAGAGTTTGCCTCGGAGAAGGAGGAAGAGTGACTCAGAGGTGGAAAGCAACAAGCACAGGCGTAGTGCAGAGGGATGGACGGATAGAGGGATGAAGGGATGAGTAATTAAACTGTTGCCAGTCGGTTTAGGCACAGCGGGCGCCTGATGAGCAGAACAAACCGTAACCACGGCAACCGCTGGAGACAGACAGGGGGCTGGTTTTGGGGGAGGAGGAAGGAAAGGGGGGGGAGCCAACTGTGAAAGAGAGTGTGTCAGGAGACGGGGGAAGTGGGGGGTGGGGGGGGGGAGATTAGAGGGGAGTCACACAGCAGAGTGACAGAAGTGAGTGAGAAATAAAAGAGAGCGTGAAGAGGAAGAGAGGGATGAGATGAGGAGACGGGAGACGGAGGAGTATCTGCAGGTTTAGGAATGAGCCGACTCATTAAACCACCATGAGCACTCGCAGGGAAGTTACCCAGCAGAGTGTGACAAGATGATGCCTTCCTCTTGGTAATACCGATATATACATCTATAAAACTACATTTCAATACCAGCGAGGTCGAAACACCATTCAGCTATGCAGACGGAGAATTGCTTACGCAACACAAAGCGCTTTGTAAAGTTATTCGGCGAACTTCCTCATCCTGCTTTGTGAAGAAAAAAAAAGCCTTCTGGAGACGGAGGAGGGGGGGGGGGGAAGAGTGCATAGCAGAAGAGTGAACACCTACAGCCATGCGTCCTACAGCACGAGCTGCACGCCACTCTGGAAGAGGCGCCGGGCGATGGCTTCATGTGAAACTTGAGGGGCAGATGCGCTTTTATCGCACTAACTTAAATACATCACTGAATAAAAGCTCACAATGTACGATATGACGTCTCAGGCCGGATGCTAATCGGCCTTAACCACGCTGTGACCGGTCCTCGTCCATACGTCACCCTGCAGCCCTATGCTTCATACAGGGGCGGAGATACGAGACGGAATGAAAGAGACACGGAAAGCGTGTGTGTGTGTGTGTGTGTGTGTGAATGTATGCCTGTGTAGCATTAATCAATAAATCCATCACTTTGATCCAGAGGCCTGGCTGGCATGGCCTCATCCCACTGGGCTGGATGCAGAGCACTGATTGGCCGACTGTTCTCCGACTCAGAAATGTTCTTTGAAACGTAGGAGCCCTGCTGGAGCAACAATCTGACCCTTACACACACACACACACACACACTTTTTGGTCATCTCGTCGTGTCAGCCAATCAGGGTCATAATAATTGGTGCCGCGGGGTTTCTGATTGGATGGCAGATGTCGACGGCTCAGAAGTGATGCGTTTGTGTGCAGCTTGTCGGATTGTAGTTTAAAATATTCTCCCGTTGTTGTCATCGATTATCCTCGGCGATGTAAACGTACACAGGCCCCCGAGAACAAACAACAATCAATCAGGAGGAAACATCGGCGGGCGATGCAGATAAAAAGGCTGACGTGGGAGAATGAAGAGGCGCAGGGCAGAACGGAGCCGAGGTGGCGGGAGAGGACAGAAATGAAGGGAAGGAAACCGAAGGGGGCACCGAGGCGGAGGAGAGCGACGGAGAAAAACTGCAAGCGCATGAAGTTCGGGGTGAGCGGCGGGGCGGAAGCTCGGCAACACTTGTTCTAGCGTGCGTCCTGCAGAAGGAGAATCTGCACGTGGAAGCAGAACCGTGTTGGAGCACTTGTATGTGCACACCAGTGAGAATCACAAAGGGAGGTCAAGATGTGGCGCCGACCCTCAAACTGGTTTTGAGCATCTAGTGCAGGGGTGTCAAACCTATTTTCACCGTGGGCCACATCAGCATCATGGCCGCCCTCTTAAAGGGCCGGAAACACTTTAGAAGCTCCTCGAACTTATTGTTTAATAACTCTTTTGTTTTTGATTATGGTTTATTTAAGTGTAGATGTATTGTACATAAGGAAATGTCTCTAATATAACAATATAAATTGAAACCTTCAAAATAAAAACACGTGAATTTCTTCTTCAATTTCTTTAAGAAAAGGTGATCGCATGTCTTTGAAGCCGTCAGGGGCCACATAAAGCGACGCGGCGGGCCGGATTTGGCCCGCGGGCCTTGTGTTTGACACCTGTGATCTAGTGGGACCGAACTCAGATGGATCGGATGCTTCATACTCGGTGACATCATTACAAAATCCAAGCAGGATTCATTTTCCTAATCAGACTAGAAGTCTGAAGTCTTGAAGTCTGACTAGAAAAGTTCATCAGCACCAACTTGGGAGTGAGTTACTCGTGTAGGATCAACCTCCTCTCCTCCTCTCATTCATGCATCGGTAAAATCCCGATAATAGGCACTTTCAAATAAAAGAAAAATACAGATGCCTTGCAAACACAACGACGGGCACATATTAATTAAAGGCTTCACCCAAAGCCGTCTTAAACCACGTCGCTGCGCAATTCAATCGGATGCCGCTGTGCCGTCGCCATCTGGAGCCGAGCGGCATCCGAACGGAGCGGCGTGGAGCCGCCGCTCATCAGGCACCGAGCGCGACAGCTTCTCCCACCAGTGACAAATGAGTCCTCTCCAAATATAAAAGGCATCCCCGGTAGAGCAGTGGGACGGCGCTGCGGGAGTTTTTTTTGTGTTATTATTATTTGTGTTTAGCACTTCATGTCCCTCATGTGCCGAGACTAATGCAGATGTACGGCCTCTCGCCACCCATAATGCCTCGAGCAAATGCAAACACAGCCGGCCTTTTACAGTAAGCTTCTACGAATATGTACACAAATCTTAGAGCAGGTGAAGAACAAATAGTGGATAAGACTTGCAGATTCATAAAGGGCTCCGTGACAGATTATGTGGAGGCCGCTCCCCGGCGCAATCCGAGCCAACGAAGTGCCTCGGAAAATCATTGTCACCTCCATGGTTTGCCAATTCAATTTACCTCCCAGAAAAAAGTGATCCGCAAGCTGTGCAGTCGGGTGGGATTTCGATAGGGAGGAAACAAAATTACTAAAGCTCAGCGAGGCGCTGGAGATTGGCTGCGACCGAATTGCTGAGAGGAGCTTCTGAGGTGGGGGAGACCTGGTTTGTTTTAGTAATAGTTAGATGTAGTTAGTTTCAGGCTTTTGTTGAGTTTTTTTTTTAGCTTCATTACGATAACTGCAAATATCGCTGCCTGAGACTTTTCTCATTCACCACTGAACAAGTCTCCACGGTTCACAGCCTGCAGGAAATAAGAGCGCCGAGTTAACTGTGCCCCCCCGACATCGGGCGCGCCTCGTTCCATACCTCGGAGGGGAGGAGGTCTGACCTCCGGAGCAGGCGCACTTTCTAAGAGCAAATGTTTTTGAAGTTGAGGTTCGTTTAAGACTGGTTTGCGTCTCTGTGTTTGGTGATAAGTAGGCAGACCTGTATAGGCTTTTACCAATTCTATTCGTAAGTCTTTTATACTCTTAAGAACTCCTTACTCAAGATAAGGTGCAGTAACCAAAAGCACCAGATCAGATGAAACGCTCGTGTCCCAGAGGGCAAAGTTATTCTGGACGCGAGGCGCAAACACGTTGGACTATGTTTGAGGCCGCTGAAGAAAATCACCAGAACTTGAGATTTGTCCTTGCAGGAGTGGTGAGATGAGACAGAAACGAGGCCTTTATATAAGCATGCAATTCCTAAACTGATGCAGAGGTGGAACTTTTCCAAAGATGTAAAAAGAAAAATGAAATAGTAAAAAAAACAGCCCAAACAATAACATGTGAACAATCTGACGGGTTCCAGGAATAGAATCAATTCTCAAAACCTTCCAAATAGGATGGATTCCAACAGGATTTAGTCAGAGGGGGCGGTGCATACAGATGGAGATACTGTTTCCCCCCATCCCCCTCCAAACACACACACAGGCTGTGGAGTTTGCTTTTCTCTGATTTCCCATTTTTTCTTGCTTCACTTCTACCATTTACTTCAGAGCTTCCATTAACACCCCCTACCAATATAGCTGAGGGGTGGGAAGGACATTGGAAAAATAACTACACATAAAGCACTTAATGCCTGACATTTGCAGAAGGAATCAACAAAAAGACTAAGATTACACACGCCATCAGCGTCTGAAAGCTTCTGATCTTCAGATCTGTCTTTGCGGCCCTCCTGTGGAGATGCCCGTTGCTGGATGAGTTGCTCAACCAAAGTCGGCCTTGAACATCTGGTTGGATTCGGAGTCTTGTTTACTTTTTCCAGAAATCATCTACATTTCACCAATACCAAGTTGTAATCTGTTCAGGTAATAATTATATTCAATCGGCAACTTGTACCTACAAGGACGGTGTGTGCGTGTTTGCGTGTTTGTGTGTGTGTGTGTGTCACGGTCCTCCGTAGCTCTAACATTGCAAATCCGCCCACTTTTTAGCGGTCCAATCAAAGCCTCTGATTTAAGTCCCTCTTTTGACCGTCCACCACTCAATACTCTATTTCATTGAGGAATACTCACATGCTTTAATGGGGACTTTAAAACATTTAATAAACATACATTATTTATGACCTCTGATAATAGTTTAATACCTAGAGGGAAGATTTCCTTCCCTTATAATGGCGGCGATAAAGTTTTCAGTGTCGTGTAATATCCCCCCGGCCAATACTTTAACACTTAACTGTCATTCTCCTGACCAGTGACCTCTTTCTCTCTCCTCTTGCTCTTTACTTTTCCACCTTTTCGCTCCCATTCCTCCGCCATGCCACCTTCTGTGTGCTCAGTGTAACACGCCTCTGCCTTTGCCCTAATCAAATCCCCTCTCCCCTTCCTCATCCCTCTCTCCGACAGTGATGGATGGCGGTCTTCACCCATTTATCGCCTTTACATATTTCTCTGCCCATCCGCTTAACGACGCACATTCATGCACACCGACTCTTCATCCCTCCTTCTTCCGGTCCTCCTCAAACTTCTCCATCTTCCAGCCGGCTGCCCCCTCCCCCTTTCACCATCTTGTGCACTCTACTCCCGTGTTTCTTTTCTTTTTTGCCTCTCCCTCTCAAAGTATTTGGCGCAGTTGGCCTCATTTGTTGTCCGTTTCCATATCCAATGTTGTGCCCCCCCCTCCCCCACGCTTTCTACATTCCTGATGACTGAAGAGGACCGGGTACGACAGAGGAACGACAGAGGAGTGATGCTATCAAAAGGATGAGTGGGCTTACAGTACACACGACTGCCGCGCGGAGAGGCTATGTGGGCGTTCTTTTGTTCCTTGCCTAGAGAGAGAGAGAATGAGAATCAGAGAGGGAGAGGGAGAGAGAGCGAGTGTGTCGGCCTCCCTATAATTATGAATGTGTGGGAAGACTGTTTTGGTATGCTGGCAGTTGTTTCTGTATGCAAGTGCTCACCTAATATCAAGGGCCTGGATTATGAGTAACAGTGCATCCTAGGAAGCCTCAGAGTGATTGGAAATGTGTGTGTGTGTGTGTGTGTGTGTGTGTGTGTGTGTGTGTGTCAATGCAGTGGGACACTACGTGCCGTTTCCATCCCATTCACTCCCGCCTGCAAACTTTTTCTAAAGCGAGCCTTGAGGTCGACCTTTAACCCTTCGTGGCGCTGCAGCCACTGGCTGGCAGGCGTGTGGTCGGAGGCTTTGATGTGCACCTCTTCACACACTCCAATCAGATTGCTGGATTACTGAGCTTGTGATAAGTGGCTTTTGAGAGCTAATGCAAATCCACTTGTTTATAAACACTGCAACCTTCTCCGAGTCGATTTGAGTCGATTACGTACTAATGGATTTTGCACGTGCCGGAGACGACGCGCAAAACACAGATATGCAGATTTGGAAATGAAGCTGCAAACACACACACACACACACACACACACAGACTATTTATCACCGTCATTGTGCGTGGCATTTAAGAGGCCCTGACATTTGTAATAGTCCACTGCGAATTTCCAACTGAGACTACTTAGATAATCTGGCCTTTGCAGTGCAGTCGGTCTTATGCGTGGAATAATAATAATAAGTGCTTCCAAACGGACGCATCAGGGCTTTTAGGTCACGCCTGAAGCTTCCGTTAATTGCACAGGTTTGGATTAAAAAAGTAACAACGCAAATAGAAGAGGAAGAAACACCGTTAATGTATGTTCATCGTTCCAGAGCCACTTAGCAGAGTCGTACTTAGCGGCGCTCGGCCTGACTGAAGGAACCGGCGCCCTCCACGTTCTGAGGTGGGCGTTCAAACTCGGGAGGGGGGGGGGGCAGTAACCCGGGGCTACGCCGAGTGGTTCCTTCCACTGAGGCTTTTAGCTCACGTTCTCTCTCTCTCTCTCTCTCTCTCTCTCCACCCGCCCGCTGCCTGCTCCTCTGGAGGGTTAGGGTTCATGCAGGGGAGCAAAGGAAGAAACAACTATGTTTAGAAAAAATAAACTAAGCGGTTGCCAACACTTGTAAGTTAGCCGTGCCTAGGAGAGCTCTCAAAACACATTCAAATGCACATATATCTATATGGGATTGTCTCTCTCTCTCTCTCTCGCCCACTCACACACATACATACATACACACTCACATTTTTCGTAAGCTTCATCAATTTTTTGGGCTGATCTCGTTTCATGTCGTCTTCCTGTCCTCTCCTCCTCCGGGAATTGTCTCTTTATCACCTATCTGGCATTGATCCGGCTCTATTTATTCTTACTTTCCCAAAAATACAGCTGTGTGTATATGCGTGTGTATGTGTGTGTGTGTGTGTGTGTGTGTGTGTGTGTGTGTGTATGGGTGTGTGTGTGTGTGTGGTGTATCCCTTTTTATTGCAAATTCAGTAGCAAACTCTTACGAGCAAGTGAAGGCTTCTTAAGTGCAGGAGAAAGCCCACATTAATTCGAACACACACACGCACACACACAGACCCAGACACACACACACACACACATACACACATACACGGTGGAGCTAACCATATACAGCGGTGTAGACACTAACTCACACGTACTGTTGTGCACCTGTATCCTGTATCGGTGCAAGATAAGACTTTATTGATCCCGGAGGGGGATTTCAAGCGTTGCAGTAAAACAAGAAACTGATAAGCAAAATTGTAGATAAAATCAGATTCAAAAGAGCAACATACAATATACCTTATTCTCGAGAACACAAGTACTGTGTGCTAGTACAGTGTTTGACCTGTAGTTCCACAAAAGCTTGAGACATGCAGTATTAGCTCATATCTAGTAGATGAGACAGTCGGTGGAGAATGTCTTTGCTGTTTTATGTCTTGGCAAATTTAATATTTTAAACCAAGAAATCTAAAAGCTTGGAATGTGGGAACTTTTCTATATTTTATGAATAGAAAACGACAAATAAATACGTTCATTTTAATTGAAAAATATATATATATATTGTTGTAATGCTATATTGCTGTTGATATTGGTGTCACATCCTCTTGAATGTATTTACGTCAGCCTCAGTGTACTAAGTGACAACCAACACACATTACATACCCGAACAAAGCCATTACCACGTAGGATTGTCACCTTTAAACGGGGGAGGCGACGAGCAAGATGGAGAGAGGGCAAGAGGCCATGTTGAGAGGAGAGAGAGAGCGAGAGGAGCGTAAATGGGACGGGCTGCTATCCATCTCTCTGGGTCAGATCGATCACCAGGTGGACGGATCGGTTACACACAACCTGTGCGCGTGTGTGTGTGTGTGTGTGTGTGAGAGCTTCAGTACCGCACTGCTCTAGTTGCAAATGAGATTGGCTCCCTCGGAGGAAGAGCAGGAGATGAAGGGAGGGAGAGAGAGAGAGAGAGAGAGAGATGTAGAAGTGGAAAAGAAGAGCAAGTGGGAGGGGGGGGGGGCGTGTCTCGGAGATGGGGTAGAGCGGACCTGAGAGCCGGTGTGTGTGTGTGTGTGTGTGTGTGTGTGTGTGTGTGTGTGTGTGTGTGTGTGTGTGTGTGTGTGTGCATAGTTTGCAACTGAGGAGCAGGAGAGTCAAGGAGACCTGGAGGACAGCAGAGTCAGCAAGCAATCGAGAGACAAGACGAAAAGACAGGCAGAAGAAGGCGAGGAGGGGGGTGGGGGGGGGGAGCTGTGACTGATAACATTGTCGTACTCAGGTTGCCTCAAGGGCAGACAAGACACAGATAGAGAAAGAGAGAGGGGGAACGAGACATAACCAGGAAAATGCGGGAAAATTTACGGAGAGGCCCGAGGCGGTGAGGGTTATAAGATAGAAGGTGAGCAAGGATGGAGAGACAACAGGAAAACGGAGAGAAAACACGAGGTGGAGCACGGCAGCGAGGGAAGAATGGGAGGGGAACAAAGAGTAATACCCCACAGTCAGAGTCCGAGGATGAAGAGGAGGGAGACTGAAGGTGTAGGTAGGCATGACACGTGGAGGAGGATGAGACTACGGAGGAGGTGGAGGAGAGAGGGAGTCATCACAAGAGTGATGAGGCGCGAGTGAGACGGAGCCGAGAGGGCAGCGGAGGAAAAGAGGTATGAAACGGGGAGGTGGAGGAAAGATAAAGGTCACGGAGACGGGGGGGGGCGAGCGAGCGTATTGACATTCAGGGGCGCGCGCCGGGGCGGGGCGGGCGAGGCTCGGCAGCGCCGACTCGAGGGGACCTCTTTCTTTCGGAGGGTTTTTACTTTGAGCTCTTTTTCACTTTTTGCTTTTGCTTTTTTTCACTTTTTGCGACTCCCAGGGTAGGGGCTTTCCACGGACTTCTTGGGCACGCTGTCACTGTGCAACCCCCTCCTGCAGCCCCCGATTTTTGGAACTGATGACATTGGACATAAGTTGGAGTGTGTGTGTGTGTGTGTGTGTGTGTGTGTGGTTAAAGTGTGTGTGTGTGTGTGTGTGTGTGTCCCCCCGTGAAGTATTAGGAGAGATTGACAAGTAGCCCCGTGTTTCCCAGAACACTTCGCATATTAAAAGAAGATTGATCTGTTCTCTGTTTACACATCACTTCTCTCTCTCTCTCTCTCTCTCTCTCTCTCTCTCTCTCTCTCTAACTAATAGCCCATCGGTTTTATGTTCCGCCAAAAGATCCCGTTTCAAAAGGAAACGCGGGGCATTAAAGGATGTAATGACACCATTCATCGGAGCGTCTGGTGATCCATAAGTAATGTATTCCCGTCATCTGAGGGATGCGCTGCGTGTTTCCCTCCTTCTCGTTGGCGGTTGAAAACATTTCGGAGGCTGAGCCCACAACACATCAACATTTCGAGCGCCGGCTTTCTTTAATCGCGACTGAAGGTTTTCAAAAAGAACGCTGCCGTCGGCCTAATGGAGCTCACGTGGACGCGGCCCGAAGCCCGGCGTGGGGAGGAGAGTGCAGCGCGCTCTGATATCGACACCGCTCCGCCATCCGGGCTGAACGCGATGGAGACCTTCCTCTCCTGCGCGAAGCGAACACCTTAATGGAAAATATTGAGCCAGCAATTTGTGTCAACCTGTCGGCGTGATAGACGGCCGCGTCTTGACGTTACTCAAAGTATCGGCTTGCATACGTTAGACGTCTCCAGATAATCACCGCGCTCGGGGCGACGTTCCAATCCATGTTTCCCAGAGAGCTCCATGTAAAGATGTACACTTCTCTAATGATGCTGCCCGTCTGTCTGCCTGTCTGTCTGCCTGTGTGCCTGTCCGCCTGTCTCCCCTCCCTAGTCGCCGTGGCTGTGTGGCTGTGGCTGTTCTCAACACTGCCTGTCACTCTCTCCATATCTGGGTTACAGTTGCTATGACAACAACTATGCAATCCAATCAGTGGCAGTGACTCATCTCTATACCTCCGCGACACGTCGCTTTATTTAGGGATGTGCGTTTACTGGGAGGTGTCTCTGCATGCCAGACACTACACGGGCCACTGAGTCTTGGGCCGGCGACCCAATTCAATTCTCTGACCCCCCCAGTCTTAAGAGAGGGTCCAATGATATAACAGTAATCCTCTCTTACAGGTTTCTAGGTAACCGTTACTATGGGGACTGGCTGTGTTTAGTCCTCCGACATGCTGTTGCTAGGCGACGAGCTGTAGTGGTGAAGAGGTTCTCTGCCAAGTGTATATTTAAGAAGGACAACAACAACAACAACAACAACAACAACAGTGTTTGTTGCAGTGGAGCCCACATTTTTCTCAATTTGAATGATTTCATGCTCCGAGGCTCCGAGTGGCCATTAGAGCGGAGTGGTGCTCGTCGTGTGTGGAGCGGGCTCCGGCTCCGGCTCGTCGGAGTGGGAGGAAGACGGCGGAGCAGACACAAAAACACACTTCAGACATCTCAAGAAAAGAACAATCTCTGACCGGGGGAAAGATTCTTAAACACATTTCTCCTATTTTTTCTCTTCTTCCTCCTCCTCCTCCTCCTCCTCCTCCTCCTCCTCCTCCTCCTCCTCCTCTCCAGGTCTGTGGATCGCCAGGCATTCTATCATGCCTGTCCCCCCATTCTTCAATCCCCGCAGACGAAAACACCTGCCCCACGCGCACCTCCACCCGGAACAGAGGGCAGAGCGCCCCTCCCCCGCCCTCTTCCCTCCATCCGTCCTCTCGCTCTCCTTCCTCCACCCTCGCCTGGTCTCGTCGCTGCCCCCCCCCTCGCCCCACCTCGTCCACTGCGCCTGCCCCCGGAAGAGGACCCTCCCCGACCCCGCCCCCGCCCCCTTCCAGGCGCTGCACTGGCTGACCCTGGTCACATGCTGCCTGCTGCCCTCTCTGATTGGAGCCGGGGAGACGTGGGGCATGGTGTCGGCGTGCCCCTTCCACTGCGTGTGCCGGAACCTCTCCGAGTCCCTCAGCACGCTGTGCGCCGACAAGGGCCTCCTGTTCGTGCCCCAGAACGTGGACCGGCGCACCGTGGAGCTGCGGCTGGCCGACAACTTCATCACGGAGGTGGGCGGCATCGACTTCGTCAACATGAGCGGACTGGTGGATCTGACTCTGTCGAGGAACACCATCCACCGGATCCGACCCATGACCTTCGGAGACCTGGAGAGTTTGAGATCTCTGCATCTGGATGGTGAGTAAACTACAATGATTGCAATCCCGGTTTAAACTAATTGGATTTGACAAAACGGGGAAATATGCAGTTGAATGGAGGTCACGAAAAGCCTTAAGTAGTACTATTTGCAGGGTTCTTACACATTTTGACTTTTCCATGACTTTCAACCACATGACCAAACTGAAATCTCGGTTTATACATGAAAAAGTGAGAACATGTAGTATTTAAACAATGTGAATTCCAAAGCATACAGTATACATTAAATGAAACAAATGAATGAGAGACAATATTTTGATTAAAAGAATAAACACTTGGCCAACGAACTTTCCACTTAAAAAATTACGCCGCCAGTACGCCGGCTTATATTTTGAGTCTTTTTTTCTAAAATATATTCATTGCTTTAAACTCGGCGTGAATGAACATGTGATAACACATTTCCATGACTTTTCCAAAACTTTTGTGATTTAAGTTTTTTCCATGACTTTTCCAGGCCTGAGAAATGACCATTTTAAAATCCCATGACTTTTCCAGGTTTTCCATGACCGTACGAACCCTGTATTTGTGTGTCTCTAGGTAATCGCTTGACAATACTCGGACCCAGGGACCTCACGGGCTTGGTCAATCTGCAGCACCTGATCATCAACAACAACCAGCTGGTCAAAGTCTCCGTCCAGGCCTTCGACGACTTCCTGCCCACGCTGGAAGACCTCGACATGTCCTACAACAACCTCAGGAGGTAACCTTTCGCCTCCATCGTACTCTGTTCGGCCTTTTTGAAGTAGAACGACAATGAGACGCTCAGGGGTGAAGAGAAAATTAAAAGACAAATCAATTTTGGATGAGGTCCTAGTTTTCTTTGACTTCGATTCTGTTAAGATTTGATGGGAGCCCGGCTTCGTCCTCGTGCACCGCGCAGTATTCCCCTCGTCTTCAGCTAGCCCAACGGAGACGCCGCTCTTCTGTCTTGCTCCGCACTAAATAATAAGACGGAACAATGATGATACGCTCTTTCAAACTCGTACTCCCCTCTCCTCGCGTTCCCTCGCTGCTTGTGGCTGTCAGTTGTGATTAGGATGTTTGGTGCGTCTCTTCTGGGGGAGCTCTCTGGCCTCCCTCCAGCCTCCGCCGACCAGAAGAGAGGCGCATAAAGTTTTAATGATGCAAACAATAGCAACGGCCGTTTGCCCTCTGCTGTGGGTCTTTACAGACCGAGACTCAAAGCGAGCGTACGTCACTGATGCCTTCCCGTCGAGCTTTAAAAACACTCAGAAGTGGAAACGGGTCATTTCGTACGAGCGCTGTGAATCCACGTCTATTGTGGAGTGAACTTATGGATCTTCACTCCCGTCTTCTTCTCTTTAGTCTGCACCACCAACGTGATTAAATGCCTCCTCCTCCTCACACGCATGCCTACTGTTCAGTGACACGCTACTTTACAGACAAAATGAGTGACCATCTGGTGTTTTGCTGGAGCAGTCAATCATTTAGCAACATTTCCTCTCTTCTTGAAGTGTTTAAACTAACCATTTGCATATATTTCATAACACAAAGCAGTATATTAGTCCTTAAAAGAGCTTAAAATTCAACATGGGATATCGAGTGCTACCAGGTTTATTAGATAACGCAAGGCAAACATGAACCGTGTTAAAAATGATGCCCAACAATGTGCTGAAATAAACAAAGATAGGACACAAGATGAAAGAAACCCCGAAACTCGAAAAAAAAATCATAAAATTCACACGTATCTTATGTCGCTGGTTCTGTGTCACTGAGTACTGAATGAATACAGCAACGGGTCACAGATGGGACTCGTGATACGCAGAAAAAGAGAAATTTGAGTAAGAAAAATGAAAGTCTGTTGTTGTAGTTCATCAGCGATGTCATCGGTAGTCTTTGATCATTCCCCGACGAGTAACAAGAACACAGAGAGACACTGACTGAGAATAGTGGCACATCATGCTTTGATTGGGTCAACGCCTCCCCATCACATCATCTCCACAAGCTGCCTTTCAAGAGATATTCTCTAATTCCTCCACTTTGAAAGGAGAATGAATAACGCGCCTCGGCACACGTCTCGTTCCTCAATGCATCTCTAAGGAAATCGTTCACTTCATTGTCCGCAGGGTGCCGTGGGAGTCCATTCAGAACATGGCCAGCCTGCACACGCTCAACCTGGACCACAACCTGATCGACCACATCGCAGAAGGAGTCTTCGGAGAGCTGTACAAGCTGGCGAGGCTGGACATGACCTCCAACCGACTGCGGACGCTGCCTCCCGATCCACTGTTTGCCAGGTAGCTCGTCGGCTCCTGGAGTCGTCTTCTCTAAGGCGGGGCTTCAGGGGCAACATGCGGTGAAGGATGACACTTGACAAGGGTTCTTACACATTTTGATCAATGGATTTCCACGACTTTAAACCAAATGTCCATGACCAAACTGAAATCTCGGTATAAACATGAACATTTTTGAAAATTGTGCGTATTGAGAGAGTACGCCGGCTTATATTTTGAGCGTCTTTCTTTAAAAAACGTATTAATTATTTCAAACTCGGCATGAATGAACATGTGATTATAATAAATCTCTTGGACTTTTCCCAAACATTTAAAATTTTGCTTTTTTTCCATGACTTTTCCAGGCCTGGAAATGACCATTTTAAAATTCCATAACTTTTCCAGGTTTTCCATGACCCTACGAAGCCTGCTTGAGGCATTGTGCACAATCTCCAGTGACTCCACTACACTCCAGTACAATCCACAGACTGCAACATGCAGGGACACCCCACCCTGTGTGTTAATGCTATTACCTTCTTATTCTTATATTAAATGGGACAGTGGTTTCCTCAAGGGCGAGTGGCTGAAAGGTGAATTAATAAGGCCCCTACAGGTCTCTAGTACCCACTTACTGGCGAGTCATACTGTACATTTTCGCCTCCGCCAACAGATTGATGGCGAGTAATGAGGGAGGCCATTCGGTAATTCCCGAGTGATGAAGTTGAAGCATGTTGTGAAAACCAGCGCTGTATGCTAATGATGTTTTCCGAAGAAAAAAAATAAAATCTAACCGGCTGTCAAAAAAAGTTACGATGTATTTTCTCTCATTCTTTGTTGTTAACTTTTTTTTTTGCCCCCGCGCATCTCAATGCATCCACATTTAAATTCAAACCTGATTGCTTCTAAAAACGGCGTCCTAAGTGCGCCATTCTTCTGTGGAGATTACTTTCAGCGTCTCTCTCCATCATGTTTTTTCATTACAGTTCACGCTGACTGCGCTGTAGAGAGCTTCACGAGACAGTCATTAAACGTCATCTATCTGTGCTTTTTATCTCCGTGTGTGGCCGTGGGAAGTGCTCCGCCGCCGCCTCCCACTGCGGCTGCATTTACCAACAATGTGCCTTTGCTCAGAGACTTACACAGGTGTGGAGCTATCGCACAGCGGTACTGTATCCCCGCCCCAGTCTTTAGAAATCTGCCGAGGAAGTACGCTTAACACAGTCCAGTTTTCATCCTTGAAGTTTGTAAATTATTCCATTTTTAATTTGCGCAGGGCAGATGCAAGAAGTGAATAACCGCAGCGCTGCTTAGTATTGCTCCTGGGTAGGACTGGACCTCCTGTTGTGTGGACCAGGTTTCTTAATTGCTCGTTTCTCTTATTCTGAGCAGCCAGCTCTAGTTAACTTGCCAAAATCCAGGAACTCACTTTACGGCAACATTATTTCCTTTCTTTTTAAACTGTCCCTTTCAATCTTAAACAATTAAATAGCAATAAAGTCTTAAACTGATGACATCGTACGAATAAAGGGCAAAATGACGAAGAAGCTAAAGCTCGTCTAGCTCGTCTGTTGATTGAGATGTGAAGAACATATTTCTGCTATTTGGATTTGGTCTGTAACCTGATGAACTTACATTTGAAAGCATGGAGTAAAAGAAAAGAAAGTGTCTAAGAACACAATACTCATACCTGATGCTTTCATCACTTTACTGCCTCAATGCAGCATGTTCTTGTTGTTATGCTCTAAAGCCTGCAGAGAGACAAAGGCTGTTCCTAAAATATACATATTTTTCTGGGTTTTCCACAGAAGAAAGTGTCTCACTTGTAGTTGGTTTAAAATAGATTTCTCTCCGCCTTTCCACATTAGTGACAGTGACCTGATGGCCTTTTCCTCCCGTGGTCTTCAGGTCCCAGACAGGTGCAATAAGTCCCACGCCGTACAACACCATCATCAGCCTCAACTTCGGTGGGAACCCGCTGCACTGCAACTGCGAGCTGCTCTGGTTACGGCGGCTCACCCGCGGGGACGACATGGAGACGTGCGCCACGCCTCCTCACTTGGCTGCGAGGTAAACCTCCTCTCACGGTCAATGTCTCGTCTGTCTAACCTTTTGAGATTTACAAGAAAAGAGGTTGATCCTGATCGGTTTAAGAGAAACGCTCCGACATGAACATCGATGCGTTCCAACCTCGTCTCAAGGTCAATCTGCCCTTGAGACAGGCAGGACTGTGTTTTGAGACACTGCCTCTCACTCCCCTCCCTGCGTCAATATAACAGAGTTTTCCCGTCTGGACCTGAAAACCAACATGGTGGAGTGACAACAGAGGCTTGAGGAGGAAGAGGAGCATCTGTTGTGGTCGTCTGTCATCGCCGTCACCATTAATTACTCTTTGCTCGGTCCTCTTTTATGCGGAGTCGCGCGGGAAATTGTACAGACGGTTGTGCGTTACCGAACTTCACCCTAAAACTGATAGACGCGAGAACATTGATCTTTAGGTTAATGTTCCACATTAATCTGCCCAACCAACCTCGAAGAATAAAGTAAGACAGATCCCTGTACTTAGCCAAAAAAAGGTGATGCTGTGCTCTCTCTCTCCCTCCCTCTCTTCCTCTATTTAATTGGCGCTCTCTCTCTCCCCCTATCTCCCTCTCCCTCTCTCTCTCTCCCTCTCTCCATCTTTCTCTTCTCTCTCTCCCTCCCTCCCTCCCTCTTCCTCTCTCTCTCCCTCCCTCCATCTTTCTCTTCTCTTCTCTCTCTCTCTCCCCCTCTCTCTTCCTCTAAAATATGTTTTATTTTTTTTATGTTCTTTTTTGTTTGAACTTGATTTTAAACAACCTGATTTTTTTTTTAAACACTTCATTTTTAAAACCTTGTAAAGGATAAGAAAATGTAAATAAAGTGTTTATTTAAAAAAAAAAAAAAAGAAAAATGGTTTTATCTTTGTCCCTCAGATATTTCTGGTCCATTCCCGAGGAGGAGTTCACCTGTGAGCCGCCCCTCATCACCCGCCACACCCACAAGCTGTGGGTGCTGGAGGGCCAGCGGGCCACCCTCAAATGCCGCGCCATCGGCGACCCCGAGCCGGTCATCCACTGGGTTTCCCCGGACGACCGCATCGTGGCCAACTCCTCCCGGACCAGCTCCTTCAGCAACGGGACCTTGGATATGTCGGTGACGGTCGCCCGGGACGACGGGGCGTACACGTGCATCGCGATAAACGCAGCGGGCGAAGCGACGGCCACCGTGGACCTGAAAATAATCCCCCTGCCTCACCGGGGCGGAAACGCGGGCGGGAACGCCGGGAATACCAACGTGAACGGCAAGCACAACCGGAACGCGACCAATGGGATTTTACGGACCGATCCGGGCTCCTCGGATATCAGCACGGGGAAGAACGGAGGGATTAACAACGGCGCGGGGCGCGGAGGAGAGGCGGAGGACGGGAGGCGAGCGGCGGAGGACGCCGAGGGCGACGGGGCGAGCGTGGAGGAAGACGAGGGGGACGAAGAGGAGGAGGAGGAGGCCAGGATGGTCGGAGTACAAAGCGTCACGTCCACCTCGGCTCAGGTCCGCTGGGATTTGGGGCGTTTGTCCACGGCGTACGTGGTCTGGATGTATCAGATACAGTACAACTGCACCGCCGACGACACGCTCATCTACAGGTCAGCTCCTTTTTGCTTTCTAGCTCACGTTTCTCAACAGGACCCACAGAGACGAAATAGTACTTTTACAGTCGCCTAGATACGTGCCGGTAAGCGTCGTCTTCTCCATGGTCGCCCGCTTGGCATTTTCTTTCCTCCCTGGAGGGGTGAATACCATGTTTTTAATGCAAAGCTCCTTAAATATTTAACCATTACAGCAGAATACTTCAGTCGTCCACCTGTTCACCACGGACGGGTGGATAGCTCAAGGGGAGGATGAATGGGGGGACAGATGAAGAGGTGGAGGGGCGAGGGGAGTTAATAATTAATCTCCATCTCAGTGTGACACTGAAGGCCAACAGGTGCGTGGTCAGAAGGCACATGGAAGGGAAAGCGGATGAATATTGGGGAGATACACGGGATTTTGAGGGAAGGATTTGTTTTAATGACAGTTTGCCCAGGAACAAGATCACATCTAGTGAATAGTTACCAGGGTGACAATAATAATGTACACGTAGGATTTTTAGCAATACTCAGGGTTCTTACACATTTTGATCAATGGATTTCCAGGACTTTTCCATGACTTTTCCATGACTTTAAACCAAATGTCCATGACCAAACTAAAATCTCGGTATAAACATGAAACATTTAGAACATTTTGCGTATTGAGAGCGTACGCCGGCTTATATTTTGAGCGTCTTTCTTTAAAAAACATAGTAATTATTTCAAACTCGGTGTAAATGAACATGTCATTATAACACATTTTCATGACTTTTCCAAAACGTTTATGATTTCAGTTTTTTCCATGACTTTTCCAGGTTTTCCATGACCGTACGAACCCTGAATACTACTGCGCTGTCCCCGATTTTTCCCACGTGAATCCGAAGTGAACGGCCCCTCTAGCTACCAGTAGGACGACAGATGAAGCGACTGAATAACCGACGGGGAGCAGACGTCGGGGACCGACTGCCATCGTGACATTATTTGTTTGTTTTTCCCTCTGCAGTAATGTGGTTTCCCTCAGATAAGATGGTGTTTAGCTGTAAGTGGCATTAAGAAGGGTTGAAGGGAGCCACATGCCAGGAAGAGAACAGGCGGATAGAAAGATGATTGGAAATGTGAAAAACTGTGTGTGGGTGTAATCTGTAGGATTGAGTAAGATAGCAGCAAAGGGTGAATGGGGGGGGGGGGGAACAATTTTTAAAAAAGATAGGAGGAGGAGAAAAACTAATAGTTAGAGTGATGAATAGAGCCAGAATGGAGGATCGGGCACATGTTCGAGTAGTTATGAGGCTTCGGAGATTTCAGAAGGTAGAAAAAAGGGATTGAGGGAGAAGGAGCCGATAAGAGGTGGGCTCCACCCAAACCGCCTTGGGAGAGATTGAGATGAAAGAAAGATGGGTGTGAGTTGAGAGAATGACGGCCAATAAGGGGGAGCGGAGAGAGGGGGGGGGTTTAAATGGCCCTCTAGGGTGGCGAGAGAGAGGGGAAGTATTTAAATGCATCCCAGGAATAGAGCGAGAGAGAAAACGAAATGCAACCTGGGTACTGGAGAAACAGCGTGGAAGAGGGAGGAGCGATGTAGCCAATGGGAAAGCAGCCCTCAGAAAGTTGGGATAAAAGAAAGAGATGGGAGAAAAAAGAAATGTAGATGGGGGAGGCGATACGGCAAAGGTCGCCGGACACTAAAAACACATCTTTTCCGACTATATCTGGATTAAACCACAGATTAGCACTTCAGTGGCACTTAAATAGCTCTAATTGTGGTACTTTTGTAGTTCGACTATGATGAGGAAATGTTACTTTCTGTATTCTTGTTGTTCTTAGTTTGTTCTTATCCCAGGTCCTTTCTGTGTGGAGTTTGCATGTTCTCCCCGTGCCTGCGTGGGTTTCCTCCGGGTACTCCGGTTTCCCCCACCATCATAAAGACATGCACACAGTTTTCAACCCGGTTCGTATGGATGTGAATGAATGTTGGTGGTGGTCGGAGGGGCCGTAGGCGCAGATTGGCTGCCTCGCTTCCGTCAGTCTGCCCCAGGGCAGCTGTGGCTACTGATGTAGCTCACCACCACCGGGATGACTGTGTGTGTGTATGACTGGACTCTGGACTCTGTAAGCGACTTTGGGTACTTAGAAAAGCGCTATATAAATCAAAATCATTATTGTACTCTAGGTTGAAATGAGTCGCTCAGTTACTTATTGTAAGTCGCGTTGGATAAAAGCGTCTGCTAAATGACATGTAATGTCATGTAATTTAGACAAAAAGGGAACATTGAGGTTAATAACAAGTAGTATTGGATTGCTGTCAGTTTATAATATTACTTCAAAAGCCGAGTCGCCCTGGCTGAATTGAGCTCTCGCGGATGAAAAGCACACGCAGGTAAAAGGTCCTCCTCCGAGGGAACAAACTTTAAAGGGATAATGGAGCTGCAGTGTGGGTGGAGGTGGAGAGCTCGGCCGGCGAAATGCCGATAGACACAGAAGCAAAATAAGAGGGGAGATAAGCGTGAATGACTGAGCCAAAAAGCGTCGTCACGGGAGAGACGGGAGAGTCGGAGGGGAGGGAGGCGGCCGTCGGAAGTTTTGTCTGAACCCGACACAAATCACGCCGCCAAACAAAACAGAGGGGAGGGACGCCCGTCTCGAAGGGGAGATAGAGGAGTAGCGGCTATCTTAAAAGATGAAATTGAGATATAAATTTGAACGGATCGGAAAGGAGGAGAGAGAGAGAGAGGTTGAAAGAAGAGACGAGAAGTCTGCGGGCTTGGAGGGAGGAAGCGGGCATATCGGTCTCGGAGGACAGATAAAGAGGGGGTGGAGGGGGGGGGGGGGGGGGGGGCGTTTGAAAGGAAGCAAACCTCACTGCAGTCAGGGGTTTCCAGGAGAGATGCTATCAGGCTATCAACGCGCCGCAATATCACAGAATATCACAGAATATCACAGAATATCACAGAATATCACAGAATATCACAGAATATCACAGAATATCACAGCAGCCGGCGAGTCGGAGGGAAGGGAGAGGGGAGTCGGCCAGAGGGGAGAGGGGGGGAGAGGGGGAGAGGGGGGAGGGGAGAGGAAGAGAGGGGGAGAGGGAGAGGGGGAGGGGGGTTTGGGCGTTCTATCGGGGATTGGGCTTCAGATGTTGTCGTTGTCATTGTTGCTGCCGCTGTACGTTCGTAAATAAGAATACGAAGAATAATAAGAATTAGAATATGAATATAAAGAATAAGAATACGAAGAATACGAAAAATAAGAATATGAAGAATAAGAATACTAAGAATAATACGAAGAATAAGAATACGAACAAGAGTACGAAGAAGAATACTAAGAATAAGAATACTAAGAAGAATTCTAAGAATAAGACGAAGACAAAGAACCCAGCTGAGTTGAGGAAGGAGGATCGATCGAAGGAGAAAGAGAAGAAAGAAAAGCGAGGAGAGATGGAGGGCGGGTGGTATATACCTATATATATATATACCTATATATATACCTATATATATACCTATATATATATATATATATATATATATATATCACACAGAGAAGTAGAGCACATGCGGCGGCTGCCAGCTTTAAATGGCCTCTAAGTCACACGCTGTACAGCTCGTCTAATTGCCCCGCCGTGTGTGTGACAGCGCCAGGTGGGAAGTCGTCCATGTGGCGTCCGCCGGGCGGCCTGAGCCCCCCCGACCCCGTCATCTGAGACACCTCCCCTGGAGCTTTGCCACCGTGCCGCGCTTTGATTGGATCGCCAGCAAATGCACTTATTAGATAGATATCCTAAAAATCAAAAGAGTCCGGCAATACAATAATAACAACCACCGATTCACCGCGGGCAATTATCGAATTTGGCCCGCGTTGCTTTGCCCCCACATGGTACCGCCCACCTGAAGGACGAGGGGAAGGAGAAAGAATGTCCCGTCATGTTAATGAGGCGGCGACCTCCGGTGCCATCTGTTCCACGGGTCCTTTTTAGCAAGATTTCGAGTTTCCGAGCAGCAATTTCTGCAGGAAGGCATGTTCAGAAAATAGTGCTTAAAAATACTACCGCTCAAAGCGTGCATCAATAATATCCGTGTGAATCTGACTTACGCTATTCCTTGACCTACACAAGAGGAGGCAGTCCTTAGAATAATTGGCAATCTGTTGGGGTAGAACATGACGATGCATGATGAACCGCTGGTGCGCGAGGCATGTCGGCGGGGTACCAGTGTGACATTTGTACATGTCGAAGCCAAAAGGTTTCTTGTGAGGTTCAGGAGGGTTGTAGGTGTGTAGGCACGTGTGTAAGAGGCTTTGACAATCTTCACAATTCCGCTCCCCCGAGCACCGCAGGCCCGACCGTCCCGCTGGGCACTCAGAGCGCCAAAACGTCCGCACGATTTAATAGGAACCGAAAGGATCACAGGGACGGAGAGAGGGGGACGTTGGCGCGAAAAAAAACCATGCAGGGTTTGAGAAATAATGAGAATAATGACAGTAAAAGCCTTTAGAGCGAAGGAACGCGCGGTCCAGAAATGACACCGGGACATGTGACAGCCACGGGGACAGGAGCCCGCTGAGCGCCAGAAGGATGAGGACATCGTTAATGAGCCTACAAAGGAAGAGGGCACGGGAGAAATATGCGAGACCTGGAAATCGCGAAGCGAATGCCAATACCGATCATTCGCCGCCGCTAATCACGCGCCGTGTTCGACTAATATTTCAAATGGAATGCAGATCTGGAGTCTGAGGAGCTCGAGAATGCACAGGGAGTCGCTGCGCTACATTATGTGGTACGCTGAATACAATAGTTTCCTCACCTGGAGAATTCAAACATCCAGAGATGCTTTGAGTATTCATTCCGCTGCATATGGGCTCTTTATATATATATATATATTACACGATGCGATACTGCGGAGGAAACCAATGCCGGGATACTATGTGAGCCCTCTGATGTGCCGGGTGCCCATTACAAGACATCATACAAGAGGAATAAGTGCATCTGCTGAGGTAGGGAGGGATAAGGATGTAAGAAGAGATATAACAGTGGGGCATCAGGGAGGCACGCAGAGGCGGAGATGAAGAAAGAGAGAGATAAAGGAAAGCCATGAAGATGGAGGCGAGGATAGAGGAGGGACAGGATGGTGTTGAGAGTTACACCCCCGGGGGAAGATGTAATTAAGTGGTAAACCACTGTGTCAATACACCTGTCGCCTCAAATCAAAGAGCAGGGAAGGAAACAAGGAAAGGTAAAATACTTATTGCAAGCTATATTATACGCCAAGGGGTCAGGTGACGGGGGAGAGGGGGACAGGGGGGCGATACCTGTGGTTGTGTTGGAAATGACTGGACATGAACACAAAAATACACAATAAAAAAATAAAAAAATGAGAGAGAGAGAGAAAAAATGAGTGAATAAGGCGGCGCGAGAAAATCAGGCCAAATGAGGGAAGAGCCGAGTGAGAAGGACGGATTAAGGAAAGTGAAAAGACAGAAGGGGGGATGAAAGAATATCCAGGAGGGGGGGAGAGAGAGAAAGAGAGAGAGATTGACGGAAAGAAAGATCAAGGAAAACAGAACAAGAGATCAGACAAAATTGAGGGAGAAGGCCGATGAGACAGAAAACAGTCCCACGAATAGAGCCCAAAATAAAAGAACGGGTGAGCGACCCGAAGAACATGACGTGGGAGAAAAAGGAAATGAGGGCAGTATAGATGTCAGCCAGAAGAGGAGATAATTGCTTTGTTGTTCCTCCTCCCTCTCTCTCCCGCCCATCTGTCTCTCTCTCTCTCTCCCGCCCATCTGTCTCTCTCTCTCTCTTCCCCCCGTCTCTCTTGCTCTCCGTGCCAATGCTCGCCTGGTGTCGGTAACGCGGGGGGGAAAAAAGAGAGAAGAAAACAAGAGTGACGAAACGAGACGGCGAGAGAAAAGGAAGAGAAAGATGAGGAAGAGGGGACGTGATTCTCCCACTCCTTCATCCCCTTTGCAATCACTCTGTTCTTCTGCCTCACCCGGGCACTAATAATTACTCGTTTCTGTGTCACCAGCTTGAACAAAGCACTCCCTTGTCTCACACACTTTCTCCCTGCATCTGTGTCTGTGTGTGTGTGTGTCTTTGCAGGCGTTAACCCTAATTAGAAGCACACACACACACACACACACACACACACACACGGTTACTGCTAATACCGGCACCGGGATGGGAACAACAGCCTCTCCTCTTCGACATCACCGTCCAATCAATTCATTTTATTCCAGAGCAGTGGTCCGAGTCTCGGGGGGGGGGGGGGGGGGGCGCTTTATATTCATGAACATATCGGTATCGGGAGCACCAGAGGATTCAGGGCGCCGTTTCTCCGCGACGCGTGTGGCCCGCCACTGAGCCGCACATGTGACGACGGGGATGTAAACATAATTAAAAATGCATAATGCAGCGAGTGGGAGAGAGAATCAGCATTTCAAAGACGCGTGTGTTCGTCGAGGTCATGTATATTTCAGTGAGAATTCGCTTGCCTGTTTCTTTTTGCAAAAACAACCACGAGAGGTGATTCACGATCTCACGAGGGAGGGAGAGGTGGGTTGGGGGGGGGGGAGGAATACAAGATGTGGGAAAATCGAGAGGCGATAAAGTAAGCGAGGAGGCGAGAGGATCGAGAAGGCAGGAAGTAGATGAGGAGGACATGTTGGTAGAGGAAGAAGAGGAGGAGTGACCTTGGATGCTAAATAATGGCACAACGGTTATAGCCGTGGCTAATAGAGCCGTAACGCAGCGATGAGGAGAGGAGAGAGGCGATGGGTCAGGAGGAGCCCGGTGAGAATAGCGGAGGGATTTGCAGCGAGCGGAGCTGATTGCAGAGGTAAAAGACACAGAGAGAGAGAGAGAGAGAGAGAGAGAGAGAGAGAGAGAGAGAAGACAGACTGCACCGACTGCAGATTTAGGGTGCAGGGAGAGACGGGATAGGCGATTACGAAGCAATGAAAAGGGGAGAGGATATGGAGAGATAAAATTGAGGGGCTGATCAGCGAAAATGGGGTAATCTGTTCATAAAAGATGGAGGGAGAAAGAATAAGGAGGATAGATCGAAGAGGTGCAGAGGGAAGGATGGAGGTTACAGTGAATGAAAGAAGGGGTTTTCAATGGCAGGATTAGAAAAATTACTCAAGGTTTGTGCGTGTACATGTGTGTGTGTGTGAGATGCAGTTCACCAGTTTATTATATAGGTACAGTAGTATAGAGCTGGGCAAAATATATCAATATGATATTGATATTGTGATAGGAGACTAGATATCGTCTTTGGATATTATTGCATGTCTTTTCCTGTTTTTACAGGCTGCAATATTTAAGTGTAGCAGGTTGTTGGTATTCGCCTCGCCCGACTTACTCATGAAATATACATTACTGAAGAATAGGCATCCCCAACAAGTGCATATGGTACCCAACAGTATTGACATTGAGGTATATGGTAAAAATGCATCGATATTGAGTTTTCTCCATATTGCCTGGCCGAGTGCGGCCCGTAAAGGGCACTCGCTTGTTTTAGTGCACACACACACACAGGGCATTTCATTTGGTGCAGCACCATCCACGATGCGACCATATATCAGGAAGCGGAAAGGGAGTCGGCGTGAGTATTGCTTGCATAAGGCTTCGGCGATACGGTATCTTTTTCAGCACGGAATCCAATAAAGCGTGCAACAGGATATCGGTGCTATTAATCAAACTGAGACACTCGGCGTCACGGCTAAGGAGGAGAAAACAACGGGAAAAAAAGACATGAGAAACCCAGTGTAGTGTGACCTTTGTCACAGGAAGCGGCCCTGAGAGCATAACCCCCCCCCCTTCTATCAAGTATACGCAGACACACACACAAAGGCTCCGGGTGAACCCCCCCCCCCCCTTTTTTTTTTATAAGCCCATAATACGACCAGGGTCTTTTATTCCTAGGCGCAGTTGGAAGTGATGCTTCCTGCATATTTCATGCGGGAAATCTGATTGAAGACCGACTGTCTCGGTACTAGGGGACTTTACAGGGGCAATTCACATGTGACTGATTGGCCATGACAGGCTTTCATTTTGAAATGTTTTTTATTCTCCAGATATTTAGTTATAACGCTTTGGTTTCAGAACACTTTGTCATAAAAATGCCAATTTTTTGCTACTTACTTTCCCATTTTTTGTGTTATTGGCCTGAAGTTTGGGGCTTAGCAAAATAGACGGTGTCCATAATTTCACGAAAAAAAACCCTGTGAATATATTCATTGAAGGAGACTTATTCAACCATATTGAAGTTTGGTGAGAAGGGATAGCAGCGTTCCCATCACTTCTATCTTTCAATGAACTATTGTTTGAAACTTGCTTTGATCCGACGAGACGGTTTTAATGTCAGTATTTACTCCTCGGAAACAAAGAGACGACTAAAAAGGCTCTGGAGTTATTCCAGGGACGCGGTCTTTGTGTTTGAACGTGTGGATATTGTCGAAGGAGATGCTGGGTACCGTTCAGCCAGCCTTTGCCATGGCAACACACACTTTGTGACAAGGCACTCTACGGCCACCTAATGACCATTGTATGAGTCTGATCAACAAATCACACCGAGTAGAGTTGGGAGGTATTTCTGTGCCAAAAATAAATAAATAAAAAAGAAAGATGACTCCAACATCATACTTTACAATCCCGTTCCCGTTCAGGCCTTAGAGAAGGAAATGCAGATCAGTGATCAATATTCCTACTCGGCCTCCTTTGTTCCCCTGATAGTTTAGCGTTATTCAAAAACGCCTCATCTTATTATTTCTTCGGCGCCGCTCGGCCGAAGAGACGCCGAGTCACACTGGACGGCGTTTATGGGATGTCGAGCGGGCGCGGTTAGCGACAGACGATACGAATGAGCCCTTTGATGTGGCGAGAAAAGAGAGGAGAAAATCAGAGAACAACAACAACAAATGAATCAGTGAGAAATGATTATGGTGGCGACGCAAACATGCACACACACACACACACAAACACACACACACTTGCCCGCCCACACACACGAGGGTTGGACGGCAGAGGGCAAAGTCCTACCCGACACTTACAGGCCCTCGAGTTGTGTTAGTCTCCCACACACACACTTCACCCTCGCATGTCACGTATACAAACCCACTGACGGGAAAACACACGCCGAGTCCCAACTTCAGACTCAAACACACACACACACACACACACACACACACACACACACACACACACACACTCACTCGGTTACGTAACGCACAACAACAAAAGAAGCCTCTGCGCCCCATTGCCATGCCCCCCACCCCCCCTCTTTCTCCGTCACTCCATTGTTCACCTGTCCCCCTGCTGGTGATCTGGAGGCGCCGCTCGAACACTTCAAATGAGAACACCGTCAACGCTCCGCTCTCTTTATTACTTTATTATCCCACGCGAGCGCTCTCTCGTTACGGGGCGGCGAGCGGGAACACACAAATCCCCCCTCCCGCCCGACTTTCGTGATGACGATGCACACCGGGACGCTCGTCTTTCTGATCATGTCCCGGCTGCAGGGTCCTCCTGACCAGGTACAACTACAAATGGTCTCTTCAATAAAGGAGATCAAATATGTCCCCCCCCACACACACACACACACACACGTAAGGTTTCACAAAATGGCTGGACGTTTGCACGCACACACAAACCCACACACCCCGGCACTCGGAATGAGGAGACAGAGAGTTCTCTTTTCAGGTTCCCTGGGCACGTTCTCCATCAATAGCCTCATTTTCTCTCTCTCTCTCTCTCTCTCTCTGTGTGTCTCGCTCTCTCTCCCCCCTTCCTGCAGCATCCTCTCCATCCCTTCACCCCTCTTTTCTTCTCCTTCCTCCTCAGTCCCGCGGTTATTTAGACTATCCGGATGCTCTACTGTAATCGCCCTTTGGAGACTACTCCGCGGTCACTTCATTGACCTCTACTTCTTTGTCTTTCATCCCTCTTCAGGATTCTGCCGTCGACCAGCGACCGCTTCCTGTTGAAGAACCTGGTGGCCGGCGTGGACTACAACCTGTGCGTGCTCGCCATCTTCGACGACACCGTCACGTCGTTGGCGGCGACCAAAGTCCTGGGCTGCGCCACGTTCTCCACCAAGGATTTCTACCCCGCGTGCCGCTCTCTCCAGGCCCACTTCCTGGGCGGGACCCTCACCATATTGGTCGGCGGCGTGGTGGTCGTCACGCTGCTCGTGTTCACCGTGGCGCTCATGGTCCGCCACCGCGTGTGCAACCACGGCGACCACACCATATGCCACGACGGCAACTCAGAGGCGGGGGGAGGCGGGGCCTGCTGTCAGAGCGGAGGCGGAGGGGGCGGGGCCAAAGGGGGAAGCGGCGGCGGCGGCGGGTGCTACCAATCGAACGGCGCCGGGGACGTGATGATGGTGGTCCTGCCCAACGGGCTGCCGTCCAAGAGAGGCGAGGAGAAGGACACGGAGAAGGACATGGAGAAGGACGAGGGCGACCCCGCCTCGTCTTTGCCCCCCAAACTCCCCCCGAAGCCCAGGCCCAAGCCCAAAGTCAACCTGGAGCAGTTTCTTTCAGCCGGGGGGGTCGTTTCCACGACGACGGGGGCAGGATGCGAGATGGCGTTGGTGGTGCGGCAAAGAAAGCTGGAGAAGACGTACGCCCTCGAGAGCGACAGAATCCCCCTCTACTACACCCCGTCCTCCACCCTCCCCCGCCAGTCGCACTCCAGAGAGCGCCCCCGACCTCGCCTGGAGCGAGAGCTGACCGGCCGCGCCAGCTTCTCCCTGGCGGCGCCCATGGGTGACCCGGAGCTGCTGGACTGGAGGATCACGTCCCGAGGCCGGGACAAGTGGAACTCCTCGCAGGCGTACCAGAGACCTCTGTCCCCCCCGAGCCCCGCCGCCGGCCGGGCCGTCAGCAAGCGGCGCCACTCGCTGGACATGGGCTCCTCGGTGGCCCTGGCGGCGGACGCGGCCACCACCGTCGCCAAGCGCTACGGCGCCGTCAACTACGCCAAGCGGCTGAGCGTGATCTGGACCAGGCGGAGCCAGTCGCTGCACGGCCTGCTGGTGCACTGCGCCTCCACCACCACCAGCGCCGCCTCCTCCGCCGCCGCCAGCGACGAGGAGGGCGGCGCCTTCGGGCCGCGCTGCGACTTCCAGCGGGGGTACATCCACGCCTACAACGCCACCAACTCAAACTCGAACGCCGGGATGCAGACGGCGAAGGCGAGCGGCGGCAGAGACCGGGCGAGGCAAACGGGGAAGGACGGCAGGAGCGCCGAGGAGCTGGAGGAGAGCGTGGTGTAGGGAAACGGGATAAAAGGGTCTGTGAGACAATCTGAATGGGATCTTGATTGGAGGGGAAGAGGAGGAATCATGGGAGGAAGAGGAGGGAGCAGGATAGGTAGGATGAAGTGATTGCAGATAAGGAGGTGGAGAGTTTAGAAGACGGGAGATGAGAGATGTCAAGACCTCTTGTTTTGTCATGGGAGAATAGTTTAAAAAAAAAAAAACGTACCTGGAGTTCAGGTGAGGACTTTTTTAAACAGGCTATTCAAAGCTGATGCGAAGATTGACGGGTGGTGAAAAAAAATAAGCGGGGGAGAGAGAGCGACGCAACGAGAAAAAGAAAAGAGGGAGAGTGGGAGAAACCGAATGGCTGAGAGTGTGAAAATGGTCTTTCACTACTAAAAGAGCTCAAGCTGTGTCATTAAAAATGAAGTGAAACAAGAGAGAGAAAGAAAGCGGGAACACAAAAACAACACAGACAGAGAGAGACAGAGAGAGACAGAGAGAGAGAGAGACGTGAGATCAGACAGTGTGAGTGACATATATATATAATCACAGAGGAACGCATCAATAGAGCGACAGAACAGAGGTGAGACGGCGGCGTGGGCTCAGGGTGGATCCGGTCGCCGCGCCGATGGAAACGTCTCGTTCACGCCGACTCTCCGGGGCTTCGGCCCCCGCGGCACCGCCAGGGTTTACATCGGATCAACAACAACAACACGACGCTCCTCTCGGACAAACGGGAACAATAACAACAACAAGAGATTGGGACGGCGTCTCCCTGCTGGGTCACGTCGCTATTTTTTTGGGGTGGGGGGTGTTCCGACACCGAGGGACATTTTGAAACTCTTTTACGAAACGCGACGACTGTGACTTTTAAGTGTCCTCTGTGGCCGAGCAACGATTTGTTTTTTTGTTGGCTAGCCGTCGCCGGGGATTACGGGGGCATGAACACAGAGTGTTGGACGCGATGGATCGATACCGGCTGGAAACGGCGTGCGCGGCGCAGACGTTATTAACGGAAAGACATTGGGATTACAACGGAGTCGATATGGATTACAAAGCGGAGGAGACGGCGGAGCATCTGCTCGTGAGCGTCTCTCAGAGACGGAGATTGTATCGGATGTGGGATAATAACGGACCAAACGAATGAACGGCTGCACAAGTACGCATGCGTAGAGGGATCAGGGACGGGGTGTGTGTGTACGCGCGCGCGTGTGTGTGTTAGTGTGCGCACATGTATATGAATGTCTTGTGAGCGGGGAATCCAGTCGACCACACTAAAAATGTTTAGCGCTTTCTGGTGATGCTGCGGAGGGAATACATGTTGAGAAAAAAATATGAGGGACGAGTCAAATTCACTATTTCCAGCAATAGCATGGTCAGAAAGCGGCAAACTATGAGGGGGGAGGGGAGGGGGCGGGGCTTCAGACTCCATTGTGCCACATGGATTCACTTTAAATCCAAACTGAATGTTTTAAAAAGGGAAAGATGCTAAATAAAAATAAGGACAGGAGCACCACGGAAGCCACTCATGATATGAACTTCTTCAAGACGTTGTACAACTCATCGCGGTACGAGTCGGTGGCACCGAGGACCGGTCTAACAAAGAGAATATAAGAGAAGAGAAAGTACATATATATATATATATATATATATATATATATATATATATATATATATATATAGTATATATATATAAAACAATGTTACTTGTCGCACCATGTGTTTCTGTTTTTCAAAAGTTTTCTGGGGAACGATGTTAGGATCCAAAACAAGAAAACGTGTGACTTTTGGTTTTAGACAAAAAATCTTCCAGGTTGGAACAAAAAAAATAATGTTGATTAAAACTGAAAAAGATCTATTGAAGAAGAACACACACAGCACAAAACACAAGCACACAAAAAGATACACACACACACACACACATAAATGCCTATAAAACCGAGCCAACTACATAGTTAATAATAATAATGACTTTTAACCATTACTGTTGTTTCCTTTCTGTTTTGATTTCATTTTGCCAAAGTCAATATTGTTCTCTGGACTTGATATAAATAATAAAAAATAACATGTATGGAACAGAGATGGACTCATTAACAAAATGGAGTATGTTTGGGAGTTCACAGATGACCTTTACACACACACACACACACACACACACACACACACACACACACACAAACAAACAAACACGTTTGTGTGTGTGTGAGAAGAATCATCAGTATCACATTATGTCTCTGACACATTGCAGTTTAGTTCATCAACCATATCTTAATTGAGACAGCTAAGTGTTATTTGAATCGGTAATCTGCTGCTCCACTTGGAGATGGTTGTCACAGGATTTTAAATGAGTTGAGCTCAGGGCAAAGGGGCGGAGTCAAAGGAGTGTGTGTGGCGGTAATGAAGTGGTTTACTTGTCAGTCAGTGGAGTAGAAGGTATGGGGGAAGAAAACCTCCTTGAAGTATTTAAAAACAGCACAAGACAGGAGAAGATGGCTTGAGCGGAAAAAAACACAAACAGAGGAGACAGAAGAAGCTCATTGAGAAAAAAGGGAGGTCAACAGCTCCGGGGAACAGATGGGAACGCACATGAAAAGACAAAACGGCGTGGGTAGACAAAAGGCTGGAACAGGACCGGTTTGATATGACACACGTAACAGGACAGAGAGCTGAAGTGACAACAAACAGATTGAGGGAGAACTAGAAGCTGTCAGCCTAATGGATCCTGATTGTAGCGCTTTGTCATTACCGACTTCATCTGCTGCTTCCTAATGGGAAACATAGCGAGAGCCTTCCGCTGCTCCCACAGTTAAACTCTAATCTAGCGACAGAACCGAGCTAATTGCACTTCTAAAAACGGATGAACAGAAGGAGACAGTTGGTACGTTTGGAAATATGAACAAAAAACATCCACGCAATTTTATTTATCCTGGTTGGTGGCAACAGGGGGTTGGGGCAGCCTGGTCCACCGCGGGGGTTCCCATCATTGACTCTGGTTCCCGGAGGCAGAGCCCGAAAACGTTTCGCGAGTAGAGAGGGGAACGAGAGACTTCTGATGGACCAACGGACGACGACGGGCGAGGGAGAGAAGTGAAGGAAGGTCGTTGTGTGTCGCTTTCAGCGTGTGTGTGTGTGTGTGTGTGTGTGTGTGTGTGTGTGTGTGTGTGCGCGTACGGCTAAATGCACTCGCTCTGTGTGTGCAAGCCGGTGTTATTTTTCTCACGTAAGTACTTTGCCACAACTTATTAGGAGGGAGATAGAAGATCCGCTAGCCACGAGAGGATCAAATGAGAGAAGAGGGGGGGGGGGGGGGGGGAGAGTTGTAGACAGTGTCCTAATTTGAGGGCCATCAACAGGGATACCAGAGGAAATAAAGAACAGAGGGGGGAGAGGGGGGGGGAGGGGGCGGGAGGTTTCCACAACATCAGGTTAGAGGACAATTTGATTTGAAGCTCATAAGTGGCCAAATTAAAAGCAGCGGCTGAGTCTGTCACCTTTGGAAAAGAGAGTCTGTGTGTGTGTGTGTGTGTGTGTGTGTCAAGCACAACATAGTGCAGC
This sequence comes from Liparis tanakae, assembly GCA_036178185.1. Taxonomy (NCBI): domain Eukaryota; kingdom Metazoa; phylum Chordata; class Actinopteri; order Perciformes; family Liparidae; genus Liparis; species Liparis tanakae. The sequence continues at coordinate 6,264,675 of CM070111.1, read as the reverse complement.
AACAACACCCCCTCTCTCCCTCTGCTCTCTCCGCCTGAAGCAAAACCCTGGGCCAATTTGACTCATTAAAAAAAAAGAAAGTGCTGAGTAACGTCTGTTACTCAGCACTTACACAGCAGCTCACCTTTGAACACAGGCGCACGCAAACGTGCCCGTCTGAGCACGGGGCGACGACCTTGTGGCGCAGGTAGGGGGGGGAGGGGCGAGCGGGGGGGTTGAGCGAGGCCATGGCCGCCCGCCTGCAGTCAAACCCGCTCTGACATTAGCGGTTATGATCGCGGTGTGATGCGTTCCCCCGCGGTCACGCTGAGAAACTGCTGAGTCGGGCTGCATGGAGACTGCACCAGAAACCAGTCGGACCGGAGACGAGGCGGACGTCTAGTTGCGGGTGATGAGCTAATGGCGTTTCCATGGCAACCATGCAGCGGCGTCGCAAATAGTGTGATAATATTAGTGAAACGGCTCTGATGAAGCGGCACATGAATGTATAATAACAGCTGAAAAGAGGTCTCAGAGTTCCTTTACAACATGACTCAACCTTCAGAACTCGGCCGAGGCACGGAAATGATTTAATAAGTGAAGACGTGAAAACTTTACAGGGACGACATCACGCTGAGAGGAGATTCACTGTAAAAAATATTATTTGACAGAATTAAATTGCATGAATAGTAGAGTAAAGAAGAGGATATCTAGGTTCAATGTTGACATCTCTCAGTTGAATATTAAGGTCGTTAATACTCGTGTGTTGTTAACTTAAAGCGTGGTAAATGAGGGCTGGGCCATCGGGACTAAATCAGGTCGATTACACTTTACAGAAGAGCAAAGAACCGGAACGTATTCACATTTAAGATGCTCACATTAGAGGTATGAGACTTATTTCTCTTAAATAAGTATGAGAACTGATGAATCAATATCCCAAATAGCTAGCGGTTAATTTATTAGTTGACAAGTACCTGATTCATCTTTTCACCAAATGATTCTACTGAAAGAAAATAAATGCTCAAAGTGAATTAATGCCGAGCCCCACAGAGACTTACACGTGTCTCGATAAACACCAACTAATATTATTTGAATGAAACGTTGATATCATGTTAATAATACACATGTGTAAATATGTCAATATATATATATATATATATATATATATATATATATATATATATATATTAGAGCCTCAGTTTTGTAGTCATGGTAACTACCTCCCTCCACTATATCTTGACTGACATATTTGCCAAAAGAAAAGAAAAAAATTGTCATATTTCATTATTATAATCATTTCAATTGTTATATATACACACGCATATGGTTCCTGATAACGATACTGCATGTTTATACTGTTTTGTTTATGATAATCTCGTAGACATCTTCTCTGACGGATCTGTCGGGACCTCTCTTGCATCGACTCCCAGCAGCAGCTTGACGATGCACACAACTTCAGGCCGGCTCGTATGCGAGAGGTTGAAAAAACACACGCTCCATCCCGGCAGTCAGACGTAATGAAGCTATTTCCCGCCTGACCTTCTGCACGGCGTCAGACTCTGCATAACACGGGACGCTTCTCTCGCCATATGCGCTCGTCGTCTGGCCGCCAGCACATTACAGCTGCGCCTCTGTCACATGGCATCCACCGCGGAGGCCGTCTGCCGCGCTCCTGGTTCCCAAAACCCTTTTCCCCGAGTGGAGGGCTCCGGTTCCCCCGTATCCGCTCGTGAAACCGCCGCGCAGCGCTATCGTCGGATATTTTTTTTCCGGTTGCAATCGTAGTAAATCGGGCTCAGGGGACGGGAGGCTTGAATGGCGGCTGCAGATCGTCTGTAGAGCTAATAATAAATACGTACACGTATGGAGCGTGTGATACGAAGCCAGTGGAGGTGAGACTATACCGTACCGTCAGAGTGGATGTGCTGATTCAAAGCATGTTTTCCTTTACTCAAACACACAAAAGCTGCTTCTCTCCCTCAACACCAGAGCGTCGTGCCGTACGCTGGCAGTCGCTCTTTATCTCGACTCCTCGGCGTAGCGTGGAGACGATGAGAGAGAGACAGAGAGAGACAGAGAGACAGAGAGAGAGAGAGTCATGGAAGGTGAATTGAAAGATGAGCAGATAGAAGTCGAGAGACAGCAGATAAAAAGATTGATTGTATATAGAAGAGCAAGGAGGAGGAGGAAGAGGAGGAGGAGGAGGAGAGACGCTGCAGAGGGAAAGGTCGATGGAATAAAGCGAGGAAGAGAACCGGAGTACAACGGCAGCAGAAGAAAAGGAAATTATCATGCGTCTCATCTCCATCCACGATAACCAGCGTCTTATCTTTTTTGGAAGGAGGCACGGTGGAGAGAGAGAGAGAAAGAGAGGGGGGGGGGGGGTAGAAGTGTTGACTGACATCGGGATAAAAGAAGCAGAAATTGAGACCCTCCAGTTTGGGCTTATTGCAAATGGCAGCGGCCCGTAACACGGACACAATGTCTTTAATTACGCCAACGTGGCCGAGTTAATTTGATGATGAACCTTCAAAAATGTGAACAAGAGGAAATTGAAGAAAACTACCGCCGACAAAGAGGGAAGATGAAGGAGGAGAAACAATGCTGTGACCGAGTCTCCGTTACGCTTCATTTCCCCCCCGTTCCCTCCATTCACAGTCTAATTGGCTGTCTCCTTCACCTCCACTGACTCAGAGTTCATCAATCGTTACCTCCATTGCCTCCTAATCTCCTGGTAGTAGTTCACTCTAACGTCTTTCACTCATTTCATTCTGCTCCCTCCGTCCTCCTCCGCTTGAAGAATACCAACTTCCTTCTCTTTCTCCTTGATTATTTTCCTATTTTCTGTCACTCCCTTTTACTTTTCTTTTTTCGGGCGTCCCGTATCAGTTCTGCCCACCTACCCACTCCCACGCTTTAACATTAAAATTCCTCTCTCCACTTTCAAGGATTCAAATATATTGTGGCATTTCATCTTCGTCCCTCCGACCTTGTCCTTCTCCGTTTCACTCTTTTGCATATTATCTCCTTCTCCTCTTCACTTTCGGCCTCTACCTTACTTCATCTTGCATTTCTCTCGCTCAACAGCTGCATATGAAAAAATAAAGTTTTCACCCGAACTTTCACAGAGTCTGTGAAAACTTGGATTTCAGAAATTATGGAAGAGTTATGGCTCTGTGTTCTCCGTTAGACTGTCGATTATTTGTTAAAATATGTCGACTTTAGAGTTCTCATTACATTGGGACTTTCTGGAAAACATCGCTTTTTTAATTCTCAAAATATGAGCGCTGAAGCCTTCGTACACAAATGCACGTGGAAAGAGCAGACGTGTACACAATAACGAAGACGCATGAGCGGGTCATCGGGGCGAATCGGTGCCACATTTAAAAGACAAACAGAAGACATAAAAGACGAGCTAAAAGCAAACGTTGCCTACGCGCGTGTTGACTCAGCAAGAAGGCCATTAAACGAGAGAGCTTGATCTAACAGAATAAATATGTGAAGCGAAAACAGCCTGAGAGACGCACTTGCTTCCTATTTTTATATTGTGTTAATAAACAGGCAATGTCAACGGATACCTGTGTTTCCCTACACCTCAGAAAAGATGTTTCCACCATGAGTTGTCGCGTGCTAATCATTCAGAATGATGACATGTAGTGTTTGCCCTCCTACACAGGTACATGCATGTGGGCGAGGGCTTCTTAGGGAATCAGTTTACATTCGCTCGAGATTACAAAGCTTCGGAATAATAAAACGGCTCAACCTGGCAGTGTATTGCTCTGATGCTGCGATTCAGACCAAGAGGGGTCGAAAACAATTTTGCCAATCCCGTGAATCTGGCGTATATAAAGTGTCGAGTCGTAATTCTCGCGGTCCCTACGCTTCCTGAAGGCATCGTAGCTGAGGCAGGTACTACGCTGTCACTCATGAAGACACGCCCCTGTGGTTGAAACCACGCCCCCCCACGCCAGATCCCGGACGGAAATCTGAACCAGGGGAAAAAATGACCTCGAAGTAAAACTCGAAAAAAAGATTTGAACCGTAAAAAACAAGATTGAAAGATGAAAATATAAAACCTTCTACTGAAAAACAAAAACAATATTGCATTAAAAAAGGAAACAGAACTGAATCATAATTGGATTCAAGCCAACACAACTTTTCATACCCTTGTTTTTCTATTTCTTTTTCAAACTGCATTTGGCTCCATTAAAGCCTCTTTCCATGCGGCGGCTCTCTCCTTCACCTCCGTCCTCACGCTGGACACCTTCCTGTTTGCCCTCCTCTCCCTCTTCAGCCGAGTGATGATCGTCCCTCGTTCTCTTCATCTCTCTCTCTCTCTCTCTCTCTGCCTCGTGTTCAAAGCCTCGGGGCCTCACTGCGCTCAATTTGAACGGCTAAATATTCAGCGGAAATTAAAAAGCCGGCACGCCGTTAGTTAAAATGTGTTAAAAAGGCGCCGTGTACAGCACGTTGCGTCTGAAGCCTCCTTCCGTGAAGCGCCGACCTCTCTCGGCCGCCGCTCCGAACCTCTCGCCAATCTCGCCGTTTTTCCAATTTCCCTCCGTTTCCCCGTTTAGCTCCCTCGCCGCGGCCCTCAGATTGTTCTCGGCGGTTTCCTCTCCCTCCTCTCGATCTCTTTCACCTCCGTGAACGCCCCGCCGTTTAACTGGCGTCTCCCGCTGCAACCGGAGGGAGCCCGTCACTTCACCGGCGGCTTCTCTCAGAAAGCCTTCGCTCTCTCCTGCTCACTCCTCTGCCGCTCGCCGTTCTCTCCCTGCTCCCTATTACAGGGTTCGTACACATGTTGACCAGTGGAATTCCATGACTTTTCCAGGACATTAAACCAAATTTCCATGTCCAAACTAAAATCTCGGTGTGTACATTTAAAAAACACTTTAAAAAAAATTTAGTATTGAAACAATGAGAAATACAAAGCATACAATATACCTTAAATGAAACAAATGAATGAGAGACAATAGTTTGATTAAAAGAATAAACATTATTATACATCTTTATTCTTAGAAAACACTATAAATGTTTATTCTTTTAATCAAACTATTATCCTTTATGTGCATCTCTCTCTCTCTCTCTCTCTCTCTCTCTCTCTCTCTCTCTCTTTTCAGACACGGCATCTCTGCTTTTCCCGTGTGTCGTCCCAGATGAGATTTGGACTAAAAAATCTCTCCCTTACCATTGCCGCCCACTGCCCATCTTCTCCACTCTCCCTGCCCACTTTTCATCATTCCTCCCTCCTCGTTCCCTCCTCCCTCCTCCCTCCTCTCCACGAGGCGATGCTACCACCCACTCGCTCCGACTCATCCTCCCTGCGGGCTCTCTGCAGACCCCTGATCAGAGGGAGGGAGTGGGATTGTTGGAGCTCTTCTCATCTTGAGACGACTCTGCGTTTTCTTTTCCCGCCCGAGAGGGCGACGGCAGACTCGGCGCGCGTGTGTTTGTGTCTGTGTGTGTGCGTGTGAGACGACAGGGAATACGTGACAGCTACAATGAGGTGTCATCTTCCTCGAAAGGAAGCAACAGGGGGAGACAAGAATAGGGAGCGAGAGGAGGAGAAAGACATCCACAAACACTTGGCGTACACTCTCAGCATCTCTCGTGCTCATCCCTCGCTTGCTGGATGACACACACACACACTCATTTAATTAGTTCATCAAATAAATTGTATAGAAGTAGCTTACAGTGGCCGTTTGTGCATGCTGAATAAGGGAGGATAAAACCACACACATCTATTCCCATCCCTGAGCCAACACGACTCACCATCCCTAAAACCGTAGAGTGTTGGTGTAAATCTCTCGTGTCATACTCACGACTAAAATCAAATATGATCCAGCTGTTGGTCTCAACAGTACAACTCTGCCCCCGGCCCTTCTGCTTACGCTGAGAAACATTAAGCCGCGTTGCTTCTTCGCCCGAGGAAGACGCGTTTAGGGTTTAAACCTGTTAAATAAAACGTAAGCCTGTGCTCACTGCGTGCGGTCGCTCAGAATGCTGTTTTTTTTTATTCGCAGTTCATCACAACGGGCGGACGTGCACGTTTACTTTTGGAGCTAAATGTGAGAAGAGATCCCAAAAGGTGTGTAGGAAATGAGCCAGTCGAGGATGTTTGTTTAGGCAGCTGGCGACAATTAGAGCCAATATAAAAGCCAATTTCCATTTGAATCCGAAAGCGGAAGGCGTAATGGATTCATTTAATAACATCAGACTGCTGGAAAACAACGTACGCGAGGAGACACCCGACAGCAGCCGCAACTTTTCAGACGATTGGGGGGGGGGGGGGGGGAGCAAATGGGAGGAGAGAATAGAGTCGTGTTGTGACACAATGGGCCGTCGCTCACTTATCTCGAGGTGAGGGCTGTAGATACAATATCCGCAGCTATGTGGGCCATACGTCGCATCTTAAAGCCCCACTATGTAGTTTTTCCCTTGTAGCGCCCCCTTCAGGTATCTAACGTTAACTTCAGTGTCGTAAATACCCAGTTACGATAGATCAGGCGTCGCGAACCTCTGGCTCTGAGCCATATGTGGCTCTTCCGGTGACGCATACGGCTCTTTTGAGTTTGAGTTAAAAAAAATGATCTCCGCCCGCCCCCTGTAACTTTCTCCATCCTCCAGATGACAGCAGCAGTAATGTCAGGTCCCTTTTTCAAAGACGTCTTTGTTCTTTTATCAAACTAAACGTCTGTTATTGATCGTCTCCACAGCAGCATGTCTCTCTGTCTCTACGCGTCGTAGCGGAGACAATAAAGTCACCTGAGCGTGGACTGGACTATGTGACGTTGGTCATCACTGCCAGAAAGCAGGTCCAAGTACCGGGCGGCTCCAGAATCTTACATAGTGGAGTATTCTCCCCACAGACCCCGATGCCAGTGGCGGAGGCGCTAATCGCCATATTAAAAGTCATTGTAGCGGCACCATTTTTGTCAAGCTGTTATTTTAAGGTACAATTGGTACATAGTGTTGCTTTAAGCCGCAGCTTAGCTCGCTTCAACAACGTCCCGCTGTCTTTCAGCCGAGGCGATCGCATTCCTTTTTGCTTTTTACTAGTTTGGCTGCGCACGGCGATGTCCGGCGGCGGCGCGTTGCTCGGCGCCCGCTTCAAAGACGCTCGCTACCCACTTGAAAACACATTTGCCATGAAAGGGAAGATACTACTCAACTAGGAGCGTGTAGGGTTTGACAAAATGAATGAGATCGCCCGCGATCGTCGAGCGGGAAAAAAGAACGCTCGCCGCAAACTTTCAATCTCTGTGAAAATGAGAAAAGCTCACGATGAGGGTAAACAAAAAATGAAGGGAGAGATTGCATTTAAGGTGCACACCGGAGATATCCAAAACCGATGTTCAGGTCGGGGCTGCTTCGATCTTCAGAGTAAGCGGCGGCGGCCTCGGACGCCAGTGATTCAGTGATGACTCGGCGTCAGTCAGCGGGCGACGAATGAATGCATCACAAGGTCCTGCTGCACGGGTTAAAAGGCTCCATCGCCGTTTCATACGCCCGGGTGGTGAGGTCAATCACCCACAGGAGCAGCCACTGATTAGTCCCTAGAATCTAAGCAGGGGTCAAAGAGAGGTCAGCTTTAATCAGCGTCCTTTTGTGCGCGTACCGACGTGATTTGTGAATTATCTACTGGGGGAATGAAAACACGGATGACACGGCTGAAAGATGACGGCGTGGAGAGCGTCACGACGTCATCTCACGTCAGTCGTACGCCGGGAAAGGTCAGCCGCCCATGTCTCTCTGAAGTAGTTCAACCCCGCCCCTCCCCCGTGGAACTGAAGTACAGCAAATCATATTCATGGCAGCGATCCTTCTAATATATATATATATATTTTTGTTTTAAACACTCGCATCTGAGAGCAAATGCCACAGCAACTGGAGTTAAGGAAGAAGATCACAACTGGGAGGAGGGCATGAACGTGGCCTGAAGGAGTCTTTTATCCGTTAGCTTTCATCCGGAGCATCTGGACACGGAGCCTGGATGTCCACCGCAGCTCTGGCTCTGAAGGCCACACGGAGAAGTCAAATGTGTTGTAGGGGGTTGAAAAATGTGGCAGTCATTTTGACACGAGCTGGATGTTATTGCAACATTAACGACATTGTGGCACAGTTTGCGTTGGAGAAAAAAATAGTCAGCGTGTGGTTCCACGCCGATCAGTAACGAAGGTACCAACGCGGAAGGATGACAGTGAACGCCCCCCTGGCCCTCGCTCTCCTTTGCAGACTCGATTAATTGTCAACTTAAAAAGAGACAAATCCCCCCCATCATCAAAAAAGAAAAGGAAAACAACACACACACACACACACACACACACACACTATTGCTTAAAACTTGGGGAATAAAAAGTCTGGGTCCCTCTGAACATCACACCCTCGCTTTGCCATAGATCTGAAAACTCTTTATGCCCCCCCCCCCCCCTACCACCATTCACTCCTCCTCCTATCCTCCTATCCTCCTCTCCTCCCTCCCCCCCCCGCCACTTATCTTCAATTGCAGGCGCCGCATCGCGGAACCAAACGCCGACTGCCAATCCCGTCGCAGAAAAAGCCCAGATAAAAAAAGGGCCCGCTTTGCCTTTAGAGAGTCTTATCCTCAAATCCATCTTCAGTTCTTATCAAAACTTTGCCGCCCACGCTCCTCTGCTCCCGTCTGCGGGCTGTCACCAGACATCTGAGCACAACAGACACTTCTTCTGAGATGTTTTTGCGCCGGGCGCCGGCTGCCGAGGACGCCGCACCTGATGCGCTTTTAATTGACAATTAATGAATGCAGACATTAGCCGATGCAAACACCTGGCAAAGGGCGAGCCGTAATTAAACTCATTAGAATTAGAAGAGAGACTTTTGTTCTCAACGAGCCATTAAAGCGGCTAAAGAGGAGGCGCTCCACCGGAGTCGTTCCTCTCTTTCTCCTCATCCTCCGCTTCTCTTAGACATTCAGCCTTCTTAACGCCACTTCTTCCCTCGTTTTGATGCAATCTTGAAACACTTTATTTCCCCCTAATCCTGCATTGTGTTCTTCGTGTTGTTCCATCGCCGCCTCTCCATCGACCCACGGGTTTATTCATTCAGGCGCCGTCCGAGCGGCTCACGCCATTGGCCGGCTTTCCAGACGTAAACAAGTTCAGACCTGAACCAATTCAGGGAGGAAACCTTTGGATGTTGTCTTTGTCTCGTTTGAATCGTTTCTCTCCGTTCACCTGAATGCAATGTGCATTGTTTGATTGATTTGAGCCCAATGCAAACACAATCAAACAAACAAGCATCATTTATAAACAGATCTGAACAGAGGATTCCTAGATGAATCTTTACGTATCCGTTTCGGATGCTTGAAGTCCAGCATGGCCACCAGTCTCCCTCTGATTTGATGAGATCATATCAATCCAATCAAAAGACGAACAAACGTCCAGCCCGCTGTCGGGAGAACAAAGGTACTTATCCAATTATCTCCGTTAGGATGATTCAAGTCCGTTGTCCATTTACTTGATGCTCTTATCCAGAGCCACTTAAGAGTGAAGGGAACATAATGGTAGTGGTAGAATACGCTTCAGTTCATAGCGCAACTGGAATATATAGATTTTCTTTTTTTTAAATGGAAGAAGAAGAAGGGAGAGCATTTGAAAACGAGGTGAGCCGAGGTGGACGACGCGGAGAGGAACACGGGTCGGCAGAGAAAAGGTCGTTTGAGGTCGTTGTTGAAGGAAAGGGGGCTCGGCTTGTAGCCGAGGGCTCTGCTCTCGTTGCTGTGATTCACGGCGCCCCACGGGCCTCCAGTGTGTAAAGCCCCTGACATTCAGAAGTGTAAATAATCCCGCGCTATAGTGCCACATTTCCTTTATAGCGTCGCATTACTCCTCCTAGGCCCCAGGAAGCGGCTCACTTTTCAGCAAATGGCATCCTCTGATCGAGGGGCCGCCGCGGTACCCGTCTCCTCCTGCCAGACGCCACATGCACGACAAACAGAAACACGCAGCAGCTCTGTGGCGCAGATTACTTTTGTGGGGAAAAAAAGACTTTTATGACCTTACAGTCGGGCCAAATGAGCCACTTGGAGTGAAACTCGTCTACTGCAGGAACTGCAGGACGGCGTGCAGACGGACCGGCGTCACATCAGAATCAGAAACCGTTTATTGCCAGGAATGTTTACACAAACGAGGAATTTCTTTTGGCGGAAGGTGCAACATTAGACATGACAAACAACAATCAACATAAACTTAAGTACAAGACAAGATAAAGATAAAGATAATGCGTCTGAACAACAAAGAACGTTAAAAGTGTCTAAGTGTATGTTTCTAGTGACGTGTGTTTAAGTTAAAGTGCATGTTAAAGTGTGTGTGAAAGAGGAGGAGGAGGAGGAGGAGGAGGAGGAGGAGGAGGAGGAGGAGGAGAGATGAATGAATGAGGGGGAGGAGCCTGAAGAAGTAGGAGGAGGAGAAGGGAGGAACCCGAGGAGGGAAGAGGTAGGAGGGGGAAGAGGTAGGAGGGGGAGGAGGAGGAGGAGGAGGAGGAGGAGGAGGGACATCAGGTCGTCGGTCCGTGCGTAGTAAGCAGGAATTTGGTTTAAAAACAGGAAATGTATCAGCAATTTCGTTTGAGCCGTCCGAAACCATCAGACTGGGAGCTCAGCGAATAACTCCGCCTCGAGGGGCCGCTAGCAGATCTTTAGACTTTCTCATTCTTGCTTTTCTCTTTCTCTTGCTTTCCCTCTCTCCATATCGATCTGGCAGTCTAGACGTTGAAATGAAATGCCAGTCTGAAAGGCTTTGTGCAACACGGCTGTAAACATGTCACCTCCGCCGGCCTCCCCGCCTCCGAAGGGCTTCAACGAGCTCTTTGTAAATGTCGAAATTGGAGAGCTTATTATGGGGGTTCTCTTTACAGCCGTCAAGATCTCGACCTCGGCTCCAACATTGCAATCAAGTGTACCTCCACTCCACTGTCCTCTCCTCTTCCCCCCCTCCCAACCCATTCCTGTGCATTCGCGGCGTGCGGCCGGGTGATGTACGCGCTCGTACGTTTTACGCGTGCATCTTCGGCGTGCGGTAATTGCACCGCCGAGCCGACGTTGGCATTTAACGCTGTCGGGAGCGGAGAAACAACAGGAAGGACGAGGGGGAGAGAGACGGATGAGTGAGCGAGAGGCGCATGAATGTATTGATGAACTGCGCTGAAAGCCCGTAATTCATCCCGACGCTCCCGGAGCCAGGCGATGTAATGTTTATTAGGACGAGCACAGGGAGCAGGTCAACCTCCGGCTCTGGGAGGGAAAGATAAAGCATGGGAACCGTCAGCGCGAGACTGGGGCCGCCAGATGCTGCGACGGGAGAGAAAGCAAACCCAGCTGTCAAATAGCCAGCGCGCCTCGTAAAAGAGGTGTGCGATGGCATTTGTAAATAAACCGTCAGTTTCAGGATTGCTGGTGTATAAATATATATTTTTTAATTCGAAAAGGCGGCTTTGCTTTTAATGCTAAAAAAATGGCAGATCTGATCGGATTTGCCTTCAAGGTTTTTCCATACGTGTTTTTTTAAAACACCGGGAGGAAGAGAAAAAAAACAGATGCGCTCACAGGTGTGGCCGTCCCGTTTTACTGCACGCCGCCGTAAACCGCCGCCGCATTTAACGCCGCCCCCGAGATGAACCGCTCGGGAAGCAGTCCGGTCCCTCGGCGAGCGTGACGGGAATGATGAGGCGACCGGTTAGCGGCGTCATCGCGTTCAATTAGACTCGGGGAAGACAGAAAAAAAAAAACCTCTGAGGGACGCAGACGGAGGCCTGAGAGACGGGCGCTCTGCTCGCCGCCTCCTGCCCCGATGACGCCGTCGGCTGGACGTGATCGGCAAGAATTACGTTCCAATAAAAAAGCCCGTTTAGAGCCCATCGAAGCTCTAAAAACATGCAGTTAAAGCACAAAGAGATAAACATCCAACACCCACAGCTCAGATTATAATTTAATCGATTATTAGGGCCGATTGGCTCCATTTGTTTATTTTTAAGGAACGCAGCCGACCAGCGGGGCCTGAGAAACCGCATGAATAAGAACTATGTATTCCAAAACCTTATATAAGTGTAACCCATTACATGAGAATGAGCGGGCTTAAGTGTGTGTTAATTGTCCCTTAGGCAAATGATATTAATCTGTGTGTGTGTGTGAGAGTATTAGAACACATCAATTAATCAGCGTGTGTACCGACCCTTAATTAAACCCCCCCCCCCCCCACACACATCCCCCCGGACCCCTCTTACTCCGGTGTGCAAAGTGAGTGTGGAAGTACGTCCGCTTCGGTGCCGAATCTCCATGACGACGCGTGCTGCACAGGAAGTTGCACGACACCACTTCTCAGACTCAAAAGGCACATTTAACCAGGGCATTTTATTTAGTTTTTCTAGTTTTTTTTCCTTCCTCTTTTGAAGAAATGTGTCCCGCTGTGACGTCAGTGCACAGACGCAACAGCGTGGGTCAGAACTTAATTAACACGCCGTCGGTACTTTTCAAGAGGAGCTGGTTCTCCCGGAGGTCACCGTACATTACCGTTCATTTCTATTTTCTTTTCTTTAACGTGTCATTAGTTTGCTTGTGCGTGTTTGTTTGACTACTACTGCGTCTGGGATGCTTTGCCGTCTACTCTCAACTCCCGATTGTCTCTCTGGATCTCATTCACAGACTTCTCATTCTCACTCGGCCTCGACCCCTCCCCCGCCTTTCAGGGAGCTCGATATTGAGTTTTCAATCCTCGCCGACGTCGCCTGAACACCAGAGTCGCAGGCGTAAGTTGTTTGTCGTGATGTCGTTGGAGTCCGCCGGGCGCACGCCGCTGAGTCGGAGGAGAAGTGAACTGCAGCTGACCCAACGCCTCAGACGCCATGACGGATGGCCCGTCTCACAGGGAAGCGCCTCTAATCAGATTTCAGTCCAGCGAGGTCGGCGCCCTCTCATCTCCTCCGTCTCTCTCTGATTATAAATGAATATTCACACAGACGTCCAGTCAGCTTTAGGGGGGGGAGTGTGGTTGTCGTATCCACATGCACCAGGTGTGGTGTCAATACTGCAGTCAACCATGCAACGTTGGCTGATTACACACGCCGAGTAATTGAGGTGTTCTAATACTCTCTCACACGGCCTGAAAAGAAAATATAACAGAAAAAATGGTTTTGATGCCCTGGATAATTTCCGCCACGTTGGATTCAAGGACGGAGGAAATGCGGCGGAGAAAGGAAAAAGACAAGAAAAAAAACGCCATTATCGAAGGACCTTTTGTAAGGTGCCAAATCTAAAGGATAAGGTAAGTGTTTCTGGTTCCTCTGGGAGGAGTGGAATAAGAGTCGGTGATGAAAGAAACTGATTCACATTAATATCAGGCCTCAACTTCCTCTCCGTCTCTGCGCGTTTGTCTTCACTTTGGTTCTGTTATCTCCAGCATCACCCGAACTACATCATCTCTCCATTCCCTTATTCCCTCTCTCCCCCATCCCTCAATCTGCTTCGTCACAGCAGATTTCCAGACGTCTAATCCTGATTATGGCTTCAAAGTCCCGGTTGACATCAAGCAGCTCAAACTTGCCGAGTGTGAACGCTAGATCACGATTTGAGTTACGATCACATGCGGGGTTCTCACACATGTTGACCGATGGATTTCCAGGACTTTTCCAGGACTTTAAACCAAATATCCATGACCAAACCGAAATCTCGGTATAAACATGAACAATTTAGAACATTTTGCATATTGAGCGCTTACATTTTGAGCGTCTTTCTTTAAAAAAAATATTAATTATTTCAAACTCGGCGTAAATGAACACGTGATTATAACAAATTTCCATAACTTTTCCAAAATTTTTATGATTGAAGTTTTTTCCATGACTTTTCCAGGCCTGGAAATGACCATTTTAAAATTCCATGACCGTACGAACCCTGACGTGTCGCGACTGTCTGTCATTTTTTGTTTTGAGGACGGAGTCTGCTCGTGTTGACGCCTCAGCGATCGCAGACTCTTAAGCCGAAGTGGCAGTTTCCGCCGGTAAGTCCCGAATGTGCAAATGTGCGTGAGCGTGTGACATTGTTTCCCCCCCATAAAACAGCTGTTTTCGGAGTAATTGTTGTCGCGTGGCGTTTATGTGTTGACGGGAGTTGCTCGGTGCTGAGTGGCTGGATGCTAACGGGCTCAATGCCCGCTGTCAGCGCAACAACTTTCGCCTTTTTTTGCTCTTTTTTTTCTCTCCGTCTTAGCGGCTCATAACGCTCCGTCTGGTTTTTCCTTAGGTGGAAATAGGAAGTGATAAAAAACCCTTTAAGAACACGGGGTTATCGCAGTTCTAGGTTGCACCGAAATTCACTAAGAGGTCGGCACATTTATCGTGGGATCAAATGGAAATGGGTGGGAGAGTTTGTGAGCTAAGCTTAGCAACTACAACTAAAGACAGAAACTTTAAGGGCTCAACGGGTCAGACACGATGGTCAATGTTTACCGGTGTCCAACGGCAGGGTTCTTACACATTTTGACCGATGGATTTCCATGACTTTTCCATGACTTTTCCATGACTTTAAACCAAATTTCCATGACCAAACTGAAATCTCGGTATAAACATGAACAATTTATTAAATATTGCGTATTTAGAGTGTATGCCGGCTTATATTTTGAGCGTCTTTCTTTAAAAAACATTAATTATTTCAAAATTGGTGTAAATGAACATGAAATTATAACAAATGTCCATGACTTTTCCAAAACTTTGATGATTTAAGTTTTTTCCATGACTTTTCCAGGCCTGAAAATGACCATTTGAAAATTCCATGACTTTTCCAGGTTTCCCATGACCGTACGAACCCTGCAACGGGAAATCTGACCACTTTCCTATACTCGGCGGTCGGTTTCAATAAGCGTATTATTGATGCACCGATTTGCTTAACTTTGGGTTACTGCACTGACGAACAAATAGCACGTTCTGCCGGCTCCCGAGTGTTTACAGTTGTCAATCACGGCGACGGTGCAACAAGGGGTCAAAAAAACAACAACAAACAAACCCGTCATGTATTGTTTGAAGACAGAAGCCTGCTCATTCTAATCGATAGTGAGTGTCCTAAAAGCACATCTATTCAGTGCTGAGCAGTACCCGTCAGCGCAGGAGGAAACACTGAGACTTCTTCTGAGTGCATCGGAGATTTGAATGCCTTCAGGGACCGAAATTAAGGCTTTTTACGTCGGACTTCGTTGGTCTCCTCAGACTTTTCCGGGGTCCGCCTGCCTCTCTGCTCACACCACTAAACAAGTGGTAAACAAGTCCGCCTGTCATTTCTCTGCTTTTCTTCCCGTCCTTTTTCCCCCCCATTAGTGTCAACTTTTGTTGTTGTTCAACCGGCGCAACCACCGCGTTCTCCTTTCTCCTTCTCATTTTCCTTTTCAAGCCACATCTCGATTTATGTACTCTGCCCGATTGGATCCGCGTGTTCTCTTTCATTTATTTTCACGAAATAGGGCTTCCGGCGAGCACACAAAACACGGGCGCTCTCGCTTCACGGAGATAATCACAAGACTGCTCTTGTGTTGCAGTGCTGTGCAACTGGTTATTAGAGGTGGGAGATGAAGAAGAGATGGACACAGGACCCCTCCTCCCAAAAGAAGCATATTAGCGTGTCATCTTGAGTGAGCGTGTGTG
This sequence comes from Liparis tanakae, assembly GCA_036178185.1. Classification (NCBI taxonomy): domain Eukaryota; kingdom Metazoa; phylum Chordata; class Actinopteri; order Perciformes; family Liparidae; genus Liparis; species Liparis tanakae. Next base: position 6,249,033 of record CM070111.1, on the reverse strand, counting down.
TGCCTGAATGTGACAAAACAAGTGTGTGCTGTCAAGAGTGTGTCCAAAACACGTTTTTCCTCCCACTGGAAAGTCAGGGATGAGATGGATGTCCTCTCTCGTTCCTCGTCTTTGTAAATGCTGAGTGAGTGATTCTGGATCCGGGCTTCTGGCTTCTCGTGGGGGACCAACTCCAGACCAGGGAAGGAGGCTTCATCCTCTGGCCGGCCCCCTGTGTAAGTATGGAAGCTGACGGTATTGTTTAATCCTTATATCAGGGTTATTACACATTTTGACCAGTGGATTTCCATGACTTTAAACCAAATATCCATGAGCAAACTCAAATCTCAGTATAAATATGTGTTGTGTCTTGTTTTTGTCTTGTTTTGTGTTCTAATGTACAATTTGAGTCACTTTACCAAGAAAAAATCCTTGTTTGTGCAAACCTACTTGGCCAATAAAACCGATTCTGATTCTGATTCTGAAATGAAATGAAAAATGTAGAAAATGTTGCGTATTGAGATATATTTTGAGCGTCTTTCTTTAAAAAATATTAATTATTTCAAACTCTGCGTAAATGATCACGTGATTATAACTCATTTCCATGTCTTTTCCCAAACTTTTATGATTTAAGTTTTTTCCATGACTTTTCCAGAAAAATTACTTTTAAAATTCCATAACTTTTGCAGGTTTCCCATGACCGTACGAACCCTGTTATATACTGTGTTTAAATGACGTATTTCTTTCGTTGACCTTGATAATCTTTCCGAGATGCAAATATATAAAATGAGGCGGAGAGAACAGATGAATAGATAAATAAATAAAAGAGGGTTGGCAGGATTACCGACCGGATGGATGGAGCGAATGAACACAAAACTAGCTTTTCAGCCCAGGCGACCTTCTCGTTTTCCTCGCGCTGCCGCCGTCCGGGCTTTAGTGCAGTCGGCGATGATTGAGTGCTCTGCGATAACAGCCATTCTTCAGGGGAGGCGGCGCGGTGGATGGGCCTTCTAAAAAACCTTGGAAAGCCATTTGCAATGCGGTGGCCTTTTGCCACGCTCAAACTAATTGCTGTTGTGTTATGTTTACCACGCCGCGCACAAATTGATCCAACTCGCCCAACGTTTTCTTTGTCGCTCTCCTCGCCGTCGCGAGAAAACGAGAGCGAAAAATAAGTAAAGCTGTGATTTATGAAGTATGCATGTACAATGCCGAGGTTTTATTTATGATTCATGTGCGAGCTTAGTTTTGGTAGCAGTAGTCGGTGCGTGGAATAAACGATTCACAATTTATGAATATGATTAACGGCTTTAAAAGGAGCAAATATTCGGAATTAAAAAAAAGGTGAAATATTGAGATCGTAAAAAAACATGTACACAAGGCAGTGAACCGGTGGCTCCGGGATCTGAAAACAAGAAGTGGTCATGAAAGGAGACGGGGGAGAAGAAAGGAAGATTAAGTAAGTTATATTAGATTGTGTCTTTACTTTCTGTATGTACTGGCTGACTGAATAAAACACAAAAGTTTGACAGGAGGGAAAAAAATAAAAAAGCAGAGTAGAGGAGTTGTTTACTTGGCAGCCAGATACAGAGATGAAAAGAGTGTGTGAAAAAAAAGAAGAAGAGTTGGACATGACGGCCCAGGCGCTGAGTGGAGAGCTGGGCCAGACGGACGTGTTCACAAATACACCCCGACACAGGTTAACAAAAACACACACACACACACACACACACACACACACCAGAGGGCCGCCGGCGACCAGAGTGAGGATGGATTACCGGTGTCCCAAAATACAGCCGAGGCACGCCACGCCGATCCTTTCTACGACGAACTGGACAGGGGAGTTGACACTAAGGATCCATTTAGCACCTGTTGGATTAACTTAACAGGTCAGGTCCCGTGTCACCTGGTGGACGAGTGCAAAGAGAAAACACAGGAGGATGCGTGCGTGCGTGCGTGCGTGCGTGCGTGCGTGCGTGGTGACTTTATGATGGAAGCCAGCCGGTGAACTGGCGGCTATCACAAAGCGAAACATTACAGATTCTTCAAAGAGCCTCTCTGGAGGGCTATCACTCTCACACACACACACACACACACACACACACACACACACACACACACACACACACACACACACACACACACACACACACACGTGGGTCAAACAACCTGAGGTCACATCACACTCGACCAGATGAGGTGTCAAGATAAACAGTGATGAAACCGCACTGCCTGAAGCAAAGCCCCCGGTGACTCAAACACGACTTCTAAGGAAACAAACTCACACACACACACACAGACACACACACACACACACACACCTCTGTTTGATGAAGTATCCAATAAACTGTACAGAATATTGGAAGCGCCATGAGGAGAAACATCGAACCTGCCACCATGTCTCTATTTCTGATTTCTCTCTCTGTTGGCAACACGCACACACACACACACACACACACACACACACACACACACACACACACACACTTCCAGGAATCAAAATGGTCAAGGAACAACCGGTCGACCTTCATGTCATAAGCTCCCCGCGAGCGCGCTAATCACGTTACCCAGTCGGTTAAAGAAGAAATAGAGAATAGAAGAATAGAAATATACTTTATTAATCCCCAAGGGGACATTCTTCGACACAGTAGCACCAATAAACTAAACATAGAATGAAATATAAATACAAGAAAGAAAGAAAGAAAGAAACGGTGTGCATAAAGTATACAAAGTGAAATATAAAATACAAAATAAAAAAAATAAAAATATATACACAACATGTGTGCAAATACAGCAGTGTAAAATAAAATAAAATAAAAGATAGACCGTGTGCAAAATTGGAAGAAAGGAAGACTTTAGTTGAGTAATTAACCTTAAAATGAGAACGCTAAGTAGGAAGTGTTTTGCAGCTTAGCTTGATCCATTTATTACTCTTAAACTATTTATTTTTTCTTGGAAATGATACAAAAAACTAAACATAAAAAGCACTCAGACGTCAGTCGGACCTCCTCAAGGTCCCTGAAGTCCAGGCCTCTCGTTGTCCTCAATTCCCGTTTCAGTCTTTAAACGCAAACCATCGGATTCCTTGTTATCGTGATCTTGGCGTCGAGGATAAACCGAATTCTTATCATCTCCCGTGGCGGTCGGTTACTTCGAGGCCAGAGAGAGAACCCCGATGTGTTTCTCTGTTCTGTCTCTTTAAAAGTCGGGCGACGTGACCTTCAGCCCGCGTCCCGAATGTAGCCGGAGAGACGCATCGCAGACACAAACAAGACGGCCACAGGTGCACCATCGTGTCCTTTTATGTTACACTCTCTCCATCTTGATCGCCCTTTTAGCCCCCTCCCCCCCCCCCTCCCTCTCTATATTTACCCTCCTGCCACATGTCCTGTCACTTTCCTGCCCATCACTCTCTCCTCTTCCTCTCTCTCTCTCTTTCTTCTTCTTGCTGCCGGATGCGTGACATTTTCACGCCCGATGCTTTCGCGCAAACCCCCTCGCCGGCGTGCGCGCGGGGCGGCGGACGCACGCACGCACGCACGCACATACACGGGAGCGGGAGATAAACAAGGCTTTGTGAAATGCCAAACATAATTCCACACAACAGCGGGGAGCGGCGTGTCGTCGGGCGTTAAACCGAGCCGCTCAAACTTCCCTTGGCAGCCATCCGGCTTTCACGGGAATTTAAAGGTTACACTACACTTAGCGGCCTGAGGAATCCTCCTATGGAAGACGCTCGCAGGATGACGTGGCGAGCAGAGCGTCGTCTACCTCAGGTTCATCGTCGCCACAGAAGAAGCAGGAAGCGGCGGGGTTATGAGGACGTCAGCCCTCAGCCTCGTTTCTCAGAGCACCTGAAGCATCAACAGGCCTTGGGCTCGTTGCCAAGACCGTCGTCACAAAGAAACGCCGGACCACAATTGAGACTCAATTTAGCCGGCCGAGTATGCCGATTCATATGCAAGATATCGGCTAAATGAAGTGAATAAAGACGGATAACAGGACGGGAATTGGGGAAATGACTCAGGAATTGATGTCAAACCAACATCGCTATTCAAACTATCGATTTTTTTTAATGAATGTCCTATTCATTAGTTCTAGTCCAGAGCACAGGCTCCGGTTTCCCTGCAGAAAGCTCGTTGGTGACATGTCTCTACTCGTGATGCCAGATGGCAGCAGTTAACTAGCTGGTGAGATAGAAAAACCCAAACGCCCAATGTGTGTTGGCAGGGACAGGAGTACTCCTTTAGTTTTGAACTCTGGAACATAAAACCATAGCAGAGCTGCCAAGGCTCCCGTCGGCCACCGGCGGTCTATAATTCAGGAGCTTGTGACGGGAAGACGGCGCTCCTCCGTGTTGGTGAGAATTACTCTGGAATCATCCCCCCCCCCCCCCCCCCCCCTTTCAAGTCTGATCAGCACGTTTGCACCGAGGTTGCTCGCAGTAGCTCGTCTGCTGCACACCGCCTTCGTTGGGCTTCTAGTTCTTAAAGGGGACATATTATGAAAAATCCACTTTTTTAGTGCTTCTATACGTTAATTTGTGTATCTGGCATGTCTCCCAACGCAAAAACTCTGGAAAAAAAACAACCCACGCGGCTTGTTGTGGTTCCTCTGTCAGAAACGATGTGCTTGAGTGCGTCCAATGGGATCACCACCAACGTCTAGGTAGATTTTGAAGCACGCCCATGTAGGGAGTCTCGCTACATGGCCTTGGAGGGGGAGCTGCTCATTAGCATTTAAAGGAACAGGCACTCAGGTCAATCTGTGGGAGGTGTTTTTGGTAAAAAAGGCTGTTTGAAATGATTATTGTGGTATTTTGACTAAAATATGTTACAAACATTTCATTAAGACCCCGAGGAACCAGATCAGGTTTTAAAAAATGGGCATACGATGGGTCCTTTAAACAATCAGGCTCCCGCACTGAGAAAACGACTGAGGGCGGAGCAGACCGACTTTCCCGGGGTGTTGACGTGATCGGCGGCGGCGAGGACACGACCGGGTCCCGAACGACGCCAAACGCTTCTCCCCTCCATCATCACAGGGACAAATGATCCATTAAATCTGCGTCGAGTCCAATGAGAAATTAGAGTTGAAAAGACCAATTTCATCTCATCACGGCCAATTCCAAACAGATTGAGGAATGACCTTGAGCCACGAGCTGAGCTACGGGAATCCCTTTGTTCTCCTGGACCTCATTTTCAGATCACTAAAGGTGGGCAACCCTGAACGGAATATAATCATTTATCGATTCATTAATCTAAAGAGGTGTCCCATTAACCACTGATGACATCCATTCCCAGAGCATTCACACTCGCGCAGAAAGGAGGACGTAAAATGCTTTTCCGATTGCGAAAGAAGAGTCCTTATTGTCCGACGGATTCATAAAGAAAACCTTTGCAAAAGTCGTCAATGGTATTTCAGCTTTGAGTTAGACTGCAGTGAGACTTAATGAGTGCAATGTGTCTTCTAACTGAGCTGCAACCAAAAGGTGAAATACCTTAAATGATTAGGTTTCTTCATCCTTTACATCTCAACAGCCAGAGAGAGGAGAAGACGTGTCTGACTGAGCTCGCTTCACCTTGGAACTAAACGCTTCATTTTATACACTTAAAAGACATTTTGTGGACTTTTCTCATGGTTTACATAAAAGAAAGCAACGCATCTAAGAATGTGGCTACCCAGTGCCCTGTTTAAAGTTGTAAGACCATTAATATAACACCTCGCACCTCAAAGGGATGAGCTGAAAGGAAGTCACTCTTGTGAGCTCCCAGCGTGAGTTATTTATAGTCACACGAGCAGATTGTTCATTTCCCTTCAATTGAAGGGGTGAAATATTCAGGATGCAAATGTACGAATTACTCATGAGTTTAGTAGAAGAAAGGAGACATCTAAAATGATAATAAGCACAAGACAAACATCACGCGTCGAGTTCTGTGCCTCCAACTCAATAATTTGCTCAATAAAATGCTGTTTGACAAAGTAAAACACAAAGTGGCAAATAACATTTGAACACAGATCCTTACATAAACTGTTGCACAGCTGGTTCCACTTGGTGCGTCACTGTCACGCAATACCAAATAACGCCAGTAGGATGTTTGCACAGCGGTGCCTCCGAGCCGCTTAGTCTCTTTGTATAATTCGGATGGTATGAATCAAGACTTCTATTCCCATAAATCAGTTATTATCCCAACAAAACACTGAGAATTAGGCTGGTTAAAAAGGTGCATGAAAGGTGTTCACGACATGGTTATCTTACGCCTGACGAACAACTCGTGCAGCTCATTTTTAATAACCCCCATCTTTGTTTGCTGATGACTATTTGCACCTGCTGATTAAACTAGAGGCCTTCATCTTTTTAATTTGCATCAAAACCACGAAACGACGGAGACAGTGAGCAGGCGGCTGGAGGCTGGGGCGCCTCTTCACAGTAACTCGGTGCTGTGCAGCCGATTCTGAACACGGGGTCCTCTAAAAGCTCTCCTCTCTGCATGAACACTGCTCCGCCAGCTTGAGGAGGTCGAGCTGAGCTCTTGTGAATCCACTCACAGCCGCCCGGGTCTACGAAACCATCACATCATTTCCCTCACTCAGATCTCCCAAAGTCAAAAAATTGTGGGTTAATGACAACCGCCTCGAACTCTTTGGCTCGACGACACCCTTAAATCATCCGATGAGTTTCCAGAGGTCGCCGAGAGGAAACGACGGGAAACGACGAGCGACTTCGGGGGGCGCGGCCGGTTGACCTACCTTGACCCCGCGCACCCTGAACTCGGCCAGGGCTCGGCTCATCTTGGAAGCTGCCGTCTGCAGGTCCTTCCCGCTGGCGATGACCTTCACCAGCAGGGAGTCGTAGTGCGGCGAAATGACGGCGCCCTGGAAGGCGGAGGCGCTGTCCAGACGGATGCCCATGCCCTCGCCGGTACGGAAGACCTGGAAGGAACGGAGCAGAGGAGGCGAGAGGTGAGGACTCCGTACCAGAAGAAAAGGAGATATGATGCGTTTAGGATCATCGAGTAAGATGAACTGCAACAAAAAAAATATATAAGTTTTCTGAACAAACAGTCTGCAAATTGGAATAAACAATTGTTTAATAATATTCACAGAGTGATAATAATCAAGATGGTATAGAGTCTTCCTGTGGATTTTATTTAGGTGGACTCTGCACCGGATACACACTTGTTTTCATTCAGTGTGTTATAGGCTCACCCTCCATGGTCCAGTGATCTGCTTTCTCTGATACTCGGTGGAGGAAATACTAATATTTGTGAGAAGTACGTGCAACTGCTCCTCATGAGTCATTTTCATGGTTCTACTCACAGTCCCTAGGATGCAATAATGGTAAAAAAGTAATTGCAGCTCACTGCCTGAGCAGACCTGAGGCTATAAGAGCAACTGACCAGTCCATGCAACCATTGCTTCTACATTTGCATCCGTCTCAAAAGAGCTAAGTGGTTTTCTCTGCCACCGCCGGCTCGATGCAGGATTTTCATCCCCCACTAATTCTGATATCTCATCACCCGTCACAATATCGTTTTCGATGGATCGTAACGTGCACGTAAAACATCTCTGTCAGAGGCCTGAAACGTGAGCGGAAATCGACTTGCAAGGCGATGCCAGACGGACGAGAAAGAAGAAGATGAGGAGACGAGCGTGGCGGAGGACGAGCGCGAGAGGAGTTTAGGAGCGGGGAGGCTGGACGGCTCCAAAGCGCTTGGCAGGAGAGCAGAGAGAGGGAGGGATGGACTGGCCAACACCACGGCATATGGAGGCCCTGGAGGGCTGGATGGAAAAGATGAGTAGGAATTAAACCTGCAACCATGTTGTGCCACAATGATGATTTGAGGATGATGTGTTCAGACATTGTCGATATGCTGAACTGCCAACCATCATGACTAACGCTCTTTTTCTTAACGCACCGTTTTGCTTGTTTGTTTGTTTTTCGATGCCATTGCGTTCATCTCGAATGACCACAACTCTGTATAACTCCATCCGTAAAGCATATAAGCGAAATGTAACCGTCTTGTATGATGACAAATGCGTGAGCGAATAGCAGCCGACGTGACCCGCGTCATTGTCAAAAGCGCCTCGTATTCAAGCTGAAGCCAAACGACCGCACGTTCATATTCAACACCTAAACTAAGTGCGGCGAGACAGCCGCCGCTCATCAGATTGCCGTAATCATTCACGCATCCATGCGCCCGAACGCCAAGCCGAATGCGAGATGCTGGATGTGAATGTCGTTTTCAATTTGAATTTAATATGTAAAATATTCATAGAACTGTCCCTCACCAGGCAGGAGTTTTGATCCTTTTTTAAGATAATATAGTTGAAAGAGATCGTCTTTATCGGGCTGCAGATGAACGAGATGTCGAGGCAGAGGAAATTGCCACGAGGACGACGGCCCACGCACATCGACACCCGAGCAATACGTCGTTCCGAGGTTCAGAGCCCCAATTTACAGGCTGTGATTTTCATAACGCGGAGCACTCCCCTTTCATTTTAAAGGCTAGAGGCCAGTCATCGGCACTTTATGTGATGCGGGGATGGATTCCAATGTTCTACTCTGGCACTTGATGCTTCTTCTTTTTTTTTTAAGAAACATTTTTTGTGGGTGTGACATTCCCTATATATTTTATATATCGATGTGTGTATATATATATATATATATATATATATATATATATATATATATATATATATATATATATACACACACACATATATATATACACATCCATATATATATACATACACACATATATATATGTACACAACTGGCAAGGTCAATCTTGTTTTTTTAACTAGAAGTGAAACTGAGTAGAACATTTGTAGGCAACCCAAAAAATAAATGTAACTTTCATGAACTGAATTAAACACTTTGAAAGGGTTAACGTTTGAAGATGAAAACACAGACAACTCTTAGACCACCTGTCAATCAAAAGGTAGCCATGCTAAAAAAAAAAACGTTATGGTCTATAAGTCTCTAAATTGAACCATGAACTCGTGTTTACAATGTTTTACAGAGATAATACATCTAGTGAGAAGTAGGCTCATTTTTCTAATAGATTTCCAAACAATCAGATTATGTTTCGCAAACCGGAGCAGTCGCCCCCTGCTGGTCAGGGGAGAGAATAGACGTTCAGGCCCCTCCCACATTGGCTTCTCTTAGAAGATTGCCTTCATGTCACAACAGTGTATTATTTAACGAGCTTCAAACGGCTTAAAATAATCCTTTCCTATTTCATATTCCCTACTAGTTAGGTGGGCACAATAGACGTGGAGCATTCTTGAATGCAATCCCAATCTCTGCAGGAGGGCAAGAACGAAATATAAAAAAAATACTTTATGGATTCCTCTGCTTGTGAACTCAAACTTGTGGCAGAGACGTGTCACGTTGCTTCTGTGCCATATTGAGGCACTTTGTTTCCACAGTCTTATTGAGGCAGTTGCCAACCCTCTGTGCCACTGCCACTGGGAAAACCTACACTCTGTTCCTCTCTATTCATTCCTTTTCTTCATTTTTTACAATTGCTTGCATCTCTAGTTAACACAGCGGGTCAAGCATACTGTACGCACGAGACCAACGCAGCCGTTAGCGTTGACCGCCGTGTCATCGTGACAGAGTGCCTCTCTCCCGGCCGCCCGAGGTTTTCTTTGCACATTGTCGTGTTTCATATCAAACTGCTAGGTCCCCGAGGGCGGGAATATACGGTAAAACATATCCCACATTGAGACGGATGCTGCTCCCTCCTCTTCGGCTTACTCGAGCTTAACATCCACACGCGTTGACCGAGCATCGCGCCCGTGAGCACACAGTTTAGGCATCTGGCTAACTCTCCTATCCAGAACGACTCGCAGTGATAAAAGGGGAAGATGGAGGATCAGCGAGTCGCTCAAAGGCACTTCTGCTCCCAGTAAAGCAGCCGTAAAGCGTTTCTGTTCAACATCTGGGAGCTCCGTGCCAACTGGTGAAGTTTCGGCTGATTGGATGCCAATCTGTGTCGGCAAGAATGAATTTAAACTAATTTGATCGGTGTCCTTGAGATTGTTTCTATCAAAGCCCAACAGGGGGATTCATACGCTGTCAGTTGTGATTACACGGAACAGCCAAACGGTAAATAAACACACACACACACACATTTACAAAAACAATGCGTGTGAGAATGGTGCGGTTGATCTCTGCACGGCCACTCGCCCACTGACCACAGAGGGCTTGTAATTGGGCTGCGGTCCTGTGGCAACGCCAGATGGTCGTGACGAGGGCACTCGCCCTTTCGTGTTCTGGCGGGCATCAGAGGAATTTAAGAAGAATCAAAACATAAAAAAAAAGTCCCAAATGGAACCAAAATGTAATAGTTGAGATTTAATTAACTGGAATAGAAACTCTGTGATGTGTTCTCTCTCCCTCCCTCTCTCTCTTGATCTCTCTCACACACACACACACACACACACACACACACACACAGAGCTCGGTCCTGCTCGTGTCAGGAGACTAATCACACATGCAGCGAGACAGATGTTTGTGGATACACTTTACTGCACAAACACGTTGAATCGGGATACGTGTAAAGCCCACACAAGCGGCACAGTGGAGCCTCAGTTATTCTCCTCGTATGGTGGTCGGAATCAAAAGTGTCAGTTTTAATATTGTTAATTCGCTGCAAAGCGGAGAGCTTTCTGTGTGTGTCCTGCATGGCCTCGACCGTTGTAGTGACACTGACTCACCTGACGCCCCGTGAGAATGAATATGTGAAATCTAAATGCAATAAATGAAATGCTGGTTTGCTCATGAAGGATTTGCATGTCCATATTTATTCTCCTCAACCATGTGCTAATGAGGAACAGTGCACCTTTCTGCTCCGCCTCTGTGCACATGCCTTTGTGAAAATGTTTAAGGTACCAATTATGGCCTCGGGGGCCTATAGATGTATGAGATGAACACCAACGGAGAGGAGAAAGGGCCTTCACCTCTCACTGGAGCAGCTCCCCGGTTACCAGATGTGTACAATAGAGATATATATATATATATATATTATGATATATATTATATATATGTATTAAATATATATATATATATATATATATATATATACATATATATATATATATATATATATATATATATATATATATATATATATATACATATATATATATATATATATATATATATTATATATGTATTAAATATATATTTAATACTTATATATATATTATATATTTAATACATATATTTATATATATTATATATATGTATTAAATATATATTTAATACTTATATATATATATATATATATATATATATATATATATATATATATATATATATATATTTAATACATATATATATATATGTGTGTGTTGTATGTGTGACAGAGAAAGAAAGAAAGAAAGAAAGAAAGAATGAGACTGTACAAGTAAAATTGAATGGAAAGCCAAATACCACGTTAATAATTAAAGCCAAGGTGTCCGTTTCATTCAGCCCAGGGCGCTGTCTAGCATGAAAACCTCGCTTTCTTCTCTCGCTCCGTGTCATTGTCTCTCTCCGTCTTAGCGCCCTTTCTCTCAGGCTCTGGATAGCCACAGATACTAATAATTTAAGGAGGCACAGAATCGGTCCCGCTGACACATGCGTGGCCTGATTTGGCCCACTAAAGTCCTGCTCCTTGTGGATTTAGTTTTAGTTTTGTACTTTTTACTTTTCCCTTTCTCACAGTCACTCTCTCCCCTGTGCTCCTGCTATTCATTTATCCGTCACCATCCCGCTGTGTAGAAGAGCTTGTTCCATTTCTCAGAAGTGCATCACTCAGAAGGTCAGCGGCGTATTGTATGAAAGAGCGGTGGGCCCCCACGAGCGCATCACACATTACCCCGCTCGGCCTGCTAATGTAGGAAGAAATATACACATACATCGCAAATAACATAAAAATCTACTTTTGATTTCTCAAATTCAGATATCTAAGTCCATTTCCCCACTGATGATGATGTATTTTCCAAAGTCTTAGCGTGGCTTCAGAGGCACCGGGCCATAAAACTCACAGAGTGTGTGGCGGAAACAAAAATGAAACAAAAATAAAAATGCCACCAGCAGCTTGAAATGTGGAGTTATATGCTTCCATCTGACAGTACTGATATGAGGCCTTATAAAGCAAAAAAACATCTGAAAAAAAAGTGTGTTTGCATTTGTCTCGGCGCCTTGCTCTTCATCACGGAGCTGGATATCACACTCGTCATTGTGAATTACGAGATGAATGGCTACCTGCAGCCAGAAGAAGAGAATGTCATTACGCTGCGTGAAGCGACTTCAAATCACAGCTCCAGATACCTGTCAGGTACACCGGCCACAACACCAGCTCCCAGGAAAGGTTGCACACGGTGTCGTACAAGACATCCACATGTCCGGTTGTAACGGCTAACACGTTAGCAGACTCATTCGCGCATTAGCATTCTGCTGGAGGATGGAGTCAGAGTTGGATGTTAATTCTCTGTGCGTCCGCCACTGTGAGAGACCTCTTTCTATCCACCGTCATTACAGAGCTATTGATCCGTGCAGCTTGGAGGTGACTGCATCGCGTTGTTGTTCCAGGGCATCGACGGGAAAACAACTCCTGGACTCTGTTATACGTCCCGACTCTCTCTCCGGTCGACCGACATTACTCCCAGACTGCGTCCGCGTCTCGGATCCCGTTGGCTTCCGTAATATAAACAGAGTTCGTCCCAACTCTGGTCTGAAAGGACTATTTTCCGACTATATCTGGATTAAAACACAGATTAGCTCTTCAGTGGCTCTTGAATAGTTCTTATTATGGTACTTTTGTAGTTTTGTACTTTTGAGGAATTGTTACTTTCTGTATTCTTGTTGTTCTTAGTTTGTACTCTAGGTTGAAATGCACTTATTGTAAGTCGCTTTGGATAAAAGCGTCTGCTAAATGACATGTCATGTCATGTAATAAAAAAAGAGTCAGAATGAAACTCTCAAGCTTCGCTTTAACCCTCCTGTTACCTTTGGGGTCAATTTGAGCCCACTAAATTTTTAACGTCTAAAAAAAATGATAGACATCATTTTTCATATTTCATGACTTTTCCTAATTTAGGCTGTTTTTCACCGAGTAAAACATCTAAGAAATATCAACATTTTCCTTTAAATAAAAAAGGGAAAAAAAAGTATTATTTATTTAAAGGTCTATTTAGGTCAACAAACAAACATAAAGTACCTGCCACTTAAACTTGGGAAACAATATTAATTCTCATAATTTTCTGGAGGTTTAAAGGGTAAAAGATGTTAGTAAATTTGAAGGTAACAGAAGGGTTTACTGCAACATTTTATTTTCAGAAACATCCAATTGAAAGTGGATTACGCCCTGGCGGCTTTGCACCGGACCAATCAGTGGGCGCGTGGATGATAAACGACTCCCCGCCTCGCCGTACTCGGCCGCACGCTGCGACCACGAAATGTGTTTTTATGTAATTCACTACGCCGCTGCTCGCTTCTCCATTAAATAAAACAACTCGGAGAGATGAGGAGGTAAAACCCCCCTGAAAATGGGTCTTAGGTGGTTTCCAGCTCACCGCTGGACCAGATGTTTCGTTACTTCCTAAACACGGAAAGGAGCCCGGACGTCTTAATGGCCCCGATCCTCCGGCGCCTTAAGTGGACCCAAGACCCGGATTCACACTTAGTTTGCGTTTTGTAATAACGCTGAAAACTCTCCGAGCCATTTGCCACCGAGTTCATTCCTCCTATCCCCTTAGCTCTGCATGGCCACATTACAACCCCCCCCTCCCCTCCCTCTCTCTCTTTCTCTCTCCATCCATTCCTCACCGACTTTACCCCAACCCCAAGCTTTATTCCTCCCTTTGTTGTTGTCAGGTGTTGATTGTGTACGGCGCCGCTGTGAGGCGGCGGGCGCAGGCCTGATGCTAATGTCTGGAGGGGAAGGCGGGAGACGGCGTGCGCTGCCCGTTTGAAGCGCCGAGACAGGAAGTGACAGCGATGTCGGCGCTCCGACTGATAGCGCACCAATTAGGGAGGCAGAGGAGCAGCCGGAGCGGCGGAGGCGGCAAGGAGAGCGATAAAGGGAAGGAGACAGGAGAGCACGCGGAGAGGAGGCGAGGAGAGGATACGGGCGCCGCGGCAACGCTTGAAGTCGAGGCGGGGAGAGGTGAGGGCGGACTGGTAAGCGTTTTTGGGGAACAAAACCCGAGGCTCGGAAATATAATAAACCGGGAGCTCGGGGGTCGACGTGGTTGAAAACGGCGTCGGTCTCGGGCGCGTTTTGAAAAGCTCCGAGACAAACGGAAGTGAAATCCCGCTTTTGGCAACACGTCTACCTGATTGACACGGAAACGGTGGGAAAACTTCCCAACTTGGTCACGAGCTTCTCGAGTCTCAGAAGCTTTTTCCTGCGTTCTCCTTCCGCGGCTAAATGTGGAAGTGGGTTGACTCCCCAGGAGTTTGGTGACAGTTTGTGGGCGGCCCACCTCGGGAATCTAATCACTTGTGTCCTTACAAACCGAGTGTCCTGTCCTCTCAGCTGGCGAGGAAGTTTTGTTTGCATTTAAGTGCAAAGTGCAGTTTAAATGGGAACGATGTCCAAGGCCCCCTGAGCCAGAGCGTTCACCGCAATTTCAAACCCCGCAAAAACATATTATTCTTTTTTTTTTTTATATATATATATATATATATATATATATATATATATATATATATATATATATATATATATATATATATATTTTATTTTTTTTATTTTATTAGAGAATGTGCACAATATAGCAACAGGGATCAGCGAACAAGTATTTTTATTTCTTTTTAAACAATTGAAAATAAGGAAAATAATTAATTATAACACGCATATATGCACTACTTGCCAGGTATTGACAGGGGCAGGTTGCGCCATGTACCTGGAACCTGAACTGTACGAAAAGGTAGTAAAGATAACTGAATCTGACAAGCCAAATTGTTTATTGGGTACAATTCACTCTTTTAAATTTAATTTACATCCTGAAAAAGAACCAAATTCCATCAGAATCGATTCGATTGAAGGAGAAGATGCCAAAAAAATGATATTCACTGTGGCCCCTATGAGTAATCTCTACTTCTAATTCTACAGCTTCCAGCTTCCAGAGGCGGCCATGTTTATACCGCGCAGGACGGGGCTGGCGTTCCAGAAGATCACCGCCTCTCACCTCTTTCCACACGCTCACTCGAAACACGCACGCAAGCGCAATGCAATATTAATTCAATCCTCCTGAATGTGTGTGGAAAGAAAACCTTTGATGTTCAGCAAAAACTAATAGTACTGCGTGTGCGGGCCGGCGTTCCCCCTGATGGATATTGGAATTACTTGGATTGTTACACAACTGCAACGCGGCTCGGGTGAAACAACCGCACGGCGTTACGTTTCAAAACCACTGATTGCTTTTCCAGCAGTTTAGAAACAGACGTGGGAAACTTTTTGGTTGGAAAAGAAATGTTAAAGGTGTGTGTGTGTGTGTGTGTGTGTGTGTGGAATAAGGAAGTCATTGTGAGCCCACAAGTCTCCCGCGTCCTCAAACTCGACTGTTGTCAGACGCTGAGTTTTCCCGGCTGGACGTCCGTGATTGGGCCGTGCGTTATCCTCGGCGTGGCTCAACCCACCGGACTGTAAATCCAGCCGGCGGATGGGAGAGCATGTCCACCGTCAGCTGGTGGAGCGATGCCTACAACGTCTGCATATGAAAGTCGTTCCTACGCGTGGCGATCGTGTCGATGGCGTGTTTCCTTCCTGCTGGACTTTTCAGGACCCCAGAAGGTCAGCCAGGCGGCTCCATCGATCTGCTCTTATATTAAAGCCCCGATCACATCGATTGGGAAACCGATGCCCGAGGTGGATTGTTCCAGTGACATGGGAAGTCAAACTTTGTGAATTAAAGGCTGAGCCATCCTGAGCCATCTTCAGCCGTCCTCACTGGTGACCAGCGCGCTGACAGCCGGGCTTATTGGTCTCGCTTTAATTAAAAGCCGTTCCCCGAGACCCGAGACGCCCCCAAAGCTAGAAACAAGGGAGCCGGGACCGATCCAGTTTCATTATCTGGAGACATTTATATTCGTGGTGAATGAAAGGACTCAACTCTGGTGAGATCAATTAGTTTGACTTTGTTTTCTTGTCTTTGGTTTTATTAGAGGAAAGAAAACCAAGTACGTCTCTCTCTCTCTCTCTCTCTCTCTCTCTCTCTCTCTCTCTCTCTCTCTCTCTCTCTCTCTCTCTCTCTCTCTCTCTCTCTCTCTCTCTCTCTCTCTCTCCCTCCCCACAGGGTCAATTTCCGGGCTGCAGCACTTGATTCCCCCCCCTCTCAGGTTCTGCTGACTCCTCATCCTCGCCGCGTGCTCGTCCAAAGCTCGCCCGGCAATCCACAACCACCAATCGAGCGCCTCGATACGAAACACCGCCACTCCACAACCACCGGCTTCTTCCATTTCAATTTCACTCTCATTTCCTGTCCCTGTACAGGCTCAAAGATGATTTTTTTTTTTCTCATCTCACAAAATCTAAATCTCCTTCACTCTCCCCTCTCCTGCTGTGTGCCCGGGTCCCTCGGGCACCCCTGGCTTTATTCACCCTTTCTTTCTTACCTCATATCAAACTATTTCCTTCCTGCTCGCCTGCATTTCATGTTTCGGGAGTGTTTATTTTTCCTTCTCTCCTCCGTGTTCCTCTCATCTTTTTTTTGGCAACCAAAACCACCAGCAGTGCAATTTCCGGCCAAGGCTCCTTCCTCACAAAACCATATTTGTGACTAAGTTCTGACTACTTTGACACTCTATGGGGGGTAGACACACACACACACACACACACACACACACACACGCTCTCCTTCAGCCCCTCGTAGCCTTTCATCAAAGGGCTCATTTTTTGATACCCGACTTAATTGGCTTCTCCTTTCAATCCTGTGTGTGAGTGTGTGTGTGTGTGTGTGTGTGTGTGTGTGTGTGTGTGTGTGTGTGTGTGTGTGTGTGTGTGTGTGTGTGTCTCTATGTGTATGTGTGCTCCAGACGGAGGCATAATGACCCTAATGAGCTCTCCGGCTTTTCCCTCATTTTAATTTTCTCGCGCTCTGAATTTTTCTATCAATTATCATTTATTCTGCCTCGCCTCCACTCCTTCTCCTCTGAACACTCTAATTTTACTCTCCCTTCATACTCCCCTTGCTTATCCTCTCCTTCCCTCCGCCTCCTTTCATTTCCTCACGTCTCCTCTCCATATAGCATCTCACCGCCCGGGCTTTTCACCTGCCGTCACTTCAACCCTCTCTTTTCCGTCACTCATTTCTCACCCCGTTTTTTTTTTTTGCAATTCATCTCATTACACGTTCCCTTCTAATTTCACTCTCACATATCTACTCCACTCCTCTCCCCTCCCTCGTGTTCCTAATTAAGAAAAGAGGAGGAAAAAAAAAACACAGCTGTAAGTGCCCAGCTGCTAAAACAATTAATAAAGTCAGTCTCAGATCTTCGTGAGAGAGAACCGCCGCCAGGCCGCCATCTCTCCTCGAGGATCAAACATCAGCGCGGCCGTTAGAGTCGGTATGAACCAGATGTCTGTGACCGCAGAACGAGCCGTTTGGGGCTTTGGAGGCGGGGAAACACAAGCTGTCCAAACCGGGACGGACCTCTAGCCGCGCCACATGGCGGCCGATTCAAGACGAGATGCTTTGGCTGGACACAAAGGTCAAGATGTGGATGGACGGGCACAAACAGACGGTTTGAAAGCACCAGGCTGTACCAGATGTCCGTATATACGCGGTTCGGTTTACTTATCATGCAGCTCCATTAACGAATGAAAAAAATAATTTTGCCCAATAATTTTTCTGCATAATCATTGCAATTGTGTGCAGAATTCAGGTTAAACGGCCACAGAGCCGAATCACACACGCACAGACGCTCTCAGCTTCTCAGACTTGTTAAAATGGAAGCGCCTGACATCTGTTATGCACCACCTTATCCTCCGTGTCACATGTCCAGGGCAGTCGTTTGGACTTTCTAGCAGCGAGCCGTGTGCGATATTAAAGGGATGTATTTTTATTTTATTTTTCGTTCTGCACCTGGCATTTCTCGCCCTCGGGCGCATCCCTTTGCTCGGCTCCCCTCGCCCTCCCTTCAGGCTCGCCGAGAAGTTCAAACCATCTTCTAACTTCCATCAGCGCTGAAAAGTCACTCGCTATCTTCCTCGCGGTGACGCCAACCATTTCTGCAGGCTACCGCTCTTCCTCGTCTTACCCTAGAAGTGCTCTCTCTTTAACGGTTTTTAAACGATCGTTTCCTGTCAGCTCTTTAAACTAACTTGTCTTAAATATTATAACACGTGGATCCAGCTGCCAAATTCCTTATTTAAATTCGTAATATATACAATGTCACGTCAGAAATGTTACATGTGATTGCATTCTAACACTTTTGATGATGAATGGAGCTGCAGTGGAGTTATCACACACACACACACACACACACACACACACACACACACACGCACACGCACACGCGCACACACACACTCTATATGCATGTGTGAACCCATTTAGGGTATTGGTGAATGTTTAACATAAAGAATGATTACACCCCCCCCGACGCTCTGCATATAAATCATCTGTAATAACCCTTGTGTATGTAGAGTCATAAATTCTATTATATCAATGAAACGCAACAGAAAGACATTATTTAAGGTCCTCTAATTAGAATATGTAACGGTCCATGTTGTTGTAAACAAAATAAGATTATTAACACCAATGCCATCTTGCTGTTGGTACAACAAACATATAAGAGTGCTGCTCTAAAGGTCAATTCAAGCCATTTCTTCAGTTATAACTCACATTGCTTAATGGTGCGACGCCGACAGACAGCTTTCATAACACCATTAAAAAGCTTACATTCTACATTTAATTTCCATAAACATTGATTTTTTTTCCAACTGAAAATTATTAATTATATCGTAAATATGGTTACACGGAAATAAATTGTCTAATTATGCAACTGCACTGCGTGTGAGCATTTTACAATAAGTTATGCGCATTTTTTTGCTTGATGGATGTTGCTGATATAGGAGCCATTTGCAGAATTCATATACGAGGATGAGCATGGTCAAAAGATATGAGTTAACATAAACAACTCTTCCCCCTAAAACCAAAAATGTGAGTGCTAAAACTCTCATTTGAGATTGAGTATAAAATGTAAAGCCGGAAAGCATGAACTTAAAATTATATTATGAACAAATACTCCAGAGGTCGAGACACATTTGCAGGTATAGGGGACACCATCAATCAATACATTCACGTAAGGTTGAAGGTCAGACGCTACTAAATACATAAATCATAAACAAATCAATTAAATGGGACAATGACAGCAGCAAAACGGTATATTAAATACTGCGATCTGGGTAATGTGGTACGAGCAGTGCATCGGTGTCCGTGTGGATGTAGGGATCAGGATTGCATAGCAAGCAGAAAAAAGTGCAACATGGCCGACTCCCTCCCTCGCTCTTTGTGTGCTTCCTCCATCGCTCTGCATGCAACTTTTCCTCCTCCTGCTCCTCCTCCTCCCTCTCCCTCTCTCCAGCACATACAAAATATCCGTTTCTCGCTAAGTAGGTCACTCTACCTCCACTGCTCCCTCTCTCCGAGTCTCGCTCTTCCTTCGCTGCACCATATTTATTCCCCCTGCACGTCGCTGCCAGCTTCACCCTTCCTACCTACTTCATTTTCTGTCTTTTTGCTGATTGCAATCCCATGATTATTAGCATTATTTAAATGCTATGTAGCCATGTTTAAAGCCCACAATTAGAGAATATGACGGTGGAGCGCTGTGATCTCAGTACGAGTTACTTCTCTAATCTAAACTACCTCAGAGGTGCTGACCTCCTGCTCTCGTGTTCTTGCTTGTGTCCTTTTAATACGTCCCCGCCTTCATAAATCAGGCCAATATATTGACACTATACTCCCAAATAGTACGGGTACTTCTGATGATGAAGTGCAGTTAAAAGCTGCAGTCCCCACATGCACTTGTAAAATGCTCTTGCAGCATTGGCATTGTGAATGAAATGAAATTATAGCTCTAAAAATCTAGGGCGTGTGTGTGTGTGTGTGTGTGTGGGGGGGGGGGGGTTGGCAGACCTGTGTGCAAACTCATCATATTGCCTTTGAGTCCAAGCCAATTTAAATACGGAGTGTAGTCTACTGTTGGCTTTCCACTTTGTGATGTCCTGTGCGTGTCCCTTTCATTAGCATATTTTTAATCACTCCTTATCTCTGATCTCATTCCTCCTTTTGCAAATGCTCCTCATCCGGAGCGAGGGCTTTTCCTCCCCCTCCACAAGTGGAACTGTATTCCCCCCCCCACCCCCACACACACACACACACAGAGTTCAACTGCTTTATTGTCACGCTAAGCTGAACGAGCAAAGACGTGGCGGTCTCAAAGGCACATTAAAAAAAAAAACACCTGACGGACAGAGAAGCTGAGCGAAGGGGAAGGAGGCGTGAGGAACTGACCAACAGTCCAACACAAACGGCGGGAGACAAAGTAGCACACGTTGACGAAGGCTTCACCCACACGGCTACGTTTCCAGGACCGGACACAGTGTGGATGCAGAGGGGCGGAAGATTAAGTTAGGGGAGGAATGTAAATGCGTACTCCTATCAGAAGGAGAGCATAAACCGATGCGAGCGTCGGTCAAGTGAGAGGACTTTAGGAGAGGGGAAGGAGTAAGTAGGAATAGAGAGAGATAAGGGGCTGAGGCCTGGGCGGGATGGGTGCAGGTTTGGGAGCAGACGTGTGTGTGATCCATGTAAGCGCTCGCCATCCCCTTCATTAAGTCAGAGCTCCCGGTGGGATGGAGTGTGTGGGAAAAGGGAGAGAGCAGAGTTCAGAAGCAGGAAACCGCTTCTTTCCTTCCTCTCACAAGAATTATATCTCGGGATTTCAGACGAAATGTAAACCTCTAGATCTATTTTTAAAAAGATGCATGCCCACTCTTGGGTTTCAGCCCATAGCATGTGGAGGAGAATGATGAAGAACATGAAGAACATGGCAGTCGGGCCGGCAAGGCGGACACAAAACTAATGCGCGATGAAGCCGAGCTCCATCGAGTCTCCATGCGTTTACCAGCAATGCAGTTAACACACAACTAAAGTGCACGCTCACTTATGATTCAAGGGTAACATATTTTCTTTCAGACCTAACGGTAACAAACAAACTTTAAATGATCACGGCTGCACAAAAAAAACTTTTTTCTTTTTTTTTGCATTCAAGTATCGGCTAAAGTGTCTAGTTCCTCCGTAGGATGGAAATATAAGTCATCATTGACAAAAGGAGGTGCGATTTTTGCAGCGTCAGCACATAATTCTGTTATGTAAGTAACAAAGCTATTCTTGCAATAGAACCTTGATACCAAAAAACGTTATATTTCCCATCCTATCAGTTTTGGCCTACTGTTAAAAACACTCAGATGACCTGATGAATCATCAGAATATATTGAAAGACATTTTCTTGTCCATGTATAGATAAACTAATTAAAATGTGACAAAAGCAGAGGTCATCTTTTGTCACGTATTCCTGTACCCCCCGTCTCTCCTTTTCCTCTCTTTCAATGTTTTAAAATCTCTTTATTTACATTTTGCTTCGACGCCGCTCCCGTGTCCTCGGGTACCGCTTCATCCCTCTTAATCCTCCCTCATCTAACTCTTTACACTCTTTGTCTCTCATCCACCAGCTGTTGGCGAGTTCCAGCTGTTTCTCTGCCTGTTTCACCTCCAGCGTGTCCTTCGTGGGTCTCCATACACATCGAACTCTGCCTCAACCCTCTGGGCCTGCCTGTTGCTCATATGTAGACATAGCAGTCCTAAACACCCTTTCATGCATCCCCTCTGCTCCATTCCAAAACAATGTTTAATCTCATCTCAATCCATCTTAAACACCCCCCCCCCACACACACACACACACACACACACTCCTCCCATTCCTGACCTCTTTAAAAAAAAAGATGCAAAAGCGGCCTATCCACTTGAAAATGGATGGCATTACACGCATGCAGCATTATATTCATAAATATGCATGCTGCCCAATTAATTTTAGATCTGTCTAATTTTTTGCTCATGACGATTCTGCTCCCTCCGCTCGAACACACACACACACACACACACACACACACACACACACACACACACACACACACACACACACACACACACACACACACTACAAAGTGGGTTAAATTAATGAGCTACATTCTTTTTTTCTTATCAGTTAAACTAATTAATTAGTTTGTGAGGGATAATAGGAAACTGGATATGGATGATGTGATGGATAAGTGAGCCTGTGTGAACGTAAAGCTGTGTGTGTGTGTGTGTGTGTGTGTGTGTGTGTGGCGAGGTCCGTGTCCTTGTGTGTTAGCGTGTCTCTTTATTCTCTAACAAGGACAAAAGCACTTTGATCATCATGCCAGAGCCTTGATCTACCGCTGCAGTAATGCATCATCGCCATCTCTGCCTCCTTACTTCGGGGTCCCGCCCGTACTCATTTCGCTCTCTAATCAAAACCACCAGCGGATCCGTCCGGGGCTGAGTGAACACGTGCACATCTGGGAGAACACATCACCGTTTTCATCCCTGATCCATTGACCCCTGTTTTCATCTCAATGTTTCCCTTCCTTCTCGTTGTCCCGCTGTGACGGTCATGGGAACATTGTGTGATGTATATTACAGGTATGTGTTTATTTCATGTGTGCATCAACAAAGGAAACTGTCTGTCAGGCGCAGGATGTTGCCGAGCACATTGTAGGTGAGCTTTTCTCCGGACAGACAGAGGGCGGATCCAGTGGCGGCTGGTGGAATCATTTTTGGTAGGGCCATTCAAACATCCCAGTATGATTCAATGCAAAACAAGTATCACACACACATTTCTACTATGTAGTTAAATATTTAACATGTATTCCAACACTGACAAAATAAAGACATCTTATTCAGTATATATATATATATTAATATATATTAATATATAATTATATATATATATATATAAATAGATATAATGATGTCCAGTCTAATGATATATGAATATCTTATAATAATAAATGAACATATCATAAATATATTATCTTAAACTATAGATATATTATAATATAAATCATATATTAATACATTACCGTTCATAAGTTAGGTCTTCCATTAGTCTTCTAAGGCAATTGGCAAACACAATGTACTATAGATAGATAGATAGATAGATAGATAGATAGAGAGAGAGAGAGAGAGAGAGAGAGAGAGAGATGCCCCTATGAACCTTGTTAGGGTTAAAGTGTGTTGTTTCTATCCTTATCCTGTAGCTCTCATGTTTTGGTTATTTCTCTGAGTCCTTCATGTCCCTTACTGCTATATCCGCCTGGATGCTAGGTCTGTCTCCGTTGATTTATAAAGCCCAACAGCATCCAGCTCGCCAAACCTTCCGGGGGTACCGGTCTCCATCAGCTTCCTGTGCCGCTTCCCTTTCAGCCGCTCTGCTGTCTTATTAAGTCTGGTTGATCCGGGCCCAGCTGATTTACATGAACCTTCTAAATAATATACATTTTCAAGTCGGAAACGGTTCCCGATTGCATGTTTTGACCAAGGTATCCAACATTTCGGATATTCAAGAAAGACCCTCCACCATCATTAGACTGCCGGACGCCAGATGAGGCGGGTGTTTGTTGGTGTGTGCATTTTTAAATCACTTTCAGACAAGTTGACTCCTCCACACACAAGAGTCCTCATTATCTTTGCCACTCTGACATCTTCTTTTACTTTCCCTTTTGCAGAACTCCGACGTGCGAAGAGCACCGACACCATTAGCTCCTCTTAACTTTTCTTCGGAATTCTTCTCGTCTGCTTTTCCATCCGCGACTCGCTCCGTTTTGTTGCCTCGACCAATGAGATGGTCACTGCCAGTAAGTGCTAGAATCATGCGTGGATGTAAAACCCTTCCGGCACAGTTATCCTCATTACCCCTTCCTCCCTGTATGCTATCCATTATTCATCCCTCCCATCTTCGTGTCCCTCTCTTTATCTTCCGACTGAGACTATCGTGGTGCTTGTCGTTGTTGTTGTTGTTGTTACCATAAGTGTAGCTTCAGAATAGTTTTTCCTTGTATTTTTTGCAACCTCAGCCAGTGCTTATATTTTAAAAGCATGTTTTACATCAGCTGACAACTGGAAAACAATGTCCCTGGCCCTGGAGCCTTCACTCATTAAAACCTAGTACCCATGTTAGGTGGGGGAACACTAAAGTAAACGCAGCGAGCCTCTGACACCCCGAGAGCCCGCCTCCTTGAAACATGCTGCAGCTCTTAGTTGGGTGGATGTTGACTCTCTCCCAGGGGGCCGGCTCATAAAACACGCTGCTGCGCCGATATACTCGCACGCTCATCTTATCAACACTTCCATCCAGTCAATTTATTCTGCCACAGCGTCAGACAAATCTAGAATCAGGGCCGACTTAGTGACCACGGCGCCATGCGGCAAGCCCGATGGAGATTTATGGTGCCAGGTTCAATTCACTTCAATGGACTCCAGAAGGCTGGACTGCATGGAGTCCGTCCAATAAGAATGTTGTATTCAGTTACGGCTGCCATTTCTCCACTGAATATCCCAGGGAAAGTGAATTTATGAATAATAATTTCAACTTATAATTTCGACTTATATAGCGCTTTTCTGAATACAACAGGGAACAAGAGACAATCAGAACAAAACAAAAAGAAAGCAGACAAGACGAACAAACAGGAACAGTAAAATAAATAAAGGAAAACAAGCTGGGGAAGCTGTATGAGTCATATTGGGGTCAGGGGTTAGCAGGTGACAGCGAGTTGGAACAGGTGTGTTTTGAGGGCTTGCTTAAATGATGCGGATTCGACTGGGACGCAAGGAGAAAAGTGTTACTGTTAAAAAAATGATCATTAATTATCATCAATAACGGATCATTGACATCTTGCAGCATCCTTATAAGCTGCTTTCTCTAACTCTGCACTAATACTCCTCAAGTAGTGAATCTACCTGCAGCATGACATTTTTAAAAATACTATCCACAAGAAATGGACTGAATTACGAAAAAACTAAAAAATATATTTTTGTTATTTATTTAGATACGAGAACAATACATACACATGTATAACATCTTTATTACAGAGGGTGTGTGATTAAAAGCACAAGAACGATACTCGGTCACAATAGAACCCAAACCTCACGATGACGCACAAAAGAGGAAGCTGTGGTGCTTCTGGTGAAGGTGATTATATATATTAATTTATTTGTAATTAATTTATTTTTATTTTAATATATACTTTTAAATGTAATATTGGTTTCTTGCGATTCCACTTGTTTTGCTTTTAGTCTCTGTGGAGCACATTGTTTTTTAAGGTGCTATATAAATAAAGTTATTATTATTATTATTATTATTATTATTATTATTATGTAACATTACAAGAGTAACATCCTCGAGTTAGTTCATCGTGTTCAGTCACTTTTTCACGCCATCGGTTGATCTCCGTCCTGTCGTGTTTATTGCAACTCAAGTTCTTCTCCTCTTGTCAAACTCCCCGCATCCCTCCCACGGACATTTTAACTTCTGGAGTCTCCTTTTGAATACATCAAGTTATCTCCAGTCTCGACACCCCGAGGCTCGGGATCTTTAAAATATATTAGCATCCCCGTTGCATCGGAAGCCAAAAATGAGTAAATGTATTCGCCGGCCCCCCGGGGGCTCAGACTGATTAAAACATATTAGTACTATTATGTGGGGCACCGGCATAAACAGGCGCCTCGTCCCGTCTCCTCGTCCTCAAACTGCATCGCCAGCAGGCGAGAATGAGACATTTGGCGTGGAAATGGCCGCATGTTGCCGCGTCATGCATTAGCGTCAAGCATTAGCGTCGAGCATTAGCTTCGAGCATTAGCGTCAAGCATTAGCCCGACATCGTGACATCCGCTCTGACTTCTAGTGCCCCCCAAAAGTGGCGGAATTAATCCAACGCTGCAGCGACCGTGACATTTGTATTGAGCGTTATCCTCTAATAAAAGGCTTAGTTATGAAGAAAGCTTATAAATCAACCCGCTACACTTTTGTCCAGAAAGCCCAAAATCTGTCCTATTCTCAGGTCTCCTCCATCACTCCTTAATACTCGGGTTACTACTCCTGCAAACCTCTCCCCGATCACTCGCTTGTTTTTTTCATTTTCTGCTCACTCCATCCCCAAAATAAAGTATAACATATACACTTGTGTTCTTCTTCCTGCTGGTCATCCCGGTATCTTAACTCCAGCAACCTGACCTTTTGTTTTTACTGGAAAGCATTGTACGGCCCGGGTGAGTTTTACTTCCTGCTGCTACTTCTCTATCCCTCGTTTCCTCCCCCTTTTTGGTCTTTTATTATCCTGCTCTCCACGCTGTCTTTGTGACATTTGGAAAAACTTTTTAAACTCACTCACTTATCTCCTTCTATGGCTCCTCTGCCTTTCTTCCCTATCTCTTACTTCCTCCTTCACAAGAGCTTTGTTAAACACCACCGGGTGTTTTTCTCCTTTTGCTCAAGTCGATTCCTTACTTGCTGCCTCTTGAATCCTTGCTCTGCTATTGATATATATTTTTTGTCATCAATATTATCCTCATTTTTACTTCCTGCTGGTCACTAAGTCCCCTTCTGGTATCCTTCCTTCAAGTCCCCTCACAGATCTTGTTTCTCTAGAGTCATCTCTTTCTTCATCCCCCTCAGGTATTCCCTGCTTCTCAGCTAATAAAAAAAGATTGACTGACATGATGACACTTTTCCTTTAATTACCAGATGACCAACAGTAGCTGCTTTGCTCCTGTGTCACGTTATTGGCCACAGCGTAGAGCAGTACACATAGTAATAATGTAAGTGACGTAGTGTCGCTTCTGGCCGGCCTCAAACTAATAAAGCTGTGCGTGTCAAACTATCTTCATCTCATCACTATAAGTCTGGTACTTTATGTCCAGAATCACCGTCTACTTCGTCTCATATTGACCTCCAACTGGCTCATGAGGAAGAGGAGTATATTACCACTCAATCAGAACTGTCCAGAGCCCCCGCTGCTTGTATAATAGCAGCCTGGGTACTGGGAGTTACTAGTGCGTGAATTAAACTTCAACACCTGGAATGGAAAAGACATTGAGTCAGGGTTCTTACACATTTTGACCGATGGATTTCCAGGACTTTTCCATGACTTTTAACCAAATTTCCATGACCAAGCTGAAATCTCGGTATAAACATACATTTTGGGGGAAAATTGTACGTATTGAGAGAGTATGCCGGCTTATATTTTGAGTGTCTTTCTTTAAAAAACATATACATTATTTCAAACTCGGCGTAAATGAACATGTGATTATAACACATTTCTATGACTTTTCCAGAACTTTTATGATTTCAGTTTTTTCCATGACTTTTCCAAGCCTAGAAATGACCGTTTTAAAATTCCATGACTTTTACAGCTTTTCCATGACCGTACAAACCCATAATAAGCAGAAGCAACAATGCGGTCATAGGAAAACCCCAGAAAGATGTCTACGCTCACTGAAGTACTGCCTGTGCTCACCGATAAGAAGAAAGGTTCAATATTCTGTCAGTGAATCAGAGGAACGCCGCTTCACTCAACATTCACCGTCAGATCAGGGATTAATAACCTGCTTACAAACATCGCTTTACTTTAGTTTATCTTTTAATGTCTAATTTAATATGCTTGCAATGTTTTATATATACCATATTGTTTATATTGTTTACTTCAATGATTTCTACATTTGTTTCGTCGATGTTGACTTGACCTTTAACTGCGTTTTCGGCTGTCCTCTTCCCCTCGTCTTTGACAATAAGAGAAAATAGCAAGTGAAGAAAATAAAGTAAGCGCTGAAAGAGGAATGCGCCCGAGTGATGAAAGAGTGGCATTGGCCGACACCTGGACGTTACGCTCGTATCCTCTTTTCATCATTATAATTGGAATGCCTTTGGGGGTCTGGGGGTTGGACAAAACCAGCATTTTAAAGTCACCGCTTGTAGAAGATGGGCATTTTTACCTTTGGTTCTACCCTTCCGTGTCCATCATCCTTCCTGCAACTCTCTCCTTCCCATCTCATCCCTCTGTTACTCATTCATCAGTAGCTTAATCCCTCCTTTCTCCGCCTTCAATACCCATCGTGAAAAAAATAACCAGCAATTTGCAAACGATTGAATTAATCCCCGAACTCCATTCCACCCTCCCCGCTGCTCCGCCTCCTCTCTCGACCCCGTCTCCGGCCAAACACCTTTATGTAAGACTCGTTTGCTTTGCCAGGTCTGTCGGGGAGGGAAAGTAAATGCAGCGCTGGAAACTGTGAAGAAAGTGTGACACAAGTCAGGGAGAAAAGGTCAGTGGGAAAGCACAAAGCCCGGGAGATGGTGGGCGTGTGCTTAAATACGGGAGACGCCACAGTCCCAACTCATTCTTCAAGGTGGAGTAGACTTTTTGAATATCTTTTTCCCGAGCCTTTACCAAGTGCTGCGAGTTGCCTGAACACAACGCGGATGAAATACCCCGACGGCGGTGAATGTTTGCAGATAAATTCAACATTAATGGTAATAAAAAAAATGGAGAAAGGGCTGCATTACATTTCCTACAAAACAGATTTGCATAATTTTCAAAGAGATAAAGTTGTCTCTTGTTACCGCCATCCTTCTTTTCTACTACCCCCCCCACACACACACGCGCACACGCACACACTACCCCGGTATACCACTCTCCAGTTAAGCAGACCGTTTGGGACACATGTCGCTAATTAACACCATCAACGTGGCCTGGTTGCCACGGGGACTGGACGCAACTGTTGGCGGCACAACGGTAAACAAATAAAATGTGTCATGAATGACAATAGGCGTTCACACACACACACACACACACACTCACACACACATTCACACGCAGACATACACACACAGGGACAAACATACACACGACTGCAGTGCACACACAGACAAATACTTGGCCGGGGAATTTAGACTCACACCCAAACAAAGCCACACAAGCACGAGTGTGATATTTAGACACATGCACACACATACACACACACACATACACACACACACACACACACATACACACACACACACACACACAGGCTTTGAGTGTCTCAGCATCGGCTTGCCATGTCTGGGGATACGGGATGATTAATCGCACTCTACAGATGGCCACACCGGGGAGAGAAAGGGAGAAGAGGAAAGCTGTCCTCTCTGTCTCTCAGCATCCGTCGATCTCTCTCTCTCTTCCTCCCTCCCTCCCTCCCTCCCTCAGCTGACCCTTACTCCTCTGTCTCTCCCTGTAGAATGTTAGATTTATGAGTGGCTCTCAGAGAGCCTTGCCAAGGTGTCTATACGGCCCGCATTAATTACATTCAGTCTCCCCATCTAACCAAATGTCTTTTCTTTTCTTTTTTTTTTAAATTAATTTAACTAAAACACACACGCACATTTTCCGATCGAGGGTCCCGGCCTCCATCGTGCTCATACGCAGAGATTATTAACCACTCTTCTATATTTATGTGTTACTTCCCACATCGTGAACACCAGCGCACTAAACTTGATTCAGCGTCGTCCTTTACCCACAACCCCTCTGAACCCGCGAGACGGGGCGTCCGACCCGAGCGGCATAATGAAGGCGACGGCCCCAACGGGAGCGATGAGTCCTATTAACGCAGAGTCACCCCCGTCCGCTCTCCGTCATTCAGACGTGCAACGAGACAAAAGGTGCACCGCGGCCATCTCTAAATGCATTCTTTAAAGCGTAGCGAGGGTCCGTTTCCTTTGTTAACAAGAGAGGATGAAAGCCTTTTTAAACGTACGGGTTCACATAGAAAGTGCGGCTCGGGGAAAACTCAATTTCTAGTGATATTTCTTAGCTTCGTGAAAGGAAAAATAAAATCCCCTTCTCCACAGTCCATCCTACCCGGACCCCACCGGGCACGGCACACCGCCGAGACATCCAGCGGACTTCACTTCAGCTCCAGGCTTACATGCTACTGAGCAGCTCGGGCATCTTCAGATTTGGCTTCTCTATAAAAAAAGGAAAGGTCAAAGGAAATTGTATTGAAGTATAATGCCACTGCTGAGGTGCTCCCCCCCCACTGAGCTGGTTTCAAAGAGGCTATATATAGTGGGGAGAGGTGCAGGTGGGGGGGGGGGATCATGAGCGATTCAGAGACCCGCCTTGTTAGTGCAGGGCGGGCCGCGAGCCGGACTGAGCCCCGAAGATGGATGTTCATATCCCCGGATGAAACTTGTTTTGAATTCATGCCTTGTTGTGACACCTGCTAACAAAATAATTAAAAAAATAATTATAAACATGACAAGATATGCGTTTTGTTGTTTCTCACTCCAACCTTTGGATCTACACCAATACATTTGAAAACCTTGAATGACCAATTATCCAACGAGAGCTGTTCACCTGTTGTACGTTAATAATAAAGATGTACACGTCTTTGACCGTCTCGACTCGGATGAAGCCATGTTTGCACAGTTAAAGTCTGTTTGCACAGTTAAAGTCTGTTTGCACAGTTAAAGTCTGTTTGCACAGTTAAAGTCTGTTTGCACAGTTAAAGTCCTTTAATTCCTTTATTTTCACTCACAAATGATTTGGTCGTATCAACTAAACAACAACAACAAAGTTATTTATGAATTCGCTGTTTCCAGTTTAGCTGTAAAGCTGCTGCAATGCTTTCTATTCTTTTTCACGTGGATTTGCAATAGTGGAAAATATGTTATTAAAAATTGCCAACACGGGGCTTAGTGCGGGATTTCTGGGCCCAACAGTCGCTAATCCGCCGTGAGCCGAATGTTGGGTAGAGCCTCGGCCCCGGCCAGCGTCCACCACAGGACTCCACGTCACCGTCATGCTGGCCACAACGCTCTGCTGCACAGCTGGCCGGCTTCAGCCTGACCCGACATCAGGCCACCAGACAGCGGGCAGCTTCTGACCCACACAGCCGGCCTGAATGTACCATTTTCCCAGCGTTTCAGGAATTCAGAGCAGAAATGTTCCCATAATACAGAATGTTTTCGGGGGAGTTAGAGGCCAACGGTTATAAAATCACTTTATACGTGCCCTTAGGAATTGTCACACGTTTTCTGCGGGAGAAAACGGCAAAAAAATTAGCGTGCGGTTGTTTCCACGGCGTAGCCCCGAGTGGAATCTGTGAGATGAAGGATGGACACTCGGATACCTGCGTGAGCCGGGAGCGAGCGCATTTCACAGGCCGGGAAACGCAGAGACGAGAATGTGAAAGGGAGCTAATGGGCACGATATGGAGATGGGATACAAACGGTGCCGCCGCCGGGCTGCAGCCCAAAAGAAAAAAACGGAGCCGTTTGTTCAGGATGACGACGATGTTTTGATTTCGGGGATGGATTCCGGTCTCGTCCGCAGGCTGTCGGCTGGACGTGAAACTACAATAGAGCGCCGAGTTTCAAGCGTTATTCGACTGGATGATGAAAACAAAGTGTGACGCCGCGTGAACGGAAAAGCTTTTTAAACATGTGTTTACATGTGCGACCTCGTATTTATAAGTCGACCGATGGGCGGGAACGCTAATTGATTTTCCAGCTTCCTTTAAACCTTTAAACTCTGAGCAACACTTTCCCACCTGAAATCCCCGGCTGCCGCTTTTACGCTCGCTCAAGATTCGACACCGAGAAAAAAATGGCGGCTGTCACGAAGTCCGAGAGCCGAGACTGACGGCGTCGACATTGATATGCGGCGGCGGCCCGCTCGCTTTCCAATTTCCTTCATCCGTTCTTCAGTTTATTTAACTCCATCAAATGTTCATACTCTCGGCTACATTTATTTCCTTTCCCTCTGAAGAGATCACGTCAGCTTCTTGTAAAACCTTTAACATAAGCACATCTTTTTGTAATTGATTTGCTTTTGAATCACGCCGCTGCTCGTCTCTCTGGAACAGGAAGAGAAAACACGAAGCGCACGTATAACCGTCGCCGCGTGTCTGTTTTGTTGCATCTTTTTTCGTCCATCTCTGCATCTGTCATTTCACCACAATGAAAGAAGGCAGAAAATAAGAAAATGATCAAAAAGGACGGACCTTTAGTTCTACTCTTCTCCTCCTTAATAAAGGGTTAACCAAAACCCCTGATCCCCTTCTTTCCTTCCACTTCCCTCCATCTGTCCCCCCCCTTCCCATGTGCTACTCATGTTTACCCCCCTGTCACCACCCCAGAGTCAAATGTGCTTCTCAGAGTAACACTTGTCGCAATACTCGCTGCAACCGATTCCTCCTCCTCCTCCTCCTCCTCCTCCTCCTCCTCCTCCTCCTCCTCCTCCTCGTCGTCGTCCTCTCTCTCTGATTGGTTTCCTTCTCCTGCGGCTGTTGCATCGAAAAACAGACGATATCTCGGGGCGGGCGGAGGAGCATCTCTCTATAGTGCGAGCCAACTGTCACACACACATGTGACATGTGACCAAACCTGGACGGAGAGCTGCAGAAGAATTCACTCGCGAATGTCCACACACACACACACACACACACACACACACACACACACACACACACACACACACACACACACACACACACACACACACACACACACACACACACACACACACACACACACACACACACACACACACACACACACACACACACACAGCTTTGTGTAATCAGACCCTTCTGGCGGTCTTGTTTCTGCTCATGTCTCTTTCTCTCCGTCTGTCTCTCTAGCCTCTTTTTTACCTCTCACTGTTTCTCCTCATGTCTGTCTGTCCTCTCCTTTCATCTCTGCCTTCACTCTTCAGAGGGCTCTTCATTTGACTGTTTGTGGCTATGTAGGACGAGCGCGCTGAAACCTCTTAGACATACTCGGCGAGTCAAAAGGCAAAGAAATAAAAGAAACAGAGGGAGAGATGAGATGAAAAGAGATGCCCTCTCCCAACTCACCGAAAAGAAGGTGTAAAATGAACTAGATGAGAGCTGGAATAAAGATGAGCGGGGAAAGCCGTCGAGGAGACGTGGCGGTCAGGAGGGGGGAGACAATGGAAATGTGCACGGTGGCGAAGAAGAGCGGGTGATGAAGATGTAGGAGGAACGGCGAGGTTGACACAAAACGCCTGCAGGACAGATGATGACTTTTTACAACGGTGGCAGTGAGAAGAGGCCAGCAGGCCCACCTGGTTGTTAGCATGCAGAGGAGCTCCATTCTGACAGTCCGGCTGACCAATCACGGGTAACAATTAAAAGTGCTGACTTTGCCGAAGAAGATGAGGTCAGATCCATCTTGCGATTGGGCTTTCTTACTGCGTCGCCTTGGCAACGGAGGGTCGGAGACGGTAGAATCAACGTCGGGAGGGACGACTTGAAAGGAGCCAACTCGCTGGGTTTACTGGGACAAAGTACCGCCGGGCCACGTTTGGCAAGCTGTGCTATTCTGGGTTGGGATTTTACAGAAGTATCCTACAGTAATTAATTTGACAAAATAACATTAAAAATAACATTAGGCCTTCCCTAAGGATTCCTCTTGTTCTGAAAGCAAAGCTCACTTAATACGGAGAATGAATCCATTTTGAGTCTATGTTGAACTTCTCTCTCTCTCCCTTTATTTTGAAAAGCCTTTGAAGGAGTGTGATACGCAACATAATGCAGTAAAATGACATTTTTAATTGGAGTCGTCATTCAAGTAAAAGATAAGTAGATAAACTATGTTCATGAAAACTGAAAGAATACATTTCTACTTTCTAAGTTCAGGTGTGTCTCATAGAGATGATTTAATTTCATCTAAATTAGGCTAGCCACATAAAACACTGCAGCATGACTTTGTAATTTATCCGGTAGGACTTGAAACGCTTCTCAGAAACACAGCTTTGCCCTGAGAAAGAGGCACATCTGGGTTTAAATGCTTATTTTTACTTTGAGAAAAACATCTGCAGAAAAGGAGATAATTTTAAGAACACGCTGGGTTGAATGCAGGATCCAGTTGCTCCTTCCTGCCGGCCATTTTGGGGGGCGCACACGTACATGCACACACACACACACACACAAGATAATTGTTCCTAAAATAAGCAGACATTTTGCACACTGTGCGCAAAAAAATGGTGAGTCACCTTCAGTAATGTACAAGGGACCAGATTAAAACTGACAGACACTGCAGACATGGGGAATTACTCATATAGGCACACAGTAGTCTAATGTTAACACATGTGGGCATTTATTCCTGCATAACACACACACACACACACACACACACACAAGATAAACACATGGAAGATTGGTAAGCAAACAACTGGAGAAAAATAAAATAATTACAGAATGAGGAGAGAAATACAAACATGAACCCTAGAGATACTCTGCCAGACAGAGAGAGATGCTTTAGAGAAAGAGAGGGATGGATGCAAAAGAGGGAGGAGGAGGAGGAGGAGGGAGACAAAACCATGGAGGAAATGACATCAAGGGGTTTGGAAAGGAGAGAGAGACAGACAAATAAGACAGTGTTAGCAAAGGAAAGAAGGAGGCATATTGTGAAAAGAGGAAACAGGGGACCAGGTGAAAAAAAATAAGGAGGAAGAGAAGGAAGGAATCCGATTTTAAAATAAACAAGTTAGCAGGGAGGAGAGGTGGACTAAGAAGTGACAAATAAGAAGAAGATTTCCATGGAGAGCCACAGAAGAGAGAGGGTTGAAGGATGTAAGAAGGGAAGACAATAGGGGATGTACAAATAAATGAAGAGGAGAGGGGCACCGAGAAAGAAAAGGACGGAAAAAGAGGGTTAAAATTAGATGAGGGGGGAGAAAGCAGAAAGTGATGGGAGACTCGCGAAAAGAAATCAGCAACATGAGAGAGAGAGAGAGAGAGAGAGAGAGAGAGAGAGAGAGAGAGAGAGAAGAGAAAAAGCAGAAAGAACAAGAGAGGCAGGAGAGGGGGGAGAGAATAGAAAGGGGACAACGAGGAGAACAGGGTTGAAGTAGACGTGGCAAGAAATATGAAGCGCCGAAAACAAATCAACTAAGGGAGCAGAGGGAGGAGCGCAACGCGACAGAGGGTACACAAGGGGGAGGTGAGGGATGACAGAGGGAGAAAAGAGCGAATAATAACTAAAAAGAGAGGCGGAAAGTATGAAATGGAAGAGGTGAGATGGGAAGGAGACGGCAAGCGAACAGACAGAGAGAGAAAACAGAAGGAGGGGTGATAAATGAGGAGGAGGAGGAGGAGGAGGAGGAGATCGGATGTGGAAAAACAACATAAATGACAGGGATATTAAACTGGAGGAGGCTCGTCGACAGCGGGGACATTCAATTATAGACACACACACACACACACACACACACACACACACCTGGATACGCACATGCATGTTCTGGACACCTGGATGTAAAGTTCAGCCCACGCACATATGAGGAAATTGGTAGTGATGGGCAGGAAGTGTGGGGGGGGCCGATGGAAATGGCTCCACGGAAACCGGGTGAGAGGGAAATGATGGGAGGAAGAGGCGGATGCAGCGGGGACGGGGGGGAGGTCACCATTACGGCACGCGGGGTCATCCGGAGGTAAGAAATGGAGATGGAGTTGCTGTTGCTGCGGAGACGCATATGCAGACAACGCCGCGGGAAAAGAGGGGGATAATTCATCTTTAAAATACAGGATGGAGAGCAAACAGGAACCAGAGTATGGAATATTCACAAGGAGAATATAACCACAGAAAACATATACGAGCACTGGAGGTGGACGGGAACGATTTGATATTTAGGACGCGTATTAGTTTTGGAAACAATGTTTTATTTGTTTAAGACTGGGCTTAAAGTAGAGGACGCGTGGAAGTGGAAACGACCTTCAGGGCGTTACTCAAAAGTCATGAGCACTGAAGTTACAACGATGACGGTTTCCAACCAAAATACTAGACAAAATATGCAAAAAAAGCGGTTTGTTCTTCAAATGTGACCTAAATAAAACGCCAACTCCAATTATATACAGGAAGAGCAGCGTCACAGTAAATACGCTCAAAATAAAGAAGAAGATGTTTACCGTCACGCTCCTGTTGCACATATCCAAGAAAAATGGCTTCTACCCATTACATAATGTCTCCGGTTATTAGGTTGAAGGGATTAACATAAGATAAAATAAGATATTAATTTATTAGTCCCACAGTCGGGAAATTTCAGGATCACAGCAGTGGGTGTACATAGAGCATTAATAAAAATAAAAGATTACGGTGATCATCTGGAGTCCCGGCGCTACACGTTGGTACTACGTTACGGCGCTCGGACTCGGCTGGGTTAGAACACGACTCTCTTTCCGCTTTTCATTTGTATTCATGCTTCGTTCTCAAACTTCTCGTTCCTCTCAAACAATGATGTCTGAGTGCCGGAGTTCTGCTTGAAAATCAGGAAACTAATTTGCTCCATTTGGCTTTTCTATTATATAATAACCCGTGAGATGCAGCCATCCGTTCACGATTCATTTGGCGACCGACTCATTGCTGCAGAAATGATGTAAATTGAACTCAATTAGGAAAGGAAAGTAAGAAGAAACAGGTAGCCGTTACGACTCTCGTAATTGGGAGATCTATATCACTAAGTGAATGAAGACTGAGTCAAATAAATGATCCCAGAAATCTATTCCACGGATCGTCGGGAGCAGTTTCAGGATTTCCTTGTCGTTTCAGAGTGCGGCCGTGCGTGTTTCCCCCACATTCAATACGCTTTAGTCTTTGAATGACGATGGATTTGATGTTTCGACATCTGGAGGATCTGCAAGAGCAGCGTGGAGAAGAGGCTGTATTGACCCCTGTGTGCTCATCTAGACAAGAAGCCCAAAAAACCTCAAACAACAGACATCCCTCAGCACTTTCCAGTGCCAGACATGTGGGATTAAAATGTTTCTGACTCCATTGTATTAGCAACGACTTCTGTGCAGCAGGATTTCTTATTGGTATTGATTTTTGTCTGGCTATTTTGATAAATTCAAATGAAAATGACAGGACTGCACACGGGGGAGCGGGGGCGTGACGGCGAGGCATCAGAGGGAAAGAAGGTGAAGCGGTAATTGGACCACGCCGCCGAACGTATGAGCGGAGAACGGCGTGGAGGGGGCGCTAATGGAGAGGAGGGAGGAAGAGAAATGTCACTCCGTAAAATATTGGGTTAATTTGAGCCTATAATTACCATGGCGATGAGTGGCAGCGGGGAACATTGTATCGCACTCAGAAATAGATGATATTTGACCGGAGATTATGTGGAAAAGAAGAGAGAAAAAAACACACAGTGGGGTGGAAACGCACAGTTACAAGAGGGAGCATAATGAGGCGTTCCTTCTCCAGCACACACACACACACACACACACACACACACACACACACACACACACACACACACACACACAGCTGGAGTGATTAGCTCACGTTGCAAGCGTTCTCCATGCACGACCCCTGAAGGTCAAAAGGTGGTTTATTTGGACCGGTTCATGCACAACATGCACTAGCTTTTGTTTTTTACAAACCAGCGTGAAAATGAACTGAAGAGAAAGAGTGGGGAAGAAAAAAAGAGTGGGGAAGAAGAAAAAAAAAGGTGAGGAAGATGAAAGGAGACATGATGGGAATGTTGAAAGACGCAGAGAGGACGAAATCAATGGAGGGACGGGTGGACGGAGAGAAATATCTGGAAGTAAGGCGTTTGAAAAATGAGACGTTAGGAGGAAAGGGCACCAGTGGCTTTGGAGGAGAAAAAGGAGAGGTTTTGTAGAATGGAAAGAAAAAAGAGGAGAAGGACAGATGGAAATGTGAAAAGAGATTGATGGACAGATCAGCAGAAGACCAAAGTGAGATCACCGCTCCCATGTTGATGCTATCTCTTAAAGACAAAGACGAATCGGCTTCCTCCATGTAGCACGACTACCACACCGCTCGGTGTTTTGTTTGTTCCTGCAGCGTTTTCCCCATTTCTCTCCCTTTACTTTACAGGGTTAATGTGATTTTGGGTAAATTGTCTTTATCGTCCACTCATCGCTGCGCGGGAGTAAAAAGGCTTTTCCGCCGGTGCTCGTTGGAATCCTCTTCACACCCCGACGAGCCGAACTGATCACAGGGCTTACGCGCCGAAAGGTTGGCTGGATACACCGAACGAGCCGAGTGTCTGCCGAAGACAAATAGATCAGAAATACAAAATGTCAAGGTGCCGCTTTAATACTCCCCCACCTCTCCTCCCCTGCCTGCCCGGAGCACGTAGTCCATCCCTCGCTGTCATCCTGTCGACAGGGCCGCCGCCGCCCTCCTGCTATGGCATCCATCACTCCTCATCCCCGTCTCCCTTTTCCTCCACACCTCCGTCTCATTGCTTTCCCTCGATGGACCCCCTTCTCCTTTATCGAAACACGTACGCAGCCGCGCTCGCACGCCGAAGCGCCGACGTCTTGTTAATCAGTTTCACCGGCATGCGATCGCGACACCAAAAGGAACTGGAACGGGCACTCGGTAGAGCGCATATCTTCGCATATCACAAGATTGGGCATTGAATTATGAACATTTTGGCATTAGTTGCAGCCAATTGGATACAAATTGACCGCGCTATGGTAAAAAGAAGAGTTTGACCTTTTCATGACCTTGATCAATCCCAAAATCTAATCGAATGGTCCCCGGATAATAACCAATCATCCCAC
Organism: Liparis tanakae; assembly: GCA_036178185.1. Lineage (NCBI taxonomy): Eukaryota > Metazoa > Chordata > Actinopteri > Perciformes > Liparidae > Liparis > Liparis tanakae. Next base: position 6,210,369 of record CM070111.1, on the reverse strand, counting down.
CAAATTTCATGCAATTCGGTTTAATACTTTTTGACTTATACGAATAACACGCACGCATATAAATATACGGCGATCAAAACATTACCTTCCGCATTTTCAATGCGAAGGTAAAAAGCAAAAGCGGTTTGTTCTCTCTAAAAGGAAAATGCAGACGGATTAGCAAATGCTTAAATGTGCTTTTCATTCACAGCGGTGGCGACAAAACAAAATACGAGTTATGTACGAGTCGACATATTCCATTGTGGTTACGCCGTCGTCCTCCAGTGTTTCACCAGACGGTGTTTTGCTCTCACGGAGCTGCCAATTAAAAACCACTCCTCCATCCTGCTTCACAGTATCGTATGAACCTATGATTAATATACTATAAACGCGAGCGTGGAGGATTTATAGAGAGTTCTTGGGAGTTTTTCCTGATCCGATGAGAGGTCCGGGGTACAGGGACGTCGGATGTGTAAAGAGACATTTGTAATTTGTGGTAATGGGCTATACAAAATAAACTGAATTCAATTGAAAGAATCTGGCGGCCCATTATTTATGCAAAGTTTTTTAACTGCGGTGCATCTGTTATTCTTTGGCAGACAGATCTGTCCGCCACACGGCGAGAGGGGGGGGGCGCTCACTGGACGTGCCAGGGTTGTGTTGGTTGCGGTGCGTTCAGGTTCGGTACCGGAGGGAAGATGAAATACAAAGTCGGGAAACGGAGTCGAGTAATAATTCTATTACGGGCCGTTCGGATGCCAAACACCTCGCAGTGATTTAGACAACAATGCGGTATTACTTCACAAGCCTCCATGTTGGCTCCATAACTGGGCCAACGGTGTGGCCTCATTGAGATAAATGGAGGGATGGATTTTTAATTCACCCCCCCCCCCCCCTCTCTGAGGTGTGGTCTCGAATAATCAGCAACGTGCAAAGCTGTGAACATAATGCAGTTTTCAATTTTTTAAGAATAAAAACGAAGCAAACTCCGCGTTGCTGATGAAGACCACCACGGTGTGGATTAGACCTTTAAATAACAGCTGAGTAATGGTTGTTTTTAATAACACGCTCCGCTTCTCTCGCCGCACTCAATTCATCCGGCCTAGTTTGCTCTCCGTCTCCCTTTCTTATATCTGCTTTGGAAGCTCCATTAAAAGGAGATAATGGAAATAGAGGGATTAGAAAAAGCTCTTATACGCCTGTTCTCTTTATCCATGTTCTCCCCAGAGGAGGAGAATAAAGTCAAAGGGATGGACGACGAGGTCTCGTTGGATCTATGCTTCCCGTTTCGTCCATCAGTCTGAAGCCCGTCGCCCCCCCCCTGGTCCCCGGAGCTCTTCCTCTCCCTCCGTCGCTCTAACCTCAAGACCCCGTTTATCATCTCGGCTGCTGCCGCTTTCATTTCTACCAGACGGCGGAAATGCTTTCGCCCGCTCTACACGTGCGGGATGGCTCCGCCACGGCATCCTTCAAAGGACCCCGCCCGTGGTCTCGTGAGTCGGGATCGCCTCCGCCTCCGGTCGTCAAAGCAAATCATCAAAGCCGTGCCTCGAGTGACCAGAACGTCCGCCGCTTGACGACCGTCCCGCCGTTCAACTTTTTTTACGGCGTCGCTCAGCCGCGGCCCTCGGGGTAATGACGTATTCATCCGTCCCTCAGCGCGTCCTTTTTCCCCCTCCCAGCTTTTCCGTGTAGATTGTGTTTGCTTCATTCATATTGCGTGCTAATGGCGTGGGGAGGGGGGGGGGGGGTGCTGTCGCTCTGCTGACACGTTTCATAGCTCAGCTGCGCGGCTAAATAGCGTGGGAGGGCAGAGAAAGAGAGGGGAGGTGGGGGGAGAGAGATGGGATGATATGATTGAGAAAAGGAGAGTGAGATGGGAACGTGTGGGAGAAAGGGAGAAAGTACATTATTTGAATATGGACGGTTTAGTTGGGAGGGAAGAGTCGAGCGATGCTAGCGGAGCTGAAGTGAGAATATATGGGCTGTAAACACGGCGTGAAGCCCTTTAAATGGAAAGGTCACACGCTCTTCCACTGCAGGAGTATACAGCGCCAGCAGCTATTCTCACATGGACTAATAATGCCCCCCCCCCCCCCCGAGGGTGAGAACGTCACATTACGGGGCCGCTATCCGATTGGCTTGCATGTTTTCAGGTTGGAAATCGAGACGTACGCCGCCGACTTCAATACAGCTCAAGAAGTTCAAAATGTACATAAATATTTCATCGGAATGTGGTCCATTCATCAGGTTAATGTTGAAATAAAACATTTGGTCTGATCACCGAGTCACATAATGGGGTTAATGAACTAAAATAACTATACCCCGGGGCATCGATTAATGAAGTGAAATGCAAATGGAATGAATCTGTGTGCACAACAGAACCGTTTGTTTCCCTCCCTCGCTCAGAACCCAGAGACAGATGATTTGTTTGATTGGAAAAGCCGCCGGTGCACCTCCAATCCAATCACAGCCAAGGACTCCGACAGCACCGTCGCCCGGCGGCAAACCGCCCTATTTTATTCACGGCATCCGTCACAAGCCATAAGGTGGGGAAAGGTGTGGAAACCAAAGGGTCTCTTTGGAAATTTATAGTTTGCCAATTGCAGTAAAGGTGTATAATATTAACTTCCCTGGGCTGCTTGTTCGGTGCAGATTTCTGACGGCGTGTGCAAACACTGTTGTGTTTCTGCTTTTTCTTTCATCCTACAGCACTGTTAAAGAATTCATTTAATTTTTTTCCTCCCCCTCAAGCAGAATCCTCCAACATTTATCAGCGCCTCGGCTACGGCCCAAACATAACTCAGCCATAGCCGCCGAGCCCCAAGGCTTTTTACGCACTGCGCTCTGCTGAGGTCAAAATTATCATTATCTCTCCACAATATATTTAGCACACGGCTTGATTTGTTTTTCTTTCGGATAAATGACCTCTGCGCTCTCATTTACCCTTGTTTTAGTGCCAATTGTGTTGTTTCAAACTGGCTTTCATTAACAGTTAAGTATTTGTAAAGCACTCCGAGGAAAAAAAGCTTGAAGAGAGCGCGCAAAAAGAAACCTTTAAGGAGGAGCAGAATGGAGGATGATAGAGATGAAGAGGAGGCTGCGAGGTAAAGGGCAAAAGGATCCAACATCCAGGGGTCAGAGCTCATCGACGGAGGAGAGACTTCAAGAGACACGATGAGACGTGGCGCCCGGTGTGTGGGCACGGACACGCTGAAGCGTTTAAAGATGTACAGATCTATAAACTCTACAAATAAATGCTCATGAGGGTGAATAATGTCCATTCATTCCTGATTTGTCGTCACCATTCTCAATTACTGAGCATTAAATGAAAAATAAATACATTGTACTAATAATGTATTATTTACAAACTGCGAGAAGTTACACTGCCCATTTCAACTTACTGATATTATCCATCCTGTTTACAGTCCCCTCACATACTAGTGATACTATTATCATAAACTCTTGATATTAATTGGGGCAAAAGGACGCGGCTGATAGCGAGCTTGTCTTGTGCTTAAACACATTGGGTATTAATAATAATAATAATAATAATAACTATTTATACAGCACCAAACAATGTTTACAAAGTGCTCCAGAGAGTCAAAGCAAAACAAGTGGAATAGTAAGAAACCAATATTACATTCAAAAGTATATATTAAAATTAAAAATAAATAAATAATTAAAAAACGAATTAATTTAAAATAAATTTAAAACAAACAAACAATATTAGGGGAACCAAGTTCTGCATAAAAAGACGATCACTTAAAGGCTGTTCTATAAAATAAAATATAGTATAATAACCCTCAGGCTACCAGAGAAACTTTAGATTTCGGTTGCAAAGAATAGATTAAAAAGGGGGTCTTCACTTCTAAGTTCTTTGGCAAGTTGCCCGTTACCTCTCGACGACGGGCACCTCGTCGGGCATTGGCCCGCACACACACAGCCCACAGATAACGAGGAACACGCTCATCCAGCCGCGCACACAGAAGGAACACAGGGAACTCACGTCGGCCCACTCGCAGAGCTAGAATGGAAATGTGCGTTTATAATTACAGCCATGAAAGCTACTGTATGGATCCATGTGACAGACCTATAATTCAAGCACAGGTTGATCTCTGCAGCTGTGAACACATGGTGGGACGAGGACTTTCCGTTATCTCTCATTACCATGAGGATGTCTTTGTTATAACGCTGAATGGAAGGAGACGATAGAACTATAAATACCACCGAGAATCAACCCTTTGCTCGGAGAACGTTTCTCCAGGTTGTGAGGGTCTGATACACAACCTGACAGAACCGAGCTCTGGAGTCTGTACGCTGCACAGAGCAGACATGTCACTGGGAGGAGGACAGGAAGACTTACAGGGTTCTTACACATGTTGACCAGTGGATTTCCAGGACTTTAAACCAAATCTCCATGACCGAACTGAAATCTCAGTTTATACATGAAAAAGTAAGAACATTTAGTATTCAAACAATGTGAATCCCAAAGCAGTATACATTTAATGAAACAAATGAATAAGAGACATAAGCTTCCCGAGCTATGGCCAGCAAACTTTCCAGTTAAGGTGCGTTCACTTGCAACGCGGAAAACAAAGAAATGTGCGCCGCCAGTATGAGAGCGTATGCCGGCTTATATTTTTAGTCATTCTTTCTAAAACAGATTCATTATTTCAAACTCGGCATTAATGAACATGTGAATATAACAAATTTCCATGACTTTTCCAAAAACTTTTGTGATTTAAGTTTTTTTCATGACTTTTCCAGGCCTGGAAATGACCATTTTAAAATTCCATCACTTTTCCAGGTTTTCCATGAGCGTACGAACCCTGGACTTCGAGACACATTTTACATGATGAGAAGAGCGATGAGGTCGTCTTAAGAGCTTAATGTGGCCTAGTACCGCTCTGGAACCGGACAGGACCTCAGTCTGGAGGAAGCGTGGGTCAAGAATGGGTTCCATGCAGCATCTCACAATGGTTGGTTTCACAATGCTTAGAAGTCAAACTGGAAATCGATTGATTGGCTATTCACTTACAAAAGCAGTTATATACTCGGCGTTGTACATGTGCTTGCCTTCAGCTACGCCCGATCACATTTGTGTTACAGTCTGAACGTTTGACGCGCAGCATTGACCTGTAATCCCAAAACCACAGGGCTGCACGTTTGGCACGACACGGCAATAAGAACAAAACTCTATAAAGGGTACCGCGGCTCGATCACTGCGACTCGTCTCTTTCGTCACACTTCAAATCAAACTGGACTTCAAAACTACTTGTAAACTTGAGAACTCATGTCCGCCTGCAGACTTCCTGCAGACGCTGTAAGCGGCATGTCAGGAGGAGAAGTGTGTCTCAGCGGTCCCCTGGTGTCGTTCCCCGATGACGCCTACCTCTATCCTCCCGGTGTCTGGCTGGAAGCCTCGGGCCGGGTCCTCGGTCGTCACTCTGCACTGGATGGCGCAGCCGTTCACCCGGATCTTGTCCTGCTTGAGGCCCAGTTCTGGCAGGCTGCGGCCCTCACACACATGCAGCTGGGCATGCACCAGGTCCACGCTGTGAGAGAGAGAGAGAGAGAGAGAGAGAGAGAGAGGCGATGAGGCGAATAAATTGATTGAAGGCCAGAACATGGTGTGATTAGCCCTTAATTTCCCTTGATGTCACTGTGGAGAATTTGTTGTTTCTGCTTAGAAAAAGGTGTAGAGATCAGTGAGTCCATTCATCCAATATAAACATATTTAGCTTTTCTTGGCATGGCATCAGAATGAGGAGGCTGCGGTCTGCCGTGGATGTGAGGATTTCTTTTCTTCCCGGCGCTGTTCGTTTGAACAAATGAATCTGCGACGCGCGACACGAAAACAATCCCTCTTGGATACCTCTTAATAGCAAAAACAAAGTCGATTAAAACTAAACTTGGTTACAATTTGAGGCGTCTGGGATAATGCCCCCTGGGAGAAACCAGCAGAATACAAAGTATACAGTACTATATATAAGACAACTCACAAATCGGCAAGGTGTGCGTCAGCATTGAGAATCTCAACCTACCAGATCAAGGATATGCAAAACAACAAAGCAAAACACCTGTCACTGGTCTTAAAGAGCAACAGTGTTATTGGAATTAACTTTGGCTTTCATTATCATTTAATTATGTATAAAGCACTTTACTTTAGCGACATCATTTAGGCCTAAAAAAGCTAATAAGGATTAAAGAAAACAAGAAAAGCGGAGGATGATAGCGACGAAGAGGAGGTGGCTGCTGTACAGGGAATGAACTGATAAACGAGCATCACAGCATTCGTTGGATTGGAGGTCAGCGCGTGTCGGTCCACACAAACAAGATCAAATAAACCAACGTTGTGTGACTCAGCTAAACCTGGATTTATGGAGGTCCAGAATACTGAGAACGCTTCTTCATAACCAAGTGGAAAAACAAAACAATGTGATGCAAAGATTGCCATCTGCAGAATCTGGGATATGAAAATCACTATTTGCATCCAAAAGTGAGGAAAACAAACCGATATCGGTTGCTTTATCCATCTTTATTACGTCTAAAAAGTTAATAAAACTGTCAATTAAAAAGTAAAACACACTGTCACACCAGCTCTAACATACATTCACAGATAATAACAAAACATTCCCAGGAAACACAGACAACGCACAGACACCCATACAAACAGGATTACATTATGCAGATTATTATACAGCAATTACCGGATATTAGAAGGAATTTAAATAAGAGAGGGACATAGAGCAGATATTTTTCCTCCATTTCAACCAGTTGTAACCTCATCTGTATGCATTTATTTAAATGCGAAGCATGGAACGACACTCGCCGGGTTACGCTTCATGACCTTCCACAATCAAAACACACAGCCCGAAACAAACCAGAGCACTTTGTCATCGTTGCTTATCTGGGCGCATTTTCAATGCCGAAAGAGGGCGGGGACATCATTCCTTAAACGGCTGCACGCAACCCGCCGGCAATCACAAACACGGCGGAGAGCAGCGGGAGGCCTCGGCGGCTCGGAGGCTGAAAGAGGAACAGGAGGCGCGACTATTAGGAAACAAGCTCGGGCTTTGGACACCGTCTTGGCTCCCGTCTCCTTAATGTCTCAATTAGCTGGGATCCACATTCTGGACCAACAGAAGGACAATTATGCATCCGCCTGGTGTGAAATGTGTCGCTGGAAGAGGCGGATCCGGTTCTCCATAACTCGGAGCGGCGGCGGCGGCGGCGCTACTGTCGTGTTTGTCGTTACACTTTCACGAATATGTTGGTTTTTTTGTTGTTGTCATTCCGTTTTTAAAATTGGACAGCTCCGCTCGCATCCTCAAATAATAAAAAGGGACGCGACCAGATGAGTCATATTATGAGCGATGTCCCCAACAGCAGCTCTGGAAACGATTCTCAGTTTCCCAGCACGTATCGTTTAATTAGGATGCCAGCTTGTTTCCAGACTCAGATTAGCTCTGTGTCTGTGTGGGGTCCAACACGTCGTCAGCCCCCCGAGGCGCTGGCCCTTTAAGGACACTGCATGGGCCTCGTGTGTGTGTGTGAAGTGTACTGTTGCCAAGAGATGTATGTTTGAGGAGTATCAATTCCCTCATGCATTTAATCTGTCTTTTAGGTTATTTAATTTGACACAAAACGTGTTTGTTGGGTCGCACTGCTGCGTCATGACATTGCACCTTGAACTTTGACCCTCCGGCTCACGTGTACCCGAACAGGCTTGCCAACTTCAAACATTTTCATTTGTTTTTGCTCATTGTTTTGTGTTGGGACATTACATATATTTTTCCTGGTATACTAATAGCATGGTAGTATGGTATAATAACACATGAGGAAGGCAATAGAAAAAAAACATAAGCTGAAATATGGTTATATGGTTAAAATATGTGATACTATGAGGGGGGGGGGCAGAAAGCTCCCTTTTGATGAAGTCCTTTCATATTTTGTAAATAAACCCATTTCAGTGGCAAACAAGAGCAACTAAAACATTTCCTGAACACTTGCCATCCAATCATGGATTTTGTTTTTTTCTCTTTTTCTCAAGTTTGTCCTAGTTTTGGCATCATTCTTCTACTTTGAAAACATAAGGCAACCCTGATTGAATGAGGACCCCGGAGGGTTTATAGAATTCATTGTATACTAATTTCACTCAGACAAATTAAAGAGCCTGCGGCAACATATGTCCCTCAGTGCAGCCGGCTTCTAAATAAAAGTCCCTCGTATCATTAGCAAGTTCCACAAAAAGGCCGAGCTGCACAGGGAGAGGACACGGCTGGAACACACACACACACACACACACACACACACACACACACACACACGAGTGTGTGACAGTGAAGAGTTGGAGAGTTAGTTACCCGGAGTGAGTGAGGAGGATTGACCTGAAACATCTGTCACACAACTGTGCCATCAACAGGGATGCTGCACACACACACACACACACACACACACACACACACACACACACACACACACACACACACACACACACACACACACACACACACACACACACACACACACACACACACACACACACACACACACACACACACACACACACACACACACACACACACACACACACACACACACACACCACCACCATGTCGAGGTCACTGTGTTAAAACATGGGCGTGTCGGGCGTGTGAACCGTTATCGAAATAAACTATTGTAAAAATGATAAAGGTAGGGAAAAACTCTTGAAGGATTTCATCAAAAGGAAACTATGAAGGTGAGAAGAAGTTCTATTGGGGTAGAGTCAGGCAAACTGTTCCTCAAACTGTGAATAAATTACTGAGGAAGTTTTTAAGCAAATGACAGTAAGGACTATGCCAAAAATAAATGAATAAAAATGTGATTCCAAAAATGACAAATTGTTCTTACATTTATTATTATACAGATATCGTAGACAGATGTTTGTATATTCTGCTGGGAAAACTTCACTGTGATGTATTCTTGTCCTAATTTACTAGGCAATAATGTGTGCAAAAAGTGTGTTAAAAACTTAACTAGCACATTTCCAGATGAATTATGGAATTAAGTATTTACCCAAAAACCAAAACTAATTGCCATTTCAGTTGCTCCACCTGACGATTCTTTAATCTAATCTGAACGGAGGTTGGCCTCCCTGTGTACCCATCATGCACTGGGGACGCAGCAGACTACCTGGCAGTTTAATGACGCTTCGCCTCGAGTCCCGAGCTGCAGCGCTACCTGGCCCGCCGCCGTCTGCTCCGCGTCAATTACTTTGCGTAAATGTGATTAAACAGAAATTTATTTAGTAATATGCGCCAAGTAAGCAAAGTATAAAGTGAAATAAAAAGGTCTTAAACCTGATTTTGAATGAGCCCCTTCTACAGTACAAGGCCTCTAGATTACAATGAGGTACTAATGCAGAACCCGCCTGCAGGCCTTGACATTTCAGGTGATATTGAGGTTCAGCAGTGCATATTACACCCAAAATGAGCACATAATCATATTACAGCCAGCCAAGTGGAGAAGCATATTAAAAGCCCTAGAAAGTCAAGGAAATAAACATGGGAATAAGTTCTTGTTTGTTTTTGTCCGCAAATGTATATAATCCATTAATGGCGTCGGTAAATTATTTAGGATGCATCGTTATTGTTTTACGAGGGCCTTTCCCTCTCCTCTGACTGATGACTTATTATTCATGAATTTGCACATTCACACCATCTGCATATATAGCCCTTCTTCAAATTGCCATTTTTGCATATTCTTTTTTTTTTTTTTAAGTACCCGAAGAATGTCAGACAAAATATTGTGGAAATACTTTTTCATTCAACTTATTTGTGTAATATCTCCGACTACTCAGGCACCGTGTCGGCTCGCTTGATGTGTCGGAAAGTGTGAACTTATCCTCTAAATATGCACAACTGTTTTATTAAAGGTGCCAAGGATCATAAGTCTACTTCCCTGCCTGCCTCTGCCTTTCTTCCGGCTTCTCAATACCTGCCAAGTTGATATTTGATCTCTGACTTTAAAAAGAAAAAGGGAAAGAAACCCCCTTAAGTGTCACGGACTACACGTCTAGACACTGAATCCTCCGTGTGAGACGCTGTCAGTGGCTTCCCCTCGCAGCCCGCTACCCCCCGACCACGCAGCCGTGTGCACAGCCCCGCCTGCTTGTAACCGTCTTGTATTTGCTCGGTGATGTAATCACCTGTACGCCAAGAGATGCAGGCATTTGACAGCCGAACCACACGGAGGCTCAAATTATTTACAGCTCAGCGTTGGCTACACTCCCGTAAGCACGGTATTAGTTCACATTTTATAGCAGCACCTGGAAGCTCTTTTGTGGGATAAGCAGTGTGAATCCTTCCCAACCGACACATATTCCTCATACCGATAAAATATATCACCACGTTAGCTTCAGCAGACAGCTGGAGCCAAACAATATAAATAAAAGTATTGGGCATAAAGTGTATATATATATGTCTATAAATATATACGTGTACATATATATATATATGTCTATAAATATATACGTGTGTATATATGTGTACATAACATATATATATGTGTGTATATATATATATATATATATATATATATATATAAATATATATGTGTACACATATACATATATATGTATATAATATACATATATATGTATTATATATATATATATATGTGTACACACACATATATATATGTATACACACACACCTCTGCACCACATATGACAGCTCTTATAAGAAATACTTCAATAAGAAGAGTTTAAAGGTCAGTATTCAGATCAGAAAGGCCGTGGTGGGGAAAACACATTTGGACGAAAGCAGCACTTTTTAAGACGCCAAGTCACATATCTGAACTGGTAAAAAGTCTAAACTCCGATTGAACTGAACCGGTTTACCTCCACGCAGCTTCAAAGATGAGCAGAACCCTTTCATCTGAAGTCCGGGGTCAACGCCGCACACACACATTGTTTATCCTCTGATGCCGGAGCAGTCTCACACACTCGAGCAGCGCGTTATGAAAGCAGCGTTGACATCTTATTATCAACATGTCATGTTAGATAATGTGGGATATTACACTCAAAGACAATGGAGCTGCCTCTCCTCAGCACAGAGACGCTTAGCACTGTGAGTGGGAGTCTGGCTCGGCTTTGTTCCAGCGCATGACGGAACCATTGAGAGTGAACATGTGCAGGCGAGGGAACAAAGGACTTGTGGTTAATTCAGCTTCCTCTGGGTTCACGCCCTGTGGCTATTTGGTTCTGAAGAAATGATGTCACTCATACCATTTGTTGTCACAAACTGTGCGTCTAACAAACAGGAGAGAAAAAACACAACTGAACCTTTCAGCAACTATCAACCCTCCTGTTACCTTCACATCTACTAACATATTTACCCCAGCAATTAAAACCTCCAGAAAATTAATTAATTAATATTGTTTCCCAAGTTTAAGTGTGAGGTACTTTTTTTGTTTGTTGACTAACTAAATGGCCCTTTAAATATATAAAAAAGTTGATCTTTCTTATATGTTTGTCAGTCAAAAACAGCCTGGGGTTAATTGACCCCAAAGAACATCGACATTAAACATTGAATGGGGTCAAATTGACAAATTGAGAGGTTTAAAAGATTAATACGACCCCAATCAGGAGCTGGGGTTTTAATACGGTGAATAATAGGTATTACTCAATTATTTTGCTTGGATATAATTGATAATGCATAAAACACAGCATCATTGTGTACAAGTTGGCTTCTTCCTTTATGGTGTCTAAAGGTTGATGAAAGAGCACCATGGCTTTGCCTTTTTGGGCGACCAATGTGTCTCAGCACACGCCGAGCTGAAGAATATAGCCTCCTATACGACGACCAATAGGAGTTCACCTCGTGTTATTCATTATTAAAATGCTGCTAGCCTGGCTGGACCAACCCAACATGAATAATTCCTGCAAATACATTTTTTTTGCCTCGCTTATGTCAAGAGGGTGCATATGCATTTCAAAGCGAGACTGTACGTTCCCCTTTAAAAAGGAGCATCGCGCAACTACTGCGGGTCAAGAGTCCAACGACGGTTTCATTAAAATTGGATCCTATTCAAATGAATTATCGTGTTATGCTCGAGGTGAGATTGCCAGGGCCGGGCGGATCAGAGCGGCGGATCTGGCGGAAGGGTTGGGCCCCTGCAGACTCATCGATAAAAAATGTTATGCATATTGAAGTAGCGGGGGAAAGCACTCTTGATATCCATGCGTACGTGCGCACGCTCAGACCCGCGCTCACTGGGGCCGCCGCCACATTATCACGCAACACGGAAACGACATTAGCCCAAAACTCACATTAAGAGGCGAGCGCACACACACACACACACACACTCACTCACTCACTCCGTCACATGTGCGTACGAGACCACGACGGCGGAGCGCTAATTGTATATCATTTTCAGTCGTCTCGCTCGGCGCTCGTTGAGGGAGAAGAGGGTGGCCGCGCGCCCAGAACTAACGGGGGGGGGGGGGGGGGGGGGCAGCGTGTCGCGGCTGCAAGAGGTGAAGTAATATGAGCGAACAGGCTGCGAGGTAAAGTACATATGATATTTAACTATTGAGATCCCCCGGGAGGCGGGAGATTGAGAGGCGAGTGAAGAAGAAGAGACAAGACGACAGCTGGACGTTAAGAGTGTGCGGGATGAAACGATGGACGTCCGAACCGAGAGGGCGAGGGGGAAGAGTGGGGGACAAACCAAACCAAAGGCAGCAAAAGGTGGAAGACGGAGGAGTTGGGATGGGAGTGGGAAGGAGGGATGGAAGGAAGACAAACGGGAGAGCGGGATGGATTGAGGGAGTGGGCATGACTCAGGGTGAGACTAAGAGAAGATAAACTGGCAGGAGGCGGGTTCATCCTCAGGGAGTCATTTTGAGAGGCATCGGGGAGAAGGAGGAGCTTAAAGCTTAAACTCTCGGTGAGAGTTCGGTTGTACGCTGAACATGTGGCAGCAGCGCGGAGACGGTTAGCAACAGGGAGAAAAAGCTATCGCCTGGTGATGAATGAGGGGAGAAGTTGAAGAGGGGTATGGAAGGAAGAGAGGAAGTCGGGTGTACTGGAGGAAGAGGTGAGAGCCAGGGAAGGATGGAGAAAAACAGCACAATTAGAAATAGGATAAATGCTCTCCTACTCCCCTCTATTGCTTTTAATTTCACTCACATAGAAACCTCCCTCTTTTAATTGCGTCTCTTCCGTGTCCTCTCCTCCCGTCCTTCCCTCTCCTCCTTTCATCTGCCATTGCTCCCCCTCCCCTCGTCGCCTCCAAATGCAAAACATTTACTCCTTTTGAAGTGAACTCTTGATTTCCTAACTCCATTCGAGTGTTGGACCGCACTGTATCAGGACGTGTGTGTGTGTGTGTGTGTGTGTGTGTGTGTGCGTTTCCTCGGCATTCGGTTTTGTTCACATAAAAGGCGTCTCCAGTAAATACATTTTTCAAGATGGCTCCGGGGCCAGTGGTAAAGAGCAAGGCTGAAATGTATTTTCTCATTTCAGTCAAACTAATACAGACTCTTGTCTTCCAAATGTGAGCGCACGTACCACACACAGACAAACACACACACGCACATACACACGCACAAGCGCCTGCCGAAACAAATAAATGGAAATATAGCCAACGTGCTTCCAACTGGGGCCTGCAGGAATGAAAATGCAGAAAAACAAGCGGATGAGAGAGAAAGTGTTAGCGGTAGGAGGCGAGGGACTAGGAAGGACGGATAAACAAAGTAAAGACAAGAGTAGGAATCAAAGAGGCTAGGAGAAAGATTGGGACCTGGAAGGTAGAATAACCCCACATAGAAAAATAAGAGTAGAAGTTGAGTAGGAGTAAAGTGCGAAGGACACACGAGAAGGGCAATAAAGAGCGGAAAATAGAGCGAGAGAGAGAGAGAATGAAACAAAGACAAAACGGAGAGGACGGAGGAGGCATCGGGCCTCACATCTGGTTCTGCATGAATTTCATTAGAAGCTTTGAGACGGCAAACAGAAGGAGAGAAAAAAAAGGAGCTGGCTGAGGAATGGAGAGACATGAGAGAGGGGAGGAAATAGGAATTGTGAATCACTGTGGCAGGAAGATGGCATTTTGACATCAATTTAGTCGGCGGACTGAAGGACCACGGCGCGTGCATCGATACGCCGAACAGAGGGGGAGGCTATTAATCACAATTCATCAGAAAAACTCTGAAAAGGTGAGGAGAAAGGATGGGAGGAAGGGAGACGGGAGAGGAGAGACGAAAGAATAGGATGCTTTAGAGGTTTTTTTTTAAAATGTAAACAAGAGAAACAGTTGGAGGGCCCGAGTGGAGGCTGTGTGTGTGTGTGTGTGTGTGTGTGTGTGTGTGTGTGTGTGTGTGTGTGTGTGTGTGTGTGTGTGTGTGTGTGTGTGTGTGTGTGTGTGTGTGTAAACAAGATTTGATCCGATCAGATTTCCTCTCCTTTTCAGCTCGTTTTCTCCCCGTATTTTCTCAGGCTTCACTATCAGCACATTAATTAATTCCTGCTTCCTTGTTCTGGAGCAGATGGAAGAGTGAGACGAATGCAGAGTGACTCGGGCGTACAGGAGGCGGCGAGGAACGAGAGGAGGAAGGCCGAAAGGATAAGAGAGAGAGAAATTAAATGATTAAACAAACAGCACTCTTATTCCAATACGTGCGATTCATATTATAAATATTCTTGTAATGCCATGAGCAATAAAAACACTCATCTCATTAGCTAATTGTATTTAGCCAGTGAAGCGTCACAGTGCTTGGCGACACCATGCTACCCACACACACACACACACACACACACGCTCTTTAAATAGCGATGTGTCACCGTCGCATCAACTGAGAGACAGACAAAATTAAAGATACAAGATAATTACCGCAAACAACAAAACCCGAGCCGAGAGTTTTTTTTGGCGTTTTTAAGATGACGCGGCGCCGTGGCTCTCTGATGGAGGCGCAGCAGATATTTACATAAAGAAGGTTTTTGGGTCTCGCCACCGCGTCGCACGGATGTACCGCGCACGATCGTCCTCGCTCGCGTCCGGAGGCCCCCCCTCCGAGGCGATGTCAGGGTTCTTACACATGTTGACCAGTGGATTTCCATGACTTTAAACCAAATGTCCATGACCAAGCTGAAATCTCGGTATAAATATGAACAATTTAGAAAATGTTGCGTATTGAAAGCGTACGCCGGCTTATATTTTGAGCGTCTTTGTTTAAAAAAACTAATATTTTTATTATATTTTAATTATTTAAAAAATATTTATTTTATTTTAAATATTTTAAACATTATTTTAAATACATTCATTTTAAAATTATTTTAAATTTCCATGACTTTTCCAAAACCTTAATGATTTACGTTTTTTTCCATGACTTTTCCAAAACTTTAATAATTTACGTTTTTTCCAGGCCTGGAAATGACCATTTTAAAATTCCATGCCTTTTCCAGGTTTTCCATGACCGTACGAACCCTGTAATATTTAGCGCCTTCGTATCCGCCAAGTTCTTTACAATCAACCGCCGGAGGCCAAACGGACGATTTCCAGCTCACCGGGTGACACTCGGCACTTCAGCCGCATGTTGGAAGCAGATTGATGTCCCGCGTGATTCGCTCTTCCATGTTACATTTGGGTTTCAAGGCCTTCCCGGGATCCAGCGTGAGTGAGCACCCTCCCAGGTACGCCGGAGATTGCTGTGGACAATTGATGTGCCGGGCTGCGTTGGAAGACACCACGCCGCTTGATTAAACTCGGCTATTGACCCAATGTCAGCCTCAACCGCTCCACATCGACTCCACCGCGCTGGTTTCCCCGAGTCGGAGCCCGTTTGGGAATGAAACCCGGACACAAACCCTTTGAATCATTTGATTAAAACCCTTTTAAGATAGAGAAGGGCCTCCACACACACACCCATCCAGATACTAATACGGTCAAAGTGGAAACCCGAGTCCAGTAAGCACGAACACAACGCTGCTCTGAAGGATAAACGGTCAACTCTCAGGTCCACGTCGACCCCCCCACGACACGTAATGCACGGCACAGTCTTCTGTTCTCCAGCTCGTGTATCCGACAGCAAAGGCCTCCATACAACAGCCCCGTGTGTTATTGGCGTGACCGTCACAGTAGCATCTATGAGAGGACTTGATCACATGAAGTCGTCCTTGTAGCACTTCTTCTTTTGTCTTTCACTATAGGGGCTAAAATGTTATTTCCAACCCATAATTAATTGTCTCTCATTAACTGCTTCCTCAATTAGCAGCTTAATCAACTGCAAACGTGATCATGTGGGTCACTGGGGAGGGGGGAGGGGGGTATGTCTGCCTCTAAAAACTAAAAGTTGAGTTGTTTAGCGATTTGTTCAAATTTAAGTTTGGAAATGAGCCGCATCAGTCACTACATTTTACAAATATACTACATATAAACTACATCTCAGCCATACCTCTTAAATCAGGATTTTCATTTTTCCTTAATCTCATTAATTGCCCTCCCCTTGTTTCTGGACATGGACACACACACACACACACACACCTATTTTGGCCTGATAAAATACAATCCAAGTTCTCTCATTCGTAAAATTGCATGGGGGGAAGCCACAAACAGAAAGCGAGAGGGAGGCCAGATAAATAAGCCCGCCCACACACACAAACACATAGGTGTGTGAATCCACACACACACATAAGTACTCATGTAGTTACAGATGCAACCCGCTGCACATGTGGCACAGGGCAGAAGAAGAAACTACAACATGCCTGATGTGTAAATGTGCACACAGAAATACACACATGGAGATAGATGTGCAGGAAAAGTGTCTAACAAAATGGAGGCAACAACGAGGACGTACAGGTGGGAGGAAGAGGAGTGGTATGCGATAAATACAAAAGAGAAAGAGAAAAATGAGAGAGGGAGAAGTACTGAGGGGAACGTGAGTATACGGGAGGTAGTGGGGAGGAAGACTGAGAGGAAGAGCGCAGAGAGACAGCCAACAGGCAGAGAAAACAGCCCGGCTGCAGATAACTATGCAGGGCTCCAGACTGCGACCAAATGGTCGCATTTTGCGCCTAAAATTAGACACAGTGCGAGTAAATTTGTCATCCACTCGCGCATGCGCGACCAGTAAATTAGCAGATTTTTTTGTTATTAAATATGTTTGTTGCTGACAAACTTCCGCTCACTATAGTTAATGGTAATGCCTGCATGACTGGTTTGCTAACCGACATTAACTCCAGAAGAAGAAGAAAGTAGACGAAAACGGAAGAAGAAGAAGGCTGGCCTGTGTGTGACCACGGCTATAGGCTGATGTGTGAGAAGAGGCGGGTCTTGGGGGTTATCGCGCGAATCCAAAGAGCCTAATAGCGGTGTCTCTGTAAACAATGGACCACGGGAAGCGGACTGTCAGTTCGTACTTTCTTCCTAAACCTCATGATAGAGAAGACAAATCCCCAGAATGAGTCCGACTCAGATCGTGAGGAAACGGTCGTGGCGATTGAGCGGCTGCGCGAGTTCACCTGGCTCAGGTGTACAGTCTGCTGTCAATTCCAACAACATGCGGGGAACACACGATTAAAACACGGCACGCTGATCAGACACAACGCCGGGCTGAAACATAAAATGTGCCGCGACCTGTGCGATGAGAGCGCAGCTCCGAGCCTCCAGGGCTCTCAAGCCTCACGCATTGAGCGTGAGACTCACGCACTTCGGTCTTAACTCTATTTAATGTTTTAATGTGCCGCAGCGACAACATGAGCCGCGCTGATGTTCACGGTAAACGCATTGCATCTGGAGCGCGGAGGGGTTTGATAAAGTTAGCGGAAGGATTTACGTGACACATCAGGTTTTAGCAAAGTTAGCGGAAAGAACCACGTGAAACAACATCCGTTTTTCAAAATAAGATGTCGACAAATCATACACTAACATATACAAGTTAACAATTAACTGATTTTGTATCTTTATAGATCGTTTCTGAGATTTACCTTAAATTATGCTAACATTAAAACAATTTTACTGTACAAAGGAAGAGTTTATTAAAAAAAGTCAGACTTTTGTATGAGAAAAAAGTACTGTAAATGGATTTCCCCAAGAGTTCCAGGAAATGAATAACGCAGACGTGTTCCATACATATCTGAAATTCCCTACAATAGCAATCAATCAATTTTAATGTATCAATTAGTCCTACATTTTTAAAGACATCTGTAATTTCTTTATTGTTAGAGGTGCTTTAGATGTGTATTTCCTCATAGTCCTAGGCAATAATGCCACACAATAAATAGAATGCTTCAATTGACACCGTGATCGGTATTATCGGTGATCGGTATTATCGGTGATCGGCAGCAGTGATTTCAGTGATCGGCACCAAAAAACCTGATCGGTGCATCTCTACTTATCAGCCAATCAAAAAAAAGAGCTACACAATAGCCAATCAGAAAAACCCTGTCTCTGTTAAGGCTGATATCCTAAAGTTTCGTTCTCTTGGAAGGTGCTGATGATAATGATGGATATCGATTTATAGTGTGCGCCCCTAAATTTTCTGCTTGCGCCCCTAAAATTTTAAGTTAGGGGCCACTGTGCTCCTAGTAAAAAAAGTTAGTCTGGAGCCCTGCTATGAATCAAACGTTATGAGCAAAACCAGAAGAGTAGCTAGGAGGATGCAGAAGAGGGCCGTGTGAGAGGGAGGAGATCAAGAGGAGAGACAAGAGGGAGAAGGACTGAGGACTTAGAGAAACGGGTCACAAGTATATCCTTTTATTGGAGAAAAGAATTATACAAACACAAGGATATTTCCTAACAGAGCTGGGGATCACAGTTGTTATCAGATGTTTGTCTTTCAGGAAGAAAGAGGGACTGACAATATCTGGTGGCAATCATCCCCTGGATCAACTGGCCTCCGTCTTTTCAGGGGATTTGTGGGTAATGAAATCCGACGGTGGCAAACGTGGCTTCAGAACGGCAGTCGACCGACTACCAAGTGGCGTCGCCGTGATGACGCCATCCACCTGCACACGACCTAGACCTGGAACACGCTGCTGGCCTCCTGACCTGCGCTTCTCTACAGCTCACACGAGCAATATGTGTGTTATGCAAACACAGAGCGCCATTTACATACATATTGGCGGGCAACTCACTGCAGCATTTTCTTTTCATTTACAGCTTTTACACAAATGAAGCGTGCAGCGTCTTCCTCCTCCTCTTCTCTCGGGGCTGCGGTCGAGTCTTCGATGTGGCGAGCGAACGCCTGTAACTCGCGTCGGGAAAGGGAGAAAGAGACGTGACGCGATCTCATTCGCCGAGTTTATTGTTGTGGTTCCTCGCCCGTCGAAGCTTCCTCCACGTCTCGCCGGGGAGGGGTTTCGTGTCCCCCCCCCCCCCCATTTGATTCCCCTCATGTCTCCCTCACTCAGGCTGGTGAATCATTGGAATGCGAGCGGAGCGCCGGCCCCCAGTCGCTGTGCGGGGGCGTGACGCTCTAACAATATTGACAAACACGGCCTGCAACTGGTGGATTCAAATAGACTGTGCTCGAGCACCTTTCCCCCCCCCCCCCCCTCGTCCCCCGAAGGCTCCGGCGGGGCGGCATGAATACATGCATGTCATCATGCAAAGTGGATCGCGGAAAACGACAAATCCCTCGTGGCGGCGGACCGACGTCAGGAATGAAAGTTGACGTCTCTGTTAGACGAGTCTTCAGCTGGTGCTCTCCTTCCTCTTCGGAGGAAGACTCCACATTTGAAGTAAAGAAAGAAAGAAAGAAAGAAGCAGACTTCACTTCTTTTGCTCTCAGATGGGGAGAAGGGAGAAGACTAATGCACACGTCTCTCCCGGAGCCTTCCCCGTGATCCGCCACCTTTTGATTCTGAATCCTCTGGTTTCCTTTTTTTGATACGACTTGGCCGGGTAGCCCCGAGGCCGGCGGGATGAAGACTCGGGAGGAATCCAAAGGGGATCACTGGACGGAACGTATGGAAATTACACTTTAATTTATCATTTAGGTCATGCTAATTCATGCAAATTAGGATTTCATTAATTTCGGCCTTGGGTTTAAACTGCGTTTTTCGTGTGGGGGTGCACAGTTCTGTCAGGATCACATCACAGGGGACTAAGTTCTTCCTACACCGACGTTCTCCTCTCTCCATCCAGATTCCGATATCTGTGATGTGAGGAAAACTTTGTTGTTGTTGTTTAGTTGTCTACCACTCACTGGCAAATTGATGGAATTTCTGAGCAGCTTACCTTTTTTTTCGGAAAAAAAAAAAAGGAACAATTTGCGACATGCCGAGCTGCAGCGAGTCGTTTAGCGGCTGCCAACAGCCGGTGGGAAAGAGTTGAAGCGGAACAAAGGGAAAAGCCTTGCGTTCAAAAGGAATAAATAAGAGAAATTGTTTGCCGTCTCTTTCCGATATGCCATTTCTTGCGTCGCCGTAAAAAGGGCAAATAATAATTATCTCCGTTCAAAAGTGATGAGTAACTGTCCCCGTCTGCGGGTTTTAAATTGTACAGTACGAGTCCAATAAATGTCACATTAAAAGAAGGAGAGGAAAGTTTGGCCTGGTGCATAAAAATAAAAAAAAAGTTACACAGACTGCTGTGATTATAATCATGACGAGCATCCTTACCATTATCATAAAAAGCATCAACACTTTGTTTCTCACACACACAAATTAGAAGCTCCTTGTTTCTGGACACACACACAGAGACAGAGAGAGAGAGACAGAGAGAGAGAGACAGAGAGAGAGAGAGAGAGACATCCCTCATTGTTATTCATCTGCTTACTTCTCAATCACTCACTGTACGCTTCGCTGCACAATTATAATCACCTCAAAATGATTTCATGACATGCTCACCAACCCAAACAAAACTCCTCAGAGTGCCCACGCACACACAAACACTGATGTTTGGGTGTACACTATAACACACACACACACACACAACTAAATGGCTAAATGCTGCATGGTTTAGTGGTAAAGTGCAGACAGTCATCAGAATTCATACACAACATCAAAGCATATACTGCAATAGAAAATTCAGCAAATCCCGATTTTATACACAACTCAGTCGCACACATACATGTACAACTATTAAACGCATTATGTCGCTTATTACAGGGCGCCCTCAAGGGGGTTATCTTGTCAATACCACACACACACACACACACACACACACACACACACACACAAGGATGCGGATTGTTTACTGCCGCATGCGTTTCCTTGAGGTCGACAAAAATGGACAGCAGCGTGCAGCGAGGAGGAGGAGGAGGAGGAGGAGGAGGAGGAGGAGGAGGAGGAGGAGGAGGAGGAGGAAAACAAATTCAATAAGCCATGAGCAAATAAATAAATGAGATATAACGGGGAAAAGTCCAGAGGAGCAGAGAGCGGAAGGAGAGCGGTTAAGAGAGGATAAGCAGAAGGACGACAGACGATAAAAAGAAGAGAATTTGTTCACAAGGCGGAGGAGGAGAAGATAGTAAGGAGAGGAGGGAGGAGGGAAGGGAGGACCAAGGATTGTGGCAGTGGTTAAAAAACAAGCACACGCGTAGTTTTCAGCATGTTCATCATGAGCAAATGTATATGAATACAGAGTTGACCTTTTCTCGAACCTCTGTTCATACTTTACTCTGCCAGGAGAACGTGAGTGTGGAAGGGAGGGGGGGGGGGGGGGGCAGATTAAGAAAGCGAGGATGAGGAGGAGCCACAAAGCGAGGATGAGGAGGAGCCACAAAGCGAGCAGACAGAAAACAGTGGCGAGAATAAAAAATGACAAACTGAAGGACGGAGCGACGAGGCGTCACGATGTGTTTGGACGGCGAGCACAGGACTCGTCTCTGGACTCAAACCTATCTCGCCGACGCAGGCCTGACACCTCGCGGCTTCTACTCCTCCTGCCGCTCCACCCTTCTTCACCTCGCGTCCCTTCCCCCTCTCCCCCGGTTCCACCCCTCGTCCGTCAGACCCTCCGTCAATTAGCGCGAGGCCTCGTCTCCCTCAGACTCTCTGTCACTCTCTCCCCGGCCTGATGAAGATGGAGAGGGTTTTAATTATATTTATAACTCAAGAATTGTTTTATAAATAATTCCCTTGAAAACCATAAAGTAGTTCTTACATCCATTTCAACATTATTCCAAAATTCCAAATTCCAAAGTCCAAATGTTGTCCCACTACAAGTTGGAATTAGACACTAACCTTTCTCCTGGAACGGGTCGGGGGGGAAATGGATCTACGATGCTCTGTGTGATCAGACTCGACTACGATGGATTTCATATGAATCATATCACTGGTCAGACGATCGATATGACATCATCGAAGGGATCAACACCGGTCGTTGATACGAAGCGCTCAGACTGAAATTATTCAATCGGTCACATTACAGGAGTACATCAAACAACCCGTATCATCCGGCCTTCAGAGGTAGCGTCGCGTTGTGCGTGAACACAGATCACCCCTAAGTCTTTCATCAGCCCGTCAACACATCGTCACGCTGTCGCATTCCTGGTGTGAAATGAGCATCGGCCAATCACTGTCACCCTCTGATGGATTTGATGCACTTCGGAAGACGACCTTGGAGGTTTAGTTTTCAATACGCTGCCGCTTGTCCATGGGAACTTGTTATTTAGTGGAGGCTTCCCTTTTCTGGAGCTTCAGGAGGAAAATGGAAACAACAGGTGCCGAGATGACGCAGAAAATATGACGGCTTCAATCCATAACGGTTTATCCGCCCTCAAAAATCTCCGTCGGTCTAATTGTATTGCTGCAATCCAATAGTCACTCATGTGAAACACAATACACACACACTATAATGCCCACCGCCTATTATAGCTCCGCATGTGCCCGATACCCCGCATCAGCAGAAAGGGCGTGCAAACACGCCCCAGACTGTGCTGTACGAAGCGTATGCAGTATTTATAAACGCTGCACTGGAGGTTATGGAATCATATGTAAAAATCATGAGTCAAATCCTTTAATGTGACGGGCTAGAACCGAGAGAGCCTTTGCTTTTGTTGTGTGATGGAAAGAAACTACAAAGGACGGGAGAGTAGACCCAGCAGCGTCTTGCAGCGTTGCTAAAATAAAAACGGCAAAATTGACTCACTTTGCAGCAGCTGTTGTCAAAACCTGCAAATACAAATATCTTTTAAGGGCTTAGGGCTATTTTGCATTTCATTGCCGAACGCTGCGGCGTTTGGAAGGCTCGTCTGTGGGCCCCCGGGTCCAGGTTATTTGGTTTAAATATGCAACCGAGGTGAATGATCTGTGAAGCTGGACTGTCAACTTGTAGATTCATCACGGATAACAGTCGACATCTGAAGCGCTGACGGTAATCGGATTCCATTTCAAAGATGTAATTACCTGAGCTTTAAAGAGACGCGCCGATCGAACAGCTGCCGGTTTTCAATCTGATCGGCCTCGACCGGTTCTTAGGCGTTAACACGGGCGGCTTGTCAGGCTCTTTTCTTTTTTTTTCTCCCTCCTGTGTTTTTTAGGGGTAAAAACTGGAAAGATCTGCAAATAATCTTAATTGTGGTGGAATTTGTATGAATTATTACTGGAAGTTTAGTCGTCTTTGAAATCACACAAATGTCAGGAGCCCTTTGCATCCTGACATTTGTCGCGCACACACACACACACACACACACACACCTTTCACTTCAAGATTAAGTCACACACACACAGCATGAACCTCGGGTATAACTATGCCACTTAAGGACGCCTATCCACAAATCATACAAAACGAGAATATTCCCCTGACACAACAGGCACACACACACACACACACACACATACATACATACACAGCCCCACACACACACACACACTGCGCCCTGCCACTGAGCGACACACGCAGGACGGATCGTTTACAGCTAAATTCAGGACAAATTGAAGCTCGACTCGTAGAAGTTCAAAGGCAGCGCTGCAGTTGAAAGCAGAGGCGGGCTCCCCTCCTCAAACAAACACTCGCTCATCCCTCGCAGACGCAAATATATCTCGCCTGCGTCTCACATTTGTCTTGCATACACATTCAGGCAGACAGAAATGCCTCTATTGTGCAGGAATCCTGTGAGGCAGGAAGGAGGGATGAAAAGGTATTTGAATAGTGTTCCTGTGCGGAGCTTTCGCTGGTTGTTGTTGCACAGCTATGCATGTGTATGTGTATGTGTGTGTGTGTGTGTGTGTGTGTGTGTGTCTACTTTGACGCCTTTAAACATCAAATATTTGAGGGTATTTTTGTATGCCTCGGTAAATGAGAGCATGTGTGTGGGTGCATCCTTTCTGATTATAGATTGTGTTCTTCCGCCTCCTCGCTGACACTTTAATATGCTCCCATTACCGCTGATCAGAGCGGCAGAAGCACGAGAAGAGGAAGGCTCCCCGGTCCAAAAGAGACCACATTGTCACACGACCACAAGACGAGCGTCAGAGGAAGAAGAAATGGCACCTGTGAAGTGGTTGAGGGGGTGGAGGAGTGTGAGGGACAGTGCCAGGGGAGAGGAAGAGGAGGAGGAGAGGTGGCAGGACACACATGAAGGAGAGAAACATAAATAGGAAGAAGGTGTGGCGTGAAGTTTGAGGTTGTAAATCGTAACAATGGCGGTTGTCGTCACAATAACAACATTTTAAGAATTAAGAATAAAAACACTTATTGGCTTTAAACATTTACACACAATTAAAAATCAGACCGTGTTCATTATTTCCAACTCTCCCCTTGTTTTTGACGCAACTTAATGGCTTCCCTGTATCCCCCAAAGAGCTTCTCTCAGGTAGTTTTTTTTATTTTGCCTTTCACCTGTACACGAGAGGATGGAGCAAGAGGGGCAGACGGAGGTGGAGAGAGACAAGACAGCGGTAAGAGGACGAGGACCAAGAAGGGCAAGCTCATAAAAAGGGACAAAATAAAGATGACGAGTGGATGAGGTTAAGGACACAGAGAGGGAGAGATGAGGGAATAGACATATCAAGGGGAGAGGGGGGGGGAGAGAGGGTGAATGTGAAGAAGAGGAATAGATGGCAATGATAAGATGGATGAAGGGAAGGAGAGGAGGAAAGAGACCCAGACAAATGGGAGCGAGGGGTCGACGGACGGTGAAGCCGACAGGACTGAGAGGAGGGGGGGGAGAGAGAGAGAGACAGAGAGAGAGAGAGAGAGAGAACAGGAGGCAGTGGGGAGAGGAAGGTGGGGAGAGGGACGCAGTGAGTCAGCTGAGGGCGGACAGACGAACGAAGGAGAGAACCTGAGAGAGAAATGAATGACGGGAGAAGAGGAGGGGCTTTGATGTCCCAGTGCGTGTTGCGTTGACCCCTTGACCCCTCGCCAGACGTTCGTAGCGACCGTACCGTCAGACTCGCCACAACCTCCCAGGGGGAGGGGATCTGCTCCAGAGAGCCTCTAACTGAGGGGAAAACAAGGCTAAGTGCCCATTGACAGGTGGCGCTAGCACGCTAAGTGTATCTGCAGATCGCACGCGGATCATTTCCTTTGATCACAGCCCTTTTGCGTTTACACGTGGCGTTAAAGTCACCGGGAGGACCTGTTAACTGGTAATGAAAGGTCTCGGACCGATTAGCAGCGCACGGGTCTAAGCGCCTGCAGGGGCCTCGGGCGGCCGGCCAGCTGCTTCTGAACCGCTTCTTAGAGGGGAACAAAGTCACTGTTTTACCAGTCAGGACCAACATCAGGACCAACACGTCCCACCTTCAAGTCACGTCCTCGCGGGGCGATTGAGCCGATGATGATGTCATCAACATGAACATGATGTTCTAGATGCAAATCCAATAGTTTAGTCTGGAAAACCACAATACATGCTGCATTCACTGCAAGAAGAAGAGGGGGATGACATTCCTCCGGGGTTCTTACGCATTTTGACCGATGGATTTCCAGGACTTTAAACCAAATTTCCATGACCAAACTGAAATCTCGGTATAAACATGAAGAATGTGGAAGATCTGGCGTATTGAGAGCGTACGCCGGCTTACATTTTGAGCGTCTTTCTTTAAAAAACATTAATTATTTCAAACTCGGCGTGATCATGACACATTTACACGACTTTACCCAAACTTTTATGATTTAAGTTTTTTCCATGACTTTTTCCAGGCGTGGAAATGACCATTTCAAAATTCCATGACTTTTCCATGTTTTCCTTCCTTCCTTTCTTCCTTCCTTCCCATCTCAAACAAACAAAGCAGAGAGAAACAGAAAGGAGGAAGGAGGCATGAGACATGAGGGCTGGAGAGGCTGGACGGGTATTTCAAATGCAGTTACTCAGACATGCACTGGAGGAAGGCCTCCCGTCTTTGCAGCCTGCGGAGACGCATGCATAAAAAGACAACACTGCCTTTGGATGTGCGCGACACAAAAAGGTAGGAGGAAGAAAAGAGCAACGCCAGAGTGAAGATGAAGATGAAGATAGAAGCTCAACGGTGGCCACAGTTGAGAGAGGGAGCAAATCGAAGAGGGAATGAGTGATGAGGAAGGACTTAGGAAGGAGGCATGAAAGTGATGAAAGATGGCGTGGGTTTCCGGAGAGTCGGGCAACGAAGGGAAAGTTTTTCAAAAATGGGGGAAAACACCTCCGACAAGTCCATTAGCGGCCCGGTGCGCTCCAGACCCGCAACAAACAACGAGCTCACACCTCCCAGAGCGGGAGTGCAGCGGCGTGAAACAGAAAGGCTGAAAGCCTAATGGATATAATGTTCAAACGAAAACACAATAGTCTTTTACAGCGAACTGTAACGCGGGTCCCCTCGAAGAAAAAAAGAAAAAAAAAGAAGGGTACGCGTCCCCGACAATTTAGATTGATGTGCTGCTAAGAGCTCGCGCTCAGTTTCAGACGAAAGCGCCGCAAATTGAAAGTGTTGCTCGCGACGACCAAAACTTTTTTTTTTTTTGTGCGGGACGCCGCCCAGATTCAAGTAATTACTGCACTGCTGCCACTCCGAATGACCCCAATTCCCCCCCGAAACGTCACATTCCCTCAGGACAAAGGGGAGATGACAAACTGCAGCGAAGCTGGCGTAGAAGGGTGGTGGGGGGTCCGTAGAGAAAAGCTTTTCCATTAGCTTATTGTCACGAGAGCCCCTCCATAGCGTGTCCGCGCAGGTACGAAATCCGTTTCACGGCGGAAAGCAAGGCGCGTAAACGAGGAGGAGGCGGAGGTATGTTAGAAGAGAGCAAAGAGAAGGGTAGGAGGAATATGAAAACGTGAGCGTGCTCCATCATCCGTGTCAGCGCTTTTTCATTTCTAAAACGTATTGAATGGGACAATGCATTTGATAACAGTGATAGAAACGGAGGGCGGGAGGTTTACATTTTAGATTATCTGCTGTGTGGACATGAGATACATGATTTATGATCGTTAAATATTTTCTTACAACGTTATTGCTTCCACCTCAAAAAAAACTGTGGAGGAGCTAAGTGCATTTTAATGTTTCATACAGCCAGACAAAGCAAAGAAACGGGAAATTAAAGACCCGAAAACCTTTTTTCTTTTCTTTTTTACATTACATGGAATAAAGACGGCAGACAACATGGGGATATAAAAATTAAAGTTGAATATTAGACGATTATCCGTTGATATGCATGTAAAGCACTCACCAGCCCTGGCTACAGAAGTCTTGATTTGCCTTAATGATAGCCCATAAAGCAACAATTTTATTTATATATATATATATATATATATATATACATATATATATATATATATATATATATATATATATATATGTGTGTATGTATATAGGTATGAACACACACACCACTTTTACACTTTTTATGTCTGATATTTATTGCAGAGTTGTTTTGAGGAATGAA
This sequence comes from Liparis tanakae, assembly GCA_036178185.1. NCBI lineage: Eukaryota > Metazoa > Chordata > Actinopteri > Perciformes > Liparidae > Liparis > Liparis tanakae. The sequence goes on along the minus strand of CM070111.1, from coordinate 6,182,592 downwards.
ATGAAAAAATGTGTTCAGCCTCAATGCCTCAAACAGAGAGAGAGAGTGTGAGAGAGAGAGGGGGGGGGCGTACAAGCCCACACAGTCCTTGGAAGATGTCTAATGAGCCAGAGGAAGTGACCCGGGGAACACGGTTCCTTAACGGCTATCTGGGCACACCGCCGTGTCAATGTCGAGACCAGGTGTACAGAGCAAGGGAGCACAACTTTCTAAACTCAAAGGAAGAGCATACGGCAGGTGAACATGAACACACTCCTGTGAAATATGGAAGGAAAAAACATGGAAAACTACCGCAGGGTGAAGAAAATAAATAAATAAAAGACCTATATTATTGCCTCATAGCCTCATCAACAGTCACGTTAAAACACATTTTAGAGCAGGCCCGACGAGTCGAGCCCTGAACTGACAGGATATACTTAAGTGGATACCACGCTAATCAAAATAACACAAATTAACGGTTTGGGGCAAAGTAAATTGACTGTTTGTTGCGAGCGGCGGTTGTTTGACTTAATGATCGGCGGGACATCGATGTTTAACTGATGAGTTTTCCCAGACATCTGAATTAGATGCAACGGGGACGCAGCCAGAGGAATGAAGGGATTCTTTGGTTTGATTCCCCTTTTCACGCGAAGACCGAGAGGCAGAAGAGAGCCAAGCCAGACACTGATTGAGACGGCGAGCTAGTGCAGCCGACTAAATTGTCAGTCATGTCGGGTTGCCATGGGAACAGGTGGAATGATTTTGTTTGCATGCAAATGTGTGTGTGTGTGTGTGTGTGTTAGTTTGAGACCCATCTGTGTCGTTTCAGCCGAGTGAATCTCGCAGGTCATCAATGAAGCGAAATGCTCTCTCTCTCTCTCTCTCTCTCTCTCTCTTTTTCATTTCAATTCAATTGGCTTTATTGGCATGAATGTTGCAACAACAGTATTGCCAAAGCATCAAAATAAATCAGAATATACAATTCATATGGATAACAACAATAATCATAAAACATAAACAACTCTCTCTCTCTCGTCCTGACTCCTAGAGGATAATGCATATACTTTCAGCTGCAGTAAAAGCCTGTTGACTTTACAGCCATCAGAATAATATTATATATCAATATATTTGGGTGTGCATAATTTAGCCCCGCCCCCTAAGGACGGCATCTCTCTGATGTCTCCTAGCTCGGAAGGGGCCGTGGCAACAGCAGAACTCTGATGTGCAGTTAGCCTCTCCTCTCCTCTCCTTCTTCCCAATCCCTCTCTCCTACACCCACCTCTTTGTACCTTCTGTCCAACACCCCCACCCCCTACCCATCCCCTCTATATACCACCATACCTCCGACCCCCGCTCTCTCCATTTCAACAACTATTTGGAGTGGGGACCATCTGAAACACCTTGACCGTGTGCACCCGTCTGTAGACGGAAGACGGCAAACAAACACGTGCTCGGTGACACGCGCCGCGGCCGCCCAGCTGCCCGCCTGCCCTGCGCACATGTAAACATCTGCTACTTACTCGGTGATTTCTTCGGTGACCGTGTGCTCAACCTGCAGCCGAGAGTTGACCTCGATGAAGAAGTGTTTGTTGTGTCTGTCGACCAGGAACTCCACGGTGCCCGCGTTCTCGTAGCCCACCTGCAGCAACAACAAAAAACAACAACAACAACCGCATGAGGAGAACGCAGTTTAACAGCTCTGAATTATCTAAGTAATGATGTTCCTCGTGTAAACACTCAAGAAGGAGCACTCACTCATCTTAATGAGCCGTGAAACCGAAAGCACAAAAATAAACGGTTTCTCACTACATAAAGAGGAGGGGCGGGGGGGGAGGGGGGGGAGGCTTTGTGGTTTATTTGTACAGAAGGAAAAAAGGGCATTTCTCATCATTTCCCTGCACTGCAATAATTGGGTCGTTAATCAATAGGGATTTATTGAGAACTCGTCATCATAAAAGCCCGTTTTCACAGCCAGGTAGGACGACGGTTCAGGAACTCGTCTCGCTGGTGTTGCGCAGGAGCCATAATACGGATAACAAGAACACATTACATACAACCCAGTCACCTGAGTTGACTGTCAACTCATCAAAGTTCAATTTATAAACCAGAACATAAACATAAATCAGAAGATATTTATTGTGAACGACCACATTTCTCAGTTCATTTTGCAATATATACAGTGGGTCAGACCCCTTTAAATTCAGCCATTTGCTAAAATCAAAAAAGGTAATTTTTGTTCTTATTAATGTTTACTCAGCACCCCATCTTGACAGGAAAAAAACTGAAATGTAGAAATTTGTGCAAATTTAATGAAAAAGAAAAACTGAACTATCACGGTCATACTAAAAAAATAGAATTAACTTTTTTTATTTTAGCAAATGGCTACAATGAAACAAAGAGTGGTCATTTTAAAAGGGGTCTGAATACTTTCCGGACCCAATGTACATACATACATACATACATACATACATACATGCATACGCAATATACTGTATATATATGGTGAATAGCAATGCTAAAAGTCTGCTACACATCTCATATGGTGAGACACCAGCCTGGGGCGGGAGGTGGGCCACGCCTCCTGCAGCACATTTTGCGACGATGATTCAGCGATGGAGTCATGAGGAGACAAGGAGGCCAGGGCTGCTGTCGCATCGGCTGAAGATGAAGAGACGGAGCGACAGTGTGCCGACATGTGAAGATATAACGTCGATGGTCACATCTGCAGACCGCCCTCCTCCACGTCCACAGCCCACGCATACTTGCAGTTTGTAACCACGTATTTTTTCTTTTTGGAAAAGAAATGTTCTCATTTTAAATCAGCAGTGCGGTGTGAAAATGTACCATTAAAAATTCTATGCAAGTTTCTTTATAGCTTTTAAAACGATTGAATGGCTCGTTTTATGACGTATTCTTCGTTTAAGAGGCGATGACACATCATCCAATATCTAGTAACACTTTCTTTTTAACCGACTATAGTCCTTTTGGTTTTAACTATACATATTCATCATAAACCGACAACTGGACGAGTCATTTAGATTTTAAAGTCCATTTCAACTTTTAATTATGTCTATTACAGTCATAGTTTTGCCCCACATTAAGATGTTTTACAGGTGGGTCGATGCAGCACCTGCGTAGGTAACTTCAGAAGACTCAACAAATAAATACAAACTCAATATATAACCATTGAGTATAATCACTTTGCTTTGGCATGATGATAGGAACACCCGGGATGGGCTGATCTGTGTTTTGTTGTACAACACGATAATTAGGAGGGATATTTTCATGTGAGCAGACCGACGGCAGCGTTTGCATACTCATCCTTCAAAACTCCACTTTGGCTCGTCTCAGCTTGAGTTTAATTTCGCCCAGTGGGAGCTGCAAGCAGAGTGTAATTGTCTTGTAAAAGCTTTAGAAATAAAAATGCATCATTATTGCCGTTATAATTTTGAGACTAGGCGAGTTTACGCAGACGATTCAAGGCGTTCCAAATAATTCCACACCAATTCGGCCAATCAGAGCGGAGGATAAAGTTCTTCAGATCGGATGACGCCACATTGCTAATTATTCTTATAGTTGCCGTCACATGAAATGGATCCAATTCTGAGTGAAAATATTGGACGGAAACGACATCCAAACAAACATTGGAAGGAAATTAGGAACGCTACGAGCAATCAAACCTCCGAAACACAAGCTGCAAAACAGCAAATCTAATTTCCCCAGGAGGCACAGATGTGAGCCAACAGCACCACCTACATCCGAGCGCGTCTGCTGTGCGCTCGTGGCTTCCTTCCCGCCCTCTCCCGTCCCGCATTGTGTGGGAATCGGACCGAGCGAACAGACCGGGCGCACGCAAACGCGTTTAGAAAGAGGAAAAACGCACGCTCCGTCTTTAATTGTTGAACTGGCCGAGAGCCTTCGGCGCTGCTTTTGTTTTCCGGCTTTTGGCGAGCCGAAATGTCAAGAGCATCGCATGGGCAGAGGCAGCGAGAGAGGGATGGATCGCAGAGACAAAGATGGCCCGCAGCTAAATCCGCAGCAATTAGAACTTGACAACCAAACAGCCGCTAAAACCGCCTCCAGTAGGCTTTCGGAGATTTGGTTATAACATAGAATCCATGACGCGTTACACACGGGCAACACCTGCTCGGGTCTCGCCGGCCTCTCATTAAGCCCAACGCTGACATCATTAAGTCTGCTGTAAAAGAAAACTCTTCTCGGGAGGAGAGTAGACACAAGCAGGGGGCACGGAGCACACACACACACACACACACACACACACACACACACACACACCCACCCACATGCGACACGCGCGTTAATATTTGCTGCAACCGTGTGAAACGCCATCCGTGTCAAAATATTCAGAGACGCTCAGCAGAGCTTCCTCTGCAGAGAGAGATTAATCCCAGTTAAGGCATCTGTAGCTCCCCACAGGTTTTACCAGAGACTCATTAGAGGGAACACACACACACACACACCAAAGTATGTGTCACTCCATAATGCACTCCCTCTCTCGCGCACACGTGGAGTCAGTGGTTGAAGTAGCAGCCAGTAGAACTGATGGAGCGGTCAGGGCTTCAGAAGGTCAGACGGGCGATGGGGCCGCCGTGTGCACGCATCCTACCGCAGGGCTTCTTAAAAAACCAGAATGTGCATTCACACATTTAGCTCCCTGCAGCTGACCACAATGTGTGTGTGTGTGTGTGTGTGTGTGTGTGTGTGTGTGTGTGTGTGTGTGTGTGTGTGTGTGTGTGGCTGTGCTAACACGGTCCCATCACTGATCAATGCACCCTGGCGTATGGCTTTGAATAGGAAGTGACAGAGACGGATCGCCGGTTCCTGCGCTGCAGAGGGAGCAAGAGAGGGAAACGAGGTGCATTAAGAACAGCTCAGGAGGAGCGGGAGAGAGAGGGAGGTGAAGACGGACCGATGGAGGACGGGTGCAAGGAACCGCACTGTTCATTAGACGGCTGGGGAGAAAAGAGGGAGAGACCTCCAGAGAGAGGAAGAGAGGATTAGATGGAGTCAATCAGGGAGGGAAAGAATAGCAGAGAGGCTCAATGATGGAAGGGCTGTCACTCTCTCTGGTTCCTCTCTCTCTCTCTCTCTCTCTCTCTCTCTCTCTCTCTCTCTCTCTCTCTCTCTCTTAAAGCATGTCAGCTTGGTCAGTTTGAAATTCCGAATTCAAGGAAGACTTCCTCATTCAGCACATTGTAGATGTCTGAGGGGGACAGGTGAGAGGTGAGGAGGAGACGGGTCAGCGGAAAGCAGCCCACATGACGTATGGGCGTCCTGGGAGACGACGGATTACTCTCGGGGCAAGGTGAGGCAAACGGCGCCGGGTGCAAAAGAAATACCGATTCTACTTCATCTTTGAAAATCCGACAGTAGTTGCTGTCGAAGCCGACGGCAAGGTGAGAAACCACAGGCAGGAAAAAGACTTGAGCGGTGAGAGGATGTGGGGCGGGATTTTATTTTTCAAATAAATAAATAAGTAAATGCCCGCCGACGAACACGGGAACGCCGCTCACGGCCCCGCGCTCGCCAAGGGATCGTTTCCAGGAGGGTGATTATCACAAAGGAGGAGGAGATGATTCAGCACAGCGGCCCACACAGACTGTGTGCAACGCACAACAGAGCGTCCCTAAGAAGAGGGTGCAACGCACAACAGAGCGTCCCTAAGAAGAGGTCGAATGGGACGATCGTGGCCTCATTTCAACGCACACGCACAAATAAACTGATGGCGTTCAGGGTGTGTGAGAAGGCGAGGAATTCTGAAAAGCGAAAACCAGACACTCCCTTGGATCTATTAGAGCACCGTTCATGTCATTGATGTTTCCCTTCATAACTTCATACCTATGTATTGTCAGTTGAAAGATACAACCTTCAAAAAAAAGAAGATCTAATTGTGCAGCGCTCCAGTCACGCTCACATCACTGCAACACGAGGATGATCATTTCCACACGGCGGCTCGGCGGCGTTCGGGCTGCTTCACAATCGTCTTCTGCAACCCTGAAGAGATGATCAACGCACTTTTGAGAAGCGCTTCCACTTCCCCTTTTCTGCTGTTGTCTGATCTTCATCTTCTTCGCTTAAGCCGACCGACATGAGGGACTTGAGGCTCGTGGCGTAGCGACGTTCCTCCGTTTGGCTCGGGGAGCCTCGGGATCCGCCTCCACGCGGCGCCGCCCCCCCCGCGGCGTTACCGGTGCGGATTAAAGACGTGCGAGGTGAGCGCGTCTCGTAGATGACACCCAAAGGGTCGTCCTTTTTCATCCCTCCTGTTACCTTCAAATTTACTAACATCTTTTACACTTTTTGACCACAGCAATTAAAATGTCCAGAAAATGTATATTGTTTCCTAAGTTTAAGTGTCAGGTACTTTTTGTTTGTTTGTTGACGACCTAAATAGACGTGTAAACAAATAAAGTTGATATTCCTTATATATTTTACACAGTAAAAAAACAGCCCGAGTTGTGTACGGGACATTGAAAACACATCATTGTAAGAATTTTATGTTTTCCCCGTCGTCCCAAATAAATTAGGAAAAGTCATGAAATAGGAAGCAGAATAAATAATTTTAATCATTCTTTTAGAGACGTTAAACATTAAATGGGGTCAAATTGACCCCAAATGTAACAGGAGGGTTAAGTGCGATGAAGCCGCTTACAAGACAAATCTTCAAGAGATGTTCAATTCCATGCAAATATGGAGGACTCAAAATGACTTAAGTATAAATAAATAAATAAATGCATGAATAAATATAGGAATAAATAAATGCTTAAATAAATGTATAAATAAATGTATAAATAAATAAATGCTTAAATAAATGCTTAAATAAATGTATAAATGCTTAAATAAATGTATGAATAAATAAATGCTTAAATAAATGTATGCAAGTCATTTTGAGTCCTCCATACGAAAACACCGAAGGAGACAATAGTGAAAAATCAACCAGAATACCACACGAGCCCTCTCCGAGGTCGTAGGGCCGGCTCTCGCACTACGCCTACAGTCTGAGAAGCAAAATAAGGTTTCTGCTCAAGGTTTCTGCGGCCGGAGAGCCGACACCGGGTGCAAATCCGGGGAGAAGAAAACAACACCGATGATTCACTGCACACGCGCATACGGCCAAAACGATTACTCCGGCCCCTCTTGCCATCTACCTCAAAGCCCCACGTCCGTCAGCCAGAGAGCAATGCATGCTGGGTCGTGAAACGACCAGGGGCAGCCGGAGTAATGCGGTACATGCTCCCGCAGCTCGAGGCGTGATGTGCATGACGCGGCCGGGAGAACAAAACAAATCAATCGTACCGTCGATGGTACTGACCTGTTAAATGGCTTTGTCTGGTGGTCCCATTAGTGTGTGTGTGTGTGTGTGTGTGTGTGTGTGAGTGTGTGTGTGTGTGTGTGTGTGACGCAGCAAAGCCTAGAAGTTCACTGCAGAGTGGCATTAAGAGCCAGCGGGCTGACACCCGGAGTTTAAATCATTCTGTACCGTAACGCAAACGTTTTGAACCCGTGAACAACGTTTTTAAATACGCGTGGGGACGCTGACCGGCGGCTACTTGTGCCTCCGGGGAGACGAGCAAGGTTTCACGGGAAATAAACTAAATGTGGTGTTGTTCGGCTCTCCCGGCTGGTTCCACACCATTTAAAAGTAATCTTTAAAAAAGACAAACTTGAACTTTATAATGTCTCTTGCGCGCCTCTCTTTATGACCGGCGTGGACAGGAGGAATAATTATAGCAACTAATAAAACTATACAATACTCCGCTGGCCGTCTATACAGTTCCGGCATGAGCCGGTTGGCTTTAAAAGGCAAAACAAAGCTCCAGGCACCGCTGAGGGAACCAGTAAAAATACCACCACAGCTTCACGTCTCAGGGAAGCCGAGAGGACGAACTGCACACGGCGACAGCTACAGGGTTTATAGCAAACGTGGCCTTCGTTTTAGAGAATAGTCTGTGTGCCGTGGAAAAGATAAACTCTGATTCCTTTTGATTTTCTTCTTTTGTAAAAAAAAAAAAAGCAAAAAAGCACGAGGGTAACAGTCTGAAAATGAAACCGTGTTTAACAAGTTGCTTTTCACAGCAACTTTATAGGCGAGTAGTCCCATCACCCAGCAGCTATTACATAACCAGATCCTACAGTACATCCCCCCCCCCTCCCCCACCTTCGTCTTCCTTTTAAAATGCAGCTCACTTCTTCCCTTTTCTTTCATTTCTTTCCTCTCTTGTGGGGATTGAACTTAATCCGGTGCCAAGACGCTCAGTGATCTGATCCAATTCGCGTTCAGGATCGCAACACACACACACACACACACAGGCACACACGCACACGCACACACACACACACACACACGCGCAGCAGCAATGTGCACGTGTACGGGCCTCGAGGCGCACTACGCATGATCATCATGAACACAATCGTCTGTGTGTGTGTGGGCGGCACACACACACACACACACACACACACACACACACACACACACAGTGTCCCGTATGCGCCCACATGTTCGTATTCATCCCATCTGTAATCAGATAGGAGCTTGACCGGGAATCCCTCCATCCGTTTACCGATTCATGTATTCATCCCTTCATCCCTTCATCTCAGGTCTTCTCCAGACTTTAAGTCCCGTCACTTATTTCCTTCCTCGTCCAATCATGCCTTTCCATACTCTGTACCCCCCCCTACACACACACACACACATTCTTCATTCCGACAGGATATGAGGACAACGTGTTTGGTCATCAAATTTGGAAGAGGGAAGACGAGCATTGTGCAAATGGCGCAGGAAAAGCAAGCCAGGGTACAGAGTTGTAAACAACAATACATTATGGCGTATTATTATTCTTATGGAGAGGATCCTATAAGACCCCCTCCTGAATCGATGGGCGCATTACCTCGTGTTTAAGTGTTTGCTAAGCGTGAGCAGCTTCCCAATCTGGGGACCAGAACACCCAAGCTCTGCCTAAATTGGGTTTGCAGCTGTGGCCTGATGCGATGTTTAAATTACAGGAGTCTCGACCGCAGCGCACATACTAATGGAGCAGGGAAGGGCGAGGGACAAAACTCACGACGCGGTCGACGCAGGGGACACATCATAACAAGACGCGTGGATATTTTGATAAACAGCAGATCTGTCGGCAACACCGCCGCACCCAGAGCCGTAACACTCAGCACGGCTCGTAAAATATAATTACAGACTCTATAAATCATTACAATTACAGCACCTTCCTCAAAAAGTTCTCTTTTGATAATGAGCCTTTTCATCAAAAAGAAGAAAAGAATTAAGAAAAGAGTTTTTAAAGTAAGTTCATAGTTGGGTCTCGGACGGACAGATGGCGCACAGCCATGGGGCAGATTGACGAGAGATGAAGAAAAAAAACAATGGAAGAGAAAGAAAAAAACAATGGAAGAGAAAGAAAAAAAACAATGGAAGAGAAAGAAAAAAAACAATGGAAGAGAAAGAAAAAAACAATGGAAGAGAAAGAAAAAACAATGGAAGAGAGGGAAGCTCGATGGTGAATGGAGCAAATGGCCGTAGGGGGAGATTGGGGAAGCGGAGACGAAGTGAGGGAAACTATATGGAGCAAGAGATGGAGAGAAAGACATCGAGACAAATGGAGGATGACCGAGAAGCGCTGTGAGCCAAACCAGAGTGCATCTGGACGTACGGCGGGAGACCCCGACGACGACGACGCGGCGTTCGACTCCCTGACGGTCTGCAGGGCGCTCGTCTTTCTTTCCTTTTTCCATAAACTAATCCTTCGTGAGACGTGAAACTTAAAACTATTCACCGATGCCATTTTCTTCGGTCCAGTACATTCGGCTGCGCCTGAATGCAACGGCACTCGGCGCAGTGATCGGTGGGGTTTGTCGCGTTTATGGAACGAGGCGCACGTCTAACAGGAACTAAACAGACACGGATATCATTGGGAGGATTACTTAATGAGCGAGCTAATCGTCGTGTTTTTAAGAGGCCATCAACATTGTCGTTGAGCATCAGGCAAAAAGTGCATGAGGCCGTTAAAATGAATTTGCGCTGCACCGATGGAGTTTTGCGATACACGTTATTTCGGGGCTTTCGCGCAGCTATCCGCACCACAAACTCATCCGTCGCCGCACATCCACGACAAATAAAGGAATGCATCATATGGCGCGGTCGATTTGTCTGCCGCTACTTGAGAGATCCCGGGGAGCGGCGAGGCCATCAGGCGGCGGCGTAATGGCAGTCGTACACGTCGTCTGGACGCAGCGCGGCCATAAAGCGCAAACGCGGAGAAGAGAGGGAGCGATGGAGGGGGGGGAGGAACGGCCACAGAAGACGCCGAACGGGAATTTACGGTCCACGTGTGGACAAACAGAATTGTGGGCTCATAAAATGTGATGTTTACTATCAATTAATTTGAAAAAAAAGAGAGGCATCAAGTGCAAAGTGCCGCCGTAACTTTAGATGTGCTCGAGGGACGGAGAATCTTCCCGAAGCAACGCGGCTCGGGTTCAGAGGAAGTTTCTGTGGGCTGATTGACGGTCTGCGAGGAGAACCCAAAGTGTCACATTTTATGACGTAAAATGAACTGCCGAGTGTGTGTGTGGTTTTCACACCGTATGCCACATAATCTCTCTCTCTCTCTCTCTCTCTCTCTCTCTCTCTCTCTCTCTCTCTCTCTCTCTCTCTCTCTCTCTCTCTCTCTCTCTCTCTCTCTCTCTCTCTCTCTCTCTCTCTCTCTCTCTCTCTCTCTCTCTCTCTCTCTCTCTCTCTCTCTCTCTCTCTCTCTCTCTCTCTCTCTCTCTCTCTCTCTCTCTCTCTCTCTCTCTCTCTCACCTTCGAGGTTTCTTCTGCGTTTCCTGCAGAAATCTTGTGTCCTCAACCGTCGGCCTTGATGAGGCGTCACTGACATCTGACTTGCATGTGTGAATGTTGGTTTTATATCCTTGCAACCGAGCCTTAAAAAGGTCACAAATATAAACTTTTATAAGTTAATTATTTTTATAACTTTTGTTTTATGGATTTTCTTTCCACTCAACTTGAACACTTTATTCAGATGTTCAGCTTTAACACTTCTGGCCCCACCGTCTCTCACTATGAGAGACCACAACGTTTTAAAGATTTGGGGGATTCTCTGCTACTTTATGGCACGCGCCTCCTCTCCATCCCTGCTCGCTCGCTTAAGCCCCGCCCCCTTCTGCTCACTATTCGATCGGCCACCTCTCCATGAGTGGTGCTCCCGTGGTGCTATGACCAATTGACCGGAGGCAAAGTGCCACTGTGGCGGCGCCGCTCTGTAAGGTTACGTGTAATCGTGTTACGGTAATCTGATTTTATTTTCTGTTACACATTTGGTACACCAAACACACGCTAAAAAACGGCTTCCTGGTAAACTGTGAGAACATTCACATTTATAATTTGGCATTAAAGTAAGAATAAAAAAATCCATATTCATCCTCTTTCAAATAGAAATACTCAGTTTCTAAGTAATGCAACACGACTTTCCTTCATGTTCTGGTTTGTACTGCAAGCTACTAATAATATATATAAATACGAGTAGCGTACAGAGGCTGACAACACTAGGAAGATATTTCTGAATAACTGACTGACTGCCACTTGTTGACACATTGTAGAGCAGGGAAAAAAAGTATTTAGTCAGCCACCAATTGTGCAAGTTCTCCCACTTAAAAAGATGAGAGAGGCCTGTAATTTTCATCATAGGTAGACCTCAACTATGAGAGACAAATCGAGGAAAAATAATCCAGAAAATCACTTTGTCTGATTCTTAAAGAATTAATTGGTAAATTCATGGGTACAATAAGTATTTACCTATGCTGAAAATTACAGGCCTCTCTCATCTTTTTAAGTGGGAGAACTTGCACAATTGGTGGCTAACTAAATACTTTTTTTCCCCACTGTATATTGAATCCAACAACAGAACATATTTAAAAAAAAGATGTCACAAATCCAGTTATTTTATCAAACTGACAGAAAGAAAGGGAACCAGTGAGCCATGCCAGTGAGAACGACACACCCAGCTGACTCGACGCCTCGCCTCAGCCAATCGTTTGTCTTGTTCAATCAAATGTTTACTCCAATGAGTACACCTGGATAAGTTGTGTCCTTAAATCTAATAACTACCATTTTCAAGAGTTCTGATGCCATTCAAAATAAGTGTGCAGCTGCTCTAGCCACCGAGTAATCAAATATCTGTCGTAAATAACATTTAAAAAAGAAGAATTATTACAAAACAAATGCTCGCCAAAAGCACTTTTGGAGGGAAAGTTAAAATTTCTTTTATAAAAGTCCTTTAATGGAGACTAGATATTCCATACAGCGCAGAGAGTGCAGTGAATTCAAATAAACACACGAGCTGCCAGTCAAAGCGTCGAGACTTCCCCGTCACCACTCTGTATGACTGCAGCCGCTGTTCTCAAATCCCTCTCTTCACATCTTACTTAGGCCTCTCTCTCTCTCTCTCTACCTTCCTGATCTTATATCCTTCTCTTCACCTTGCCGTAGTTCCTCTCTCATCCCTCTCCCTAAATCTCTCTTAATATGGGGCATTATCGCACATTGTTTTGGGTAAGTCACTGACTCATGCCACCCCTTTTTTGCCATTTTGCTGTCATCTCCCTACCTCTCCCTCTCTCTCTCTCTCTCTCTCTCTCTCTCTCTCTCTGTCTGTCCCCTCTCGCCCTCACTCACCCGTTGCTCTGTCATCAGTTAATGACGGCATAACGAGCTGGTTGTCTCTGAAATGATGAGAAGCAGAAGTGAATACAGCTGCCTAACGATCAAAGAGCATCCGGAAACACACACATCTGGACAAAGGCGGCGCGTACATGCCTGTACACAAATACAAGCTATAACAAACACACACCCACACACAAATGGATTAATGTCGGCCCACTCCCACAGACGTTGTTTACTGCATCACAGACACACCAAACACACTTGAATCCATTCTCTCCGGAGGTACACGATTAGTAACTTCAGGCCAAACACTATTTTTCTCCCCATTCGATCAGCGAGGCTCCGCCGCTGCAGGCACACCTCCCTCCATCTCACCCCGTCCTCCATCACTCGCCCGCCCTCCTTTATCTCCCCGCTTCACTCCCTCGCTCTCACTCCTGCCAAAAGGTAGTCAAGGCAGAAATGTCCCCCCCCCCCCCCCGACTTCATAACACTGCAGTAAGCGTGCTTGTGTGTGTGTGTGTGTGTGTGTCCAGAATACGTTTTGGATGTATTCTGAGTCGAGACACCCACACTGCAGCATTTGACACAGCCAGAGGGAGCAATGAACTGGGGGGGAGGGGGGGGGGGGAGAGAGAGAGAGAGGTGGACACACAAGGAAACACAAGAGTGGCTGAAATACATAAACAAGACAGATGCTTTTCTGTTTGTGCCTAATCATAAAATGCGTGACCTGCATGCGCGCGCCTCGTCTGAATTCCTTTTCTCCGTGAGGAAGCGTGTCTTTTTTTTTCCCCTCATCCCTTTGTGTACAGTGTGCACGCGTTCATTTGTATTTCGGTTGATCACTGAATTGAAGCCACAGGCGAGCGCGTACTGCGAGTGTGCTTCCATCTCCTCGCTGTGCGTGAATACGTGGTCATATATCTGCACGTGTGCGTTTGCTCTGAACACGTAGGAAAATCAATCATGTGCAGAGCACAGCCGAGATTCAATTAGAGCTGGACAATAATACATATATTGGCCATGAATTTGGAATAAAACGTATGATAAATCCGATTTATAATGATAGATGAACAAACAACTCAGATTTTGAGACCTTTAAAAGATCTGGATTTGTAACTTGAAATACATTTTGCAGCCAGTTGAATAGGGTAAAAAATATATTGATATTATTTTCCATATTCATATAAATATTGCTCCCCATTTGTTTCGCACACAAATAAATCATCTGGAAGGCGTCTAATGAACAATCAAACACGCCATTTGAAACACTTTGCAGGCGTAATGCGTGTTAATTGTTTAATCTGCACTCTTTCACACGTTGAGAAAGCTCATTATGGAAAAATGCAGTCCAGCTATAGTGCTCCCTTAAGATTAATAACTAAATAAATATACACGTACATTTCAGAATAAGAGAACGTGATAGTGGATGATTGGATGGGAAAAATGGAGCGCTGATGAGTAGTGTGTGTGTGTGTGTGTGTGTGTGTGTGTGTGTGTACTCGTGTACGCGCAGTGGAGCTACTGATGTCCATGTGTGTGTGTGTGTGTGCGCGTGCGTGCGTGCGTGCGTAAACAATGTGTCATTCAGCTTTGAAAAGAAAGGGCAAATAAGAGGGGGAACAAATAGAAAACAAAAGATGAGCAAGATACAAAATGAAAGCGACGTCATGAGGACAGAAATAAGAGTGAACAAGTAGTGATGAACAGAGAAAAAGACAGAGAGGTAAGAGAAAGACGAGGGGCGAGGGAAGAAGGTGAAGAAAGTTATTGTTATAATCTTATATGTGCATAATCAGGGAGTCCTACTAAATATGGAGAAATGCTGATGCCCGTGTATGTATGCGTATGTGTGTGTGTGTGTGTGTGTGTGTGTGTGTGTGTGTGTGTGTGTGTGTGTGTGTGTGTGTGTGTGTGTGTGTGTGTGTGTGTGTGTGTGTGTGTGTCAGTTTCATTAGCAGCTTTTGCTGTCTTAAACAAGTTAGAAGGAGGGGTGAGAGAGCAAGTGAGGGGGAGGAAGGGCCTCTCCGGTTCTTGGCTTCCTTCTCTTCAATGCAACGCGTGCGCCGAGAACAGTTCAAATCGAGACACACACACAAAAAATATAATATTAAAAATATAAAAATATAAAAAAGGAAAATGTCCTGCAGAACATAACCGACAGGGAATCGACGTCCCAATGCGACGCTGATGATTTTCTTACAAGCTGCAGAGCAAATTAGAAGTCTTCTGTAAAAAAAAGAAAACGTAGCCCAGCGCGCCCGTCAGTAGCCCGGGACTAATGTCTGTAGGGCAGGAGCCACGATTCGTTAATCCAATTAGAAAATAACTAAACGGCCCGACTGCAGAGTTTACCGTCACGTTACGGGTCGCCGCGCCCGAGTCACAATGAAGCGCTCAGTCAAAACAATGGAGCCGAGTCGCAGACTTCTTGTGATTTAACACGCAAACTTCAGCCATCCGGAGACGGCGGGCGCATAAAATAAACGTTTATGTCGGGCTTTCGGCGACTAAAGTGCGGCGGAGACAAACAATAAATTCACCAACAATTGCCGGCGAGCTTCCCGCCCGGCGACACGTTTTACGGCCCCGCTGAAACATTCCGGGCTAAGTTTCACGTGAGCGGCGCCGCCTCATTACGTTTACAACGACTCCGTTTCATTAAGTCGGCCAGTAAACGGACTTAAACGCCGCTAATATTATTCCCACCTGCGCGCTTCCTGACGAATTAAAGCAAAAAGCGACAGAATTAAGCGGCTGTTTGTTTTGTTTTCACCAAAGCTGGACGCGTTACGACCATCATTTGACCCCATGATTTACCTCCATCATTTGACCCCATGATTTACCTCCATCATTTGACCCCATGATTTACCTCCATCATTTGACCCCATGATTTACCTCCATCATTTGACCCCATGATTTACCTCCATCATTTGACCTCATGATTTACCTCCATCATTTGACCCCATGATTTACCTCCATCATTTGACCCCATGATTTACCTCCATCATTTGACCCCATGATTTACCTCCATCATTTGACCCCATCATTTACCTCCATCATTTGACCCTATGATTTACCTCCATCATTTGACCCCATGATTTACCTCCATCATTTGACCCCATGATTTACCTCCATCATTTGACCCCATCATTTACCTCCATCATTTGACCCCATGATTTACCTCCATCATTTGACCCTATGATTTACCTCCATCATTTGACCCCATGATTTACCTCCATCATTTGACCCCATGATTTACCTCCATCATTTGACCCCATGATTTACCTCCATCATTTGACCTCATGATTTACCTCCATCATTTGACCCCATGATTTACCTCCATCATTTGACCCCATGATTTACCTCCATCATTTTACCCCATGATTGGCTTGAGGGCCATTTCCAGTGTCATGGCTCGGGCCAATCGGGCGACATCATCCCGATCCTTCGTGTCATCAATCTGCCGTCGGCCGTGCTCCGATTGTTCAGACGGACGTTTTTTAAAGACGCGATGGTTTTCCTCGCTAGTTTCGATCTCACCCGCATGAATTATGCACGGCCGTTTGTTTCATCGACGTTCTCCCCCCGGACGTCCTCTCCTCGACCGCCGTCTCGCGGCGAGGCGGACGTGAAGCCCGATCAGAAAACAAACAAGATTGAACAGCGTCTGAAGATCTGGATCATTTGGCAGTTTGGAGTCCGGTTCTCCTGCCTCTGCACCGACCGCCGCTGTGCCCATTTATTATTCATGCGCGTGCACTTCTCACTGCACAATGTGAAACATACAGTGCCTGGGTTTGCTTGCTGCTGCACCCCCCTCCTCCTCCTCCTCCTCCTCCACTACTATTTGCTTCTCTAGCCTTCCACCTTTCCCTTGGCTCTAATTTCAGAAAGCACAGTTGGCTTGAGTTTCCCCCCCACCGACTGGCAGAAGGGATCGATACCTCCCCTCCCTCGTTCGCCTTTGCCTCGCTTCCTTTTGCCTCGGTCCCTGCCTCCTCTGACCACCTCGCTGGGTCTCTGCACCCTCGGCATCTTTCTTTAAGCCTCATTCAATAAGCAGCAGGTGTGTTTTCTTCATCTTCTTCTTCTTTCCCGCTTCCTCCATCCTCCCTCCATCCCTTTTCCGTTCCCATCCTCCACCTCTGCCTCTCATATGGCTGACTTTCCCTGGCCAGGGGGTTCTTACCCAAGCAGCCTCCCATTGCTCCCCTCAAAACTCACACACGGCTCCTTCGGCACTGCCCGTTTTTAACATCGCGCTCGGTCCAGGGCTCCGATCGACGAGCAGAGACGCGAGGATTCTGCAGGCGCGAGGATGCTCGAAATAGCACCCGTCCAATCAGCGAGCGCCAAGGTCACCCCGAGACGCTCGACTCCTGCTCTTCTTTATGCATCCTGCATTACGCACGCCGCCGGCTCTCTGCGCATTAAAATTCATCCAGGAAACGTATGCTTTATTCCACATGCACAGAGCTGACGCGTTTGGGATGCTGTAGACTGAAGACGGCGTTCTCGTTCTCGTGGCGATGACGTGATGTTCATGATGTGGAGGTTTCACACGTCCCCGCCGTGTCATTTTATTTTAATATAGACTTTTGAATGTAATATTGGTTTCTTGCTATTCCACTTGTTTTGCTTTGACTCTCTGGGGAGCACTTTGCAAACATTGTTTTTAACGGTGCTATATAAATAAAGTTATTATTATTATTATTATTTCGCACCCACATTGAAGCAAAGTGACCGCAGAAATGTTGCAAAGGAAGGAAGTTGTTTATAAAGCCGGGTGGCAGGTCGGGCTAATTAGACCTGAGACTTTTCACATGGAGCATGTTTTAGCGCCACCATTTATTTCCAGGTTGGGTTTAAGGTTCTTAGACACACGCACATGCAACACTTTTTTTTTATGACATAGCACCTTCTAACCTTTTTAGATTTTGTTTTATTTTTATTCATCAATAGACAGACGCTGCTATTCACAAGAAGCTAAACTCCCCAGCCGGTGCAGCTACATTAGAGATGCACGCTCGCCACTTCTCATTGGAACCGTTTCTCTATTTTTATGAACTTCGTATTGGATTTACGTCGCGTGTCGCTTTAACGATCAAACTCTAAAGCAACTTGAGCCACGTTTTATACATGACAGGCAGTATACAAATGAAGTTATCATTATTATTTGTTGTAGAAGTAGTCGTATTAATTGTCGTGCGCACTCGGAGTTTACACATAACTGTTGACACTAATGTCGTAGTTCCCTACCTGAGATATTGAAACTGGTTTTCTTTCCAATGTTGCTGCAATTCAAGGAATACGTGAACGTTTTTACCTCTCGGGGCCTGTAAGGAATATGTAAATGAATCACTTTGGGAATCAAACATCACTCTTAGTTCCGAAAACTCAGGCATTTCTATATTATTGTATATATTGTACTTTGCTTGTTGCCGCTACAAACATATTTCCCACTGGGGATGAATAAAGTCTATCCATCTATCTATCCATCCATCCATCCATCCATCCATAAAAACAACATGTCAGTTGCTTTAACGAGTCACAAGCAAAACCGTTTTTGTACCAATGCACTATTGGATTGGATATTTCTCTCTTTTTTTCACGCATTTAGTCCCGAGTCACCTTGAGGACCAATTCCAAATTATCCATCTCTCTACTTTGACATCGTCGACCCTGCGATATTAATTGAAAGTGAAGTATTTCAGGGGAAATAGATGACAAATGAGATCATATAAATTGAGCCGCAGCGAAGACGGAGTGGAAAAGAGCCAACTGTAGAGTTCGATACTAAAGAGGACCGACTAGGGAAGAGGAGAAGGGACACGGATTGAGAAGAGAACAGATGGAGACGCCGATAAAGAAGTCAAGATAAATAGTGGAGGGCTGACAAACACCAGGCAGACAATAAATAAGTAAATTAGAGAAAAGAAAACTGACTGATTCATGAGCTCACTGGGACATTTTCTTTTTTTCCAAATGCTGGTTTTACTGATGGAATATTAAAATATGCTTTCAGGGCAAAAAGGTGCTGCTAGTTTTTCCCAGTCCAAAATGGGAACACGCATGCAGTCAGGGCGTTTACGAGTCTGTACGTAGCAATAAAGTTTACAGTACACGGACCACCTCCAGGGTGTGTGTGTGTGTGTGTGTGTGTGTGTCAGTCAGCTCGTCTGAGCGCGAGGGCGTGTCATCTCTGCATTCACCGTCACTAAGGTGATTGACAGCAGAACTAATTCCACGTTTAACACCCTTGGTGGATTGACAGACGTGTGTGTTCAACACACACACACACACACACACACACACACACACACAGCTTAAGAATTAACACACAAGTCTGTAACAAAGACGGATATACGCCCCAAAAGCAGCGTTTGCTGTCACACACGTCCGTGTGAACACGCCCCAAAGTCATGTCCCTGGAATCTTTAGTGACAGGACTTCATGAATGTCAGGCTGCAGACCCTTTCACGCAAATCAATAAAAAATATTTTATACTCCCGTGTTTCTCAAGCGTTTCGAGGCCGCAGGAAAGCGTTCGCCGAGCGAGGTTGAGGACATGTACGTACGTCCACAGGCGCTTTACGGAAGCGCTCTATTCAAAATGGGACATTTATTCATTTGGTTTGATTCCGCTGAGAGAGAGAGAGAGAGAGAGAGAGAGAGAGACACACACACACACACACACACATTGAATTTTAACTCTCTCACGACGAGGCCCGTTTGACTGAAAAAAAACTACGACGTCCAGCAGTTATCAAACACATATTTATGGCACATTTATGGAGATCCCCATCTCCAGTAAGAGGGACTGCGATGTACAGACGTGTGCGCACAAGTGCTCTGCCGAGCGCTGATGAATCGCAGACATACTCGGGCGCTTTTGAGCCGCTCTCTCAGAGGATGGAGGGAAAACACGCCGGCAGACACGAGCAAAGGAATGAAACTGTGCAACTAATTATTTCTCGCCTGTTCTCTTAAAAACACCCTCCCTCAACCCCTCAAATCATCAGGCGCACAGATTTTTTTAAATCTCAGCCTCCCTGTTCTCCTCTCCCCATCTCACACTTACACACACAGCAGCGATAATTAGAATGTCATGCCCTCTGTGGAGCGCGGAAAAAAAGAAAAGGAAATGGAGAAGCATCGTTTTCTGGCCCAGCTTCAATACCCTCTACTAAATTCCAGCAACAAAATAAAATAAATAATTAAGCAAAGCTAACCTCCTCCATGCACGAGAAACACCAACCAAACCGAGGAGGTGAGGCCGCGTCACATGCAACAAAGCCCTCACCGTCAGCGCTCCTCTCCCACTCGAGTACAAGAATTGAATTCCTAATAACGGCTCAAAGTATCAAACAAAACCCGCCTCCTCCCCGTCTTCCGGCTGAACCTTAAATCTTAAGGTTAAACCGATAAATATGCTGCGAAACAAAAACTGCAAACGAGGCCTCGCTGACGTTAAAGTCGCCTAGAAGCACCAACCGTGAGCAAATTAGAGCGACGCCCGCGCACAAACACACACGTATCTCCGACGAGCGCGCATATGCCGGCACGGCAGTAGTTGATGAGGTGTCGCTTTTGTTTGGTTGACAAACATTTCCACGGTGTGCAAACATGTTTTGATGACATCTGGTGCGAAAACATACTTTTTTATGATGATGTAGACTCAACCTGTTGGTTGGAAGAGAAAAATAACCTTTCCTCACAACAGGCAGGCGTAACAGCACCTGCCAAGGTCTTTAAGGGATAAAGTGCAGTGTGTGTGTGTGTGTGTGTGTGTGTGTGTGTGTGTGTGTGTGTGTGTGTGTGTGTGTGTGTGTGTGTGTGTGTGTGTGTGTGTGTGTGTGTGTGAACCCTTTAACTTGTTGTTTGATGTCCAAACCATCCATAGGGAAGGAGCTCCATCCAGTCTGCTGAATTATTCAAAAGTGTATGTTCAATAAAACACGTTAAGTCATTTGAGAGCCTTCTCATCACATTTATTTCTCACAGGGAAATGAATACTAATAATGTCCACTACAGACTCACAGGAACCGGACAAACTGCCCGACACCTATTATAAAAAAGAAAAGGTCCCTGTGGATTACAATCTCCCTGCTCCCAGGGTGGAATAAAACCCATTCCCTGGACGTGCATCCTTTATCCCTCCTGTTACCTTCAAATCTACTAACATCTTTTACCCTTTTTGAGCCCAGCAATCAAAACCTCCAGAAAATGATTAGAATTAATATTGTTTCCCAAGTTTAAGAGTCAGGTACTTTTATGTTTGTTTGTTGACTACCTAAATAGACCTTTAAATAAATAAAAAAGTTAATATTTCTTATGTTTTACACAGTGAAAAACAGCCTGGGGTCAAATTGTACAGAACAGTGAAAACATATCATCATGTGAATTTTATGTTTTCCCAGTTGTCCCCAAAGAATTAGGAAAAGTCATGAAATATGAAGCAAAAAAAGATAATTAAAAAAAAATCAATATTTTTAGAGACGTCAAACATTGAATGGGGTCAAATTGACCCCAAAGGTAATAGGAGGGTTAATATGTGAACTAATGTCCCTCACAGTGGAGCCCTGA
This sequence comes from Liparis tanakae, assembly GCA_036178185.1. Taxonomy (NCBI): domain Eukaryota; kingdom Metazoa; phylum Chordata; class Actinopteri; order Perciformes; family Liparidae; genus Liparis; species Liparis tanakae. The sequence continues at coordinate 6,161,327 of CM070111.1, read as the reverse complement.
GACGTGTCCATGTGGAGTCTGGCTTGGTATTTCATGTCTGCCTGGTTACATTCCATCATAGTGCAGCATATGCGCTGGGAGGGTAAACCACAGATGCTGCACGCCTCACAGGCGGCATAGACAACTTGTTGACGGGATTCATGCCTTAAGTAGGTACTCAACCTCACTTCACGCCATCTAAACTACTGCTCACCAAGCAACCACAAAGCACAGGGGGGGGGCTCCGCTGCCGGCAGCTTATCCTCACACTTCCTGAAGCCACTGACAGATGCAAACGTCTCCGACGCAGAGCAACACAGATATCGGGAGGCATTAGAAAAGCAGAAGTCGTGGCTGAACGAACAGGCAATGAGGCGCGCAATCAGCGGTCCAAACACTGATTATGAAAACCTCACACTGCTATGAAGATGTGCATCATTAATAGAATTAATCAGGGCCGGCTGAGATATCTCACGTCGGTTAAATAAAACGTCAGCCGTGGTTCTGTCGTCGGGGACAACGAGGCGGAGACGCGTGGCGGCGGCCAGGCGATCGGCGAGGACGACGGGTTTGCAGAAATCGGCCGCCGCAGCACAGAAGTGGCCAGTTTGACGATACGGCAGATTTTTCCCCGTGAGCTCTGGGCGGACGGTTCCCCGCCGAGCTGGAGCCCGATCCACGGGGAGCCGGAGGAACTCTCTGCAGCAGTGTTGCCAGGCAACTTTGTTCTCTAGGACGTTCCATCAGGCGAGTTCAAAGACGGCGGCGGCGCCTCGGATGGAGGCTGCCGATAATGGGAGATGTGCGATACGAGCAGACGGCGAGATGAAGGGGGACAGAGAGCCAGCGCCACCGAGACGCCCATTAAGACCACATGAGAGCCCGAGGAATACCAGGTGTGTGTGTGTGTGTGTGTGTGTGTGTGTGTGAGAGATCAGACTGGGGACGTGTCATCCAGTGTGTCTGTCTACTTATGAGGAATATCCGCCTGTGTGTTCACCAGATGTGTTTTCACAAGAGAGGGAGACTTTGTGTGGGCGCAGGCAGAAAGAAGCAGGAGACGGCGATGGAGACGGCGATGGACCCGGCGGCGGTTTAATGTCCGATAACTCTGCGCATGACCTTCCAATGAGCTGCCGATTAATATTAAAAAGGCTCTAATTACGCTGCAAATCAGACTGCGCGCGTTACGGTGGCCGTGTGCGCACCTCCGAGGGCCGCTAGGAAACAGTCGTGGAAACTAAATGTCATCACAGGGATGGCAAAGTGTGGGAAACTGGCCACAGGAGGGAACAACAACAACAACAACAACAACAACATGTACCTGGCAACGTTTCCATTTGTGCACCGTGAATATGAGAGGAGCGCGAAACACATTCAAAATAGATGTCTCTCACACGTGCTGCGGCAAACACACACACACACACACACACACACACACACACACACACACACACACACACACACACACTAATAATACCAGCTAAGTAAGTTCAGCATCAGCGGTCTCAGTACCTGCAGTGAGAGCTGGCTTCTGCTCAGAAGTTAAAGCCTTCACTGTGGGGACCGGCACCATGTTAAATGAAATCACAACACATAGCAGGGAAATGTAAGGGAGGGAGGGAGGGAGGGAGGGAGGGAGGGAGGGAGGGAGGGAGGGAGGGAGGGAGGGAGGGAGGGAGGGAGGATGAGACTATGCGAAAGTGAGACCCCTGGTGATACTCTGCAAACGCTGCAGGTTTGCTCCTTCAGTCGTGTGTGTGACTCCTTATAAATGTCTCTCTACATTATTATCTCTCTATACTCGAAACCCGGCATTAAAGATTGGAGTATTGATAAGCTCTGAGACTCTCCAGCATCCGTACTTTTTATTAATGTCATGTATTAACACACTGCAGCAGCTCCTCGTCTGTGTGTGTTCGGGGCTGAGCTGGTACACGTGGAGAAGAGCTGTACTTCCATCTGTTACGCACTGTTACTGCATTTTGGGTCTTTTATCCTGTATTTAAACAACAAACTTTGAAAAAAGTTGTTCTATGAGCTGGACTACAAATAGAGCTTAAGACTGAATACGAGCCGGCTGTCGTCTCATTGTTTCAGAATAAAACTTCAGGGCAAAGTCTTCGACAAAGTGAACTACTGAAGCAAGGTGACATCATGAGTCTCACTCAAACTTTCTGTCTCTCTCTCCTGTGACCACGTCTCCATCAGTACCATCAAGGTCATTTCTTTAGCTGAGCGCCATCCTCGTCTCCGGCCTCCTCTCTTTACCTCTGGGCCATTACCTGAAAAGGCCATTACCCGAAATCTCCTCTGAGAGATGAGGCTTGACTTAAGCGATGCTGTCATACTGTAGTTGAGCCAACTTGTCGGCCAGACCGACGGTCACATGACTGTTTATGAACAGTAACTTCTTTTAAATCACTTCTTAAAACACATTTTTATGGAACAGCTTTTAAGTGATCTAGTCTCTTTATGCAGGACTTTGGTTCCCCTAATTTAGTTTGTCTGTTTTTAATTTATTTGTAATTTATTTGTTTTTTAATTTTAATATATACTTTTAAATGTAATATTGGTTTCTTACTATTCCACTTGTTTTGCTTTGACTCTGTGGACCACTTTGTAAACTTTTTTTTTTTTTTTTTAAAGGTGCTATATAAATAAAGTTATTATTGTTTACAGAAGGGGGAATGTCTTTGCTTTTTATTCAGTTTTTTTATTTTACTTAAGCGCCGTGCACAACTGGTGACAATAATCCTAAAATTGGTCTCGACACATGCACTCAAAAACTGTTCAAACACTCTTTCCCAGAATTTCATTTACCGTCTGCACTGTTGACATCCATTTCCACCCATTGCATTTTAATTTGCACAGTTTTGCACAGCGCTAATGTCCCCTTCATTTCACTCGCAGGTAGACGGCACATTAAAATTCCTGAGGAGAATCCAGTTGTGTTGCAGACCAATTACAGACGGAGAAAATGAATAGCATCGGGGAAAAAGTTTCCTTAACGTGCCGCCGCAGCCACATGAATATTTAAACACGCGGCTATTCATTTGCATGCGTAACGATTAAAAGTGATTAAGGAGAATTCTGTCATAAAACCATTAAGGACCTTTTTTCCCCTCGGGTAACGAAACGCTCTCGTTAACCTGAACCTCGGGGAAAAATGCTGGCGTGACGCTGAAATAAGAGAAATGGGCAAAGACACAGCGGAAATCACAAGAGCTGACGGGTTATTGGCTTCAGCACTAACACACACCTGTTTGGCGAGGGTGACCGCATCGGCGTGAAGTCGGTTTCTCAGTTGAGGGTCCAGCTGGAACGCGGGGGCAATCTCCACCACCTTGGAAATGACAGGATTTCATTTATAGTACACGCTACATGCACACACACTTCAAACGGTGCACCTTGAACAGCTTTATTAACTCATTAGGACAATTACAGGAGCATCTGGGTACCGCCGTGTGTCACTTTCTATTAATTTAGGCTGGAAATGCACTAATTCTCTTGGACGTTGGTGCTGCTTTGGACCCGACGGAGAACCGCACCCACCCGACCGCCTTTATGAGCAAATACCCAGACTACTTTTGAGACACCTGCCTGACCCGCGTCACTCAGACAGTCACCCTGTATCACTTTCCTTTAACGCATGTTATTCTCTCTTCCATTAGTAGCTGGGGCCATTCTCTAAATGGTGTCTGGACTGCAGAGTGCATCGGCCTTTTTGGGTTTATCGGAGAGTTTTGAACGAGCCAAAAGAATAAAGTCGCAGGCCATAAAACCAAAACAACGGTTTTAGGAAGCGTAACTGCCCCGTCGATCTGCAGAGTGGTGCTAAATCTCCTTTTGGCTCATCGAGTTGCTTCACGTTTAGCACATCGAGATATAGACATATATATATATATATATATATATATATATATATATATATATATATACTATTCATAATGCCTCTGAGCCGTATCGCAGGCGGTGAAAGTACCACAGACTTACAGTTGGCTTCCTACTTACATTTAGTAAATACCATAATTTGTTGTCGTTTCCCCTAGAGTAGCCCTCGGGTGTGATACAGTGTGTGTCACTGCAGCTTCGGAAAAAGCGATGGAGTGAATCCCCTGAAGTCTCATCAGCCTTCCCTACCTCGTCCCACGAGTTTACACATCCAACAGGAATAAATGCATCCGTTCCAAATGAAGGTGATTCTGATTTAAACTTTCATTTTTAAATAAGAAAAATAAAATGTTATCAAATCATACCCCCCTCCCCCCCAAACACAAATTAAAAACCCTCTCCATGTATGAATACCATTTTCAAGACATTTAGAAGAGCTAAAAATATCAGCGCTCTACCATCCCTAATCTATTTCAACAGGCGACTATTCTTTCTCCGATTCAGAAAGATCTCAGATCAAGGGCAAAGGCAGATTAGCTCTCCCAGAATCAAAGAGCAGCAGCTCTGGCATGAACAGAGACACTAATATGATTAGCATCTGTAATTTGATTAAAAAGGAAAAGGAAGAAAGTGATGAAAACGCATGATTAAAACTTGCCTCGAAATGACAATAAGTAATGGATTATTACACGTGTTAATCAGCCTCCTCTAATGAACGCATTGTAATGTTGACTGACAATTTCCATTCACCGTCTCGTTTAGTATTCAGACTTGTTTTTGTTACTTTGGCAAACAGGTGATGCTGGATACCTCATTCATATTCAGTACCAGCCAAACAAAAAGAAAATAGAGGAAAAATAGCCCCCACTAATGAATGACAATAAATGTGATATTATATGCGTGTAGAGTTGATTTGGTGGTGAATGTAGAAGCTTTTACTCAAACTCCCCATCACCCAGCATTAGCAGGAGCTAATGGGTACATACTCCATGATAGCCAGGGCCACCAGTGCTATAATAATTATTGGTATAATCAGGACTAGTGTATTTATTAACGCGTTGCGTGATTCACTTGTTGCCCTAAATAAATCCCTTTTGTATATTCAGTAGACTGCAGTGCTCGAGGCCGCGATTCCTCCCCATGACCTTTGCTTAATCATCCACTTCATGTTAATCTGCGCAATACCGCAGAAAATGCCACGAAGATAATCTCAAATGATTTCAAAACATTTAGATTGGGCGGGATGAATTTTTAAACGGGGGTCTTCACCTTCTGGTGCCGCCGCTGAATGGAGCAGTCTCTCTCGTAGAGGTGGATGACATTACCGTATTTATCGCCTGGGGGGGGAGACAGAAAGAGAGAAGCGGGTGAGACAATAACAAAGAACATTAGATCATAATCAGGGGGGGTTAGGAGAATTAGTTGTTGAAGTCAAGAACCTGCACCACCCGATCTGTACGGAGCATGGAAAGACGCATCTCAAGTGTCTCGGGGGCACGGGGCTTCTTCTTGCTAGCCGGATAATGTACAGTACATTTACATTACACACTTTATCACAGTTTTCCCTTAAGTGTGTTAATTTGCAGGCAGTTCAGCAAAAGACTGGCCAGGAAAATGTGTGATAATGAAAAGGGGAAAAAAAGCCCCCAGAAAGTTACTTCGTCAGCATTTTCACAGCAAACTGTAAAAGTTATGACTCACAGCCAGGATGGTGTGTTGGGGGGCCATTAATAATGTACTTTAATTGTCATGCAATCTGTCACTTATTTTATGAATTAAATTAAAAAAAACATTAGAGGAAAGTGAAAAACATGTTTTAAATAAATTCTAAATCTAAATTTCTTCTGTCTGACTGAGAGGTCCAAACCCCAAAGATATTCAAATATTAAAAAGGAGACGCTAAAAAAGGGAAGAACAGCCAGACCTCACATTGGAAGTGTCAACAGCAAAGTCCCATTTTTGGCAACATTTAAAAACACTGTCAGCACCGAGTTGTGAATAAGAGATCAGAGCAAAGAAGTGACGGTGCGAGTTTACGACACGTCTTTGCTCATTTATGCTTCTCCTTTATTTCGTAGCGCTACAATACACCGCTGAATCTAACATGCGTCACAGTTTATGCCACATCTTCAAACAGAGATTGCAACCAAGAACCTATGAGACCCATCACACAGCAAGACTGTGGTTAACGGCGTAAAAAGGCCTCGGAGACGGAGGGAGGGAAGCAAAAAGAGAGCGGGAGACTGAAGGGAAGAAAGGCTCTAACAAAATAAACAGTAGGCTAGCAATGACGCAACTTTAAATAATAAATGATATTAGTAATTCAGAACATGTCCAAAATCCCTCACACGCCCTAAAGACAATGATCACACACACACCGATGACGACAATCGCCCAACAATACTATACACGAGAACATGAACTCACATGTGTGCACATGTGCAGTAATGTTCAAAGTGCAGATGCACTTCCTGAACGTGTCAGTGTTGAGTTTCAGGGGGAGAGTATTGAGTGGTAGCAGAGTTATGGTGGCTGGGAGGAGAAGTCTCTCTCTCTCTCTCTCTCTCTCTCTCTCTCTCTCTCTCTCTCTCTCTCTCTCTCTCTCTCTCTCTCTCTCTCTCTCTCTCTCTCTCTCTCTCTCTCCTCTCTCCCTCTCCTCTCTCTCTCTCTCTCCCTCCTCTCTCTCTCCCTCTCCCTCTCTCTCCCTCCCTCCCTCTCTCTCCCTCCCTCTCCCTCTCTCTCTCTCTCTCTCTCCCCCTCTCTCTCCCTCTCTCCTCCCTCTCTCTCCCCCTCCCTCCCTCTCTCTCTCTCCCCCCCTCTCTCCCTCTCTCTCTCTCTCTCTCTCTCTCTCTCTCTCCCTCTCTCTCTCTCTCTCTCTCTCTCCCCTCTCTCTCTCTCTCCTCTCTCTCCTCTCTCCTCTCTCTCTCCTCCCTCTCCCTCCCCTCCTCTCCTCCTCTCTCCCTCTCTCCTCTCCCTCCCTCCCTCCCTCCCCCTCTCCCCCCCCTCCCCCCCTCCCTCTCCCTCCCTCCCTCCCTCCTCCTCCTCCTCCTCCTCCTCCCTCCTCCTCCTCCCTCTCCTCTCCCTCCCTTTGAACTATTCCACCGAGTTCAAGGATCGTTCTTGCTTCTTGCTCTATAATGATCGGAGATCAATTGGCGTAAACAAGAGAAACGGACGCATAGTTAAAAGCAAACACAATAGAAGTCGTAAATGCACTTACCGAGGATCTGTACTTCGATGTGTCTCGGCTTTTCAATAAACTTCTCGACAAACAGGGATCCGTTCCCGAAAGCAGTCAGGGCTTCAGAGTAGGCCCGCTGGTAGTTCTCCTCCAGTTCCTGACAAACAGATGAGAACAATCCATACATGCGTGACTTAGTGCTGCTATTCAAAAGCACAGACTACACATTGAGACCCTTTCACATCTATGCATCAGGTCACTTAGTTTCATTTAGTGGAACTTATATTTCCCCGCTGTCCCATATTCATTCACGTGACATTTTGTGCGTTTTGTTTTTCCTTTCTTTGGACACTAATGTTTAGGCCCCCTAAAGAGGGAGCAGAGTGTGCAGGACACCTCTGGGACCCGGCTGTGGGAGGTCACGGGCGTGACGTCCGGCAATACCATTCAGCTTCCTCTATCGGGGAAAGACTGAGTCATCACGCCGCCGCCGGCAGAGGAGACGCCAGCCCGTCTTCATCGGTCACCTCGGAGCCTCCTGGAGGCAAAACAAGCTTCTCACTAAACTCGCCGAAAAGAAAAACGGATTTGAAAGGAAAGCCAGAATCTCAAATATTGACCAGTCGTTGTACCAGTCAGTCCAAAACTGTAAATGTCCTCAAATCTGATCGGACGAGATGAAGGATACCAAAAGGAAGCAGATCCTCCCACAGGGATGCATTCATCGGTTACAATAAGTAAACATGAGTATAGGTCAATAAACACAGGGAGAGCGCTCCAACAGGGCTCTGTGCATATTGTGTTTGTGTATTTTATTCAGTCAATTAAATCAAAAACAATACAATATTATTCTATATACTATACAAAAGAGACTGACTGAAAAGGTATAGGTAGAAGCAAAACATTTTTATAAATTCCTATCCTAAATTGAAATCAACATAAATCTGAAAATGAATATAAAATAAAGAAAAACAACAAACAAAATAAAACAATATTCAATCTCTCCGTTTCTGATCATGTATCATTATAATTCCTGTTCCTTTCTTTGCTCACCCAAAGCAACACAAACTGCATCCGTTACTTGGCGTCTACAACTGTTCAAATAAATAAACCACAAAGAATTGGCCACTTGTAAAAACATGAAAAGCCACTAACAATAATATTAATTAATAATAATTAACTTGTTTGAGGAGGAAGTCACACGCAGCAGACTTGTCGAAGCACCTTTATTTTTGTAAATGACTTTCGGAAGATTTATATTAGCAGAAATCCATTTGCAGTCCTTCCACATCCGTTCAGTCTGCCGGCTTTAGCCACCGCGGCGTCCTCTGGTCCTCTTCCTCTTCCTCTTCGGGAAGGCACTTCACGTCAAAACCCTCAACTGAAATATGTCCCTTTAACGCGCCTCTAAACCAACAATATGTTGAGGGTAGTTAGGCCCACTCGGTTATTCCAGCATACAAATGACCCGCGAGCCGGCCTTAATGGAATACAAAGGCAGCCCACGCGTTGCTGCGTGGGGTCCCAGCAGCACAGAGAAGCCTCTTTACAATTTCCTCGCATCATATTAGCGGGAGCCGTCGAGGCCCCCGTGACTCGACTGAATAACTAGAAATGTCAACAGCTAATTAATTAGCCTGGGGTACAACTCAGAAAAGGTCACGCTCTCGAATGGTTCGCCGACTTGAGAGCCTCGATGACTTCGGCGCAACGCGGCTGTTGCTCGCGTAGCTTCGGCGCGTAAAGGCTGAGTGTCAATACAGCGTCCACGGAGCATGAGCTGATTTTTTTTTCTTCAATTGTTCCAGTGAGGCGGGAGCGTATGCGGCCGCCTGAAATAGCTCCACATCCAGCATCTAGAAATGTGGTCATTCGTGGAGGAAAAACAACAACAAAAAAGTGCGATGATTTGCGTGACTTGGATATTATTGGTTTCTTTAGGAAGAGGCCAAGAAGGACGGGGAGGCGGCAGCGCTCTGCAGCTCTGACTCGCCGCTGACTTGTGCCCTCTTCTATCGGACTGGAGAAAAAAACAGCAGCTTGTCGGATAGAAAAGTTTGACCTGGTCAAGCTGGAGAGGCTGACATGAAACCAACAGGGAGGGAATGTGCCACCCCCTGGTTTCTGTTCATTTTCCCCTTTGAGAAATATGTTTTATTAAAATCATCCGCTAAAAGGACATTAACCCTCCTGTTACCTTCAAATGTACTAATATCTTTTACCCTTTTTTGACCCCAGCAATTAAAACCTCCAGAAAATGATTAGAATTAATATTGTTTCCCAAGTTTAAGTGTCAGGTACATTATGTTTGTTTGTTTACTACCTAAATAGCCCTTTAAATAAATAATAAATTTGATATTTCTTATATTTTTTGCACAAAGAAAAACAGCCTGGGGCAAATTGACCCCGAAGAACACCGATGCGTACAAGTTATGTTCAGGACGTTGAAAACATCATTGTGTGAATTTTATGTTTTCCCAGTTGTTCACAATAAATAAGGAATAGTCATGAAATATGAAGCAATTTTTTATAATGAATAATTCTTTTAGAGCCGTTAAACATTGAATGGGGTCAAATTGACCCCAAAAGTAGCAGGAGGGTTAAACCGCCTTCTCGTGTGTTGGTGTTCTGAGGAGACTTAATCATTTATAATATTTTGTAATAGAAACAAAATAATGACCCAACCAGTGAACCATGGCAGGTAAATGGTATTATTAGACTTGCTTGGCCCAGTTTCCACCAACAATCAACAGAGGTTAACAGTGTTCTCCTCGGAGGTTTAAAGTAGTCTTTATTTTTCACACGTGTGTCCCGATACGCCGCGTATGCAACGGCGTGAAAGCAGAACAATCAACACAGCACACTCGACCGAGATGAAGCCAGAGGCCTTCTGTGCAGGCCGCCCCACACTCGGGGAGATTGGGGTCCGTAATGTACGAGCTAGCCTCTTAAACATCGTCTTGAGTTTAAAAAGAGACCAAGTTTGCCTTCCTCCGCCTTGTTGCTCCCATTTGTAGTTGATGCTGGAAAATATGTAGCACAGACCTGCAATCTGGAGGTGACGGAGCGCACCGACTCTGACAGCGTGCGAGTCAGCCAGAAAATTGTTATTTCCATGGAGACTTTTTTTTTTTTTTTTTTTTTTTTAAACCAGAAATCTTGTACTCAAGAACTCAAAACTCAAACTATAACGAGCCAGAGAATAGGAACTTAAAATTGAAGCCTGTATGGATAGGGACACGTCGACCCGATAGAATGAATCAAATGTCATATTAGCATGCTTTAACAGCAGAACCGACTGGATACAAGATCGATTCTACACTAACATTACCCAAAATGCCTGGTTTTGGCGTACATAATCACAGAGCTGCGCAGTCATCACTGTCACTGTCACCGTTATTTGGCCAAGAGGAGATGGAGATTTTCCCTCTCCTGATGCTGTGCAATGTATTTTGTACGTCGGGGTATTTTAGCATATAAGGATTGCACATGCCGGATATTTGACGCACATGTAAGAAGCGTTTTAAAAAGTGTGCCGCAACAGCTGCAATATTGCAAATACCTTATTTTCCTAACATCCTCTGAGAATGAGCGTCCATCACGCAGAAATCACTCTGAAATTGCTTCTGTTACCCGGCGACGCCAGAGCACACACCGGGTGATTGGCAGCTCGATAGGCAAACGACCGGGTTGATATTAGGTTGATATTTCCGAGACATTTCCCCTTCATTCAAAAATAAAACAGAAAACTAATGAATATTAGTCGGGGCCGGCCGGAGGTCGAATTGAGTTTGTTTTCCGCGCGTCGAGGCCAGAGTCGGGTCGTCGGAGCGAGCTGCCGCGTCGCGTGCCGGCTCACCTCGTACTCTCGGACCACCCTCATGCCGCGGCCGCCTCCTCCGTACGCCGCTTTGAAGATGATGGGGAAGCCGTACGCTTGGGCGAAGTCCTGCGCATCCTGCAGGCAGGTGATGGGGGCGTCGGTCCCTGGGACCACAGGTACACCTGGGCAGAGGAAACACGAGTGAGAAACCTCTCTGGAGGATGAGCTGCGCAGCTATAAATGATTAGCACATTCATGGAGTGGGATTTATACGCCATATATCACGCTAGGACACCAGCTAACACTTCCACACCACATTTCAATCTGATAAGGTCAAATTGTGTTTTACAGCGGCAGGAAACTGCTCCATAGCGCCGAATAGGAGGAGGGCGCGGAACACTGCATATGAATAGACCTTAATTTTCCAGCTTTTCTTGCAGTGGCAGATGGAACAAGTTACAAGCTGAAAAATAAGGTCTAAAAATGAACATCCCCCCCCCCCCGAGACATAATTGATGTTTGGAGAGCGTAAAAGCCTTCAGGCGTCAGCCTCCAGCAATCATCGCGTCTTTAGGTCTCGGCGCTACAATTATGGGACGTTACCAAAAAAAGACCCGTTGCATAGCAGGTGTCTCCAGAGTCTCTCCCGTACCTGCGCTGATGGCCAGGGAACGAGCCTCCACCTTGTCGCCCATCTTGCGGACCGTTTCCGGAGACGGTCCGATGAACCTCACGCCGGCGTCCATGCAGGCCTGGGCGAAGTCGGAGCGCTCGGACAGGAAGCCGTAGCCCGGGTGGATGGCGTCCACGCCGTTGTCCTAGAGCGGGGAGCGAGGCACGCATGCAGAAAAGGTTATTAACATTCATTACACGGCTTCGTACCTTTTGGCTTCGGCCTCACGAACACATCCCACCCTAGATAATTAAACTGAGAAAGAACAGAGTCCAATATTCACCCACTACTTATTATTAATCACATTTAATCTCGGGGTTTGTGCAAAACAGTGTTTGCCAGTGGAGAAAGCGAATGATGGCCAGGCTCAACAGGAGTTGTGTTAAATACGGAGCCGCCGCGGGGCCCCGGTTAACACTTGGCTGACTACTGGTGAGGAGAGGAAGGAGCCAATCACACGTGCTCTAACCTGCACGCTTTAACCCCACGCCGTCTGCTGGCCAGTGCAGCAAATGTGTGCATCACTTACCGCAAACGGGGACTGTGAGCTAATGACACGCTTTGTTCTCATTCCAATCGCCGTGATCATCATCTACTCAACGGACACCAGCGGGAAACCGAGCGAGTAGACAGGCTCACACAAGATGAGGGTCAGGGGGAAGGGGAACACACACACACACACACACACACACACACACACACACACACACACACACACACACACAGGGTAGCAGACAGATACAGTAGCTGCCGAGCTTGACAGATAGAGCCATCTCCAGATCAGTATGTGCCATCTGCTCCTGGATACAAGGCAAACTATAATTATGGACTGTCCCGTTGTTATGGGAGCCGTTACTGGCAGGCCAAAGGAGGCATAGAGCCACGCACACACACACACACACACACACACACACACACACACACACACACACACATGCACGATGCAGCAAGTGAATGCACAGAAGCAAGTAGACAGAATGCAAAGAGAGCACGATTATTACAGGATTATTACAGACATTACACACTTGCATCGTCACGGTTACACTCGGAAGGCACCGGGACAGGCATGGATGGTTGTTTTGGCCTCACAGTTACAGGGTGATGGACAGTGTGAAGAAGACGTACACTGAATGTGAAGGAGTGAGAGCAGGAGAGGAAGAAGAAGAACACACACACACGCACTAGGGGTGGCTGGGCTCCCATACAGGCAGGTGCATCTTTGAGAAATGAGTTGGATGGCGGCTGCCTCCCGATTTGGCTCGGTGACCACATGCCCACGCAGAAGATTATGAACCATGACAAATTGATCTTCGAAATGATAATGAACAACTGGCAGCTCGTCCTGGAGGACGGAGGGAAGACGGGACGGAGAGGATGCAGAGAAACGTGGAAGTGGGGAGAAAGGGAGTGATGGGAGGGAAAAGGAGGGAAGAGGAAAAGGGAGTATGCAACATGAAACTGGAAGGAGGGGAAAAGAGGGGCCAAGGAACGATGGGCAAAGAGAAGGAAACGAGGAAGAGAAATGTGTTTGAGGGATTGACGGAGAGAAGTCGCTTTCTTTCCTTTTCATTCGGACAAGCTAAATATAGAGCTGGGTGAACAGAAAGGAGTAAAAGGGATCTGCCTGTCTGCTTCAATGAGGGTGAAATACATCAAGTGTTGCTCCGTCAGTGACAGCTTCCAACTCCAGGACGGTAGCGGGGTCAGAAGTAAGATGGACCAGCAGAGAGTATTTTCACCTGTAAACCTGAGTCAGAAACATCTCGCCCGACACATCAGGGGAACACAGTTGCATGTCGCTCTCTTCAAAACTACCAACTACCTTTTTTTTTTTACTTCAGCTTCCTGCATCAGTTGTATCATCACGCTATATATAACATGGTGATAATTGAACCGGCTGTTACTCCCTGATTCCAGTGCATATCCTATATGAAGCACTAAATGTGCTGTGTAAATAAAGCTCATTATTATATTGCATCAATATGCAAAGTTACGTGAATTGCCTAACGGCTCCAGCTGTGTAAATAACGCACAGACAACAGATTGACTTCTCCTTCTCGTCGACTTACCAGAAAGAAAGCAACTAAGCAAAGCGTTGAACTTCTTCTTCAAAGCTGAATCAAGACATCATATTTTTTTAACATGGAGAGACTCTCTGGTCTAAAGCTGACGGCTACTGTTGGCTCCACTTCACTGTGCGAGACGGAGCCGATGACTGAGAGCTCCTCTTGAGAGAGTGCGCTGCGTACATGTTGTCCTGAGATCAGCCACGGCACACGCTTTCCATCGGAGGAAAATGCCCTTGAATAACCCAACATGAGTGTTCAAATGTTTGGTGCGAGTGGAGCTCCAGATTTTCTGGCTCCGACGCATACCGTGATGAAACTTGTACCGTCTTTTTTTTGTAAGATCTTCCATGCCCATGTGTCAAAGTGCACACACGTAGATCTTAACGCTTAGCTGTCCGAACCGAGAAAACCCTAATGACGTCGCTGGGGATATTTCCTCAGACTTCGGAGAGCTCCTCCAGGGCCACAGAGGTCATCAAGCATGAAAACTGTACTCTAAAGTTGAAACGAAACATTTTACCATTTCATTTTCAAAAAGTGAACCAATGTCCTTTCGTGGGAAAACCTCTTCTCAAAAAGCCATCTTTTACCTTGGCTACTTGGATGATGTTGGGAATGTCCAGGTATGCCGCAACAGGTGGCAGACCTTTTCCAATCAGGTACGCTTCGTCTGCCTTCTGCCTGTGAAGACAAGGGCAAAGGATTTAATGTCAGAGTGATGGGAAGGAGAGGGGGGGGGCTAATGCAAACAAAACACACAGATGTGCCCCAGCTCTCAGGCACACGACCATTATGCCCTCGTGGCGGCACATCCGAGCTCCGCAGTGTGGGCACCGGTACTTAGTCAAATGAAGCCTGTTTTAATTACTCAGATGAGTGCTCCAATCAGCCTTCTTTAGGCTTATGGTGTACACGGGGACGGGAGGACAGGCAGAACCAGGTGGTGCCAGCCTATAACGAGCTTTATTAGTCAGTCAAAAGGCATCTTTCAAGACGGAGGCGGCAGAAACTCGGGGTGGAACAGAGGAAGCCGACAGCGAGGCAGATTAGGACGTCGTTCCTGTAAACTAAGCAGCGCGATTACCTGAATGTTTGCAATGCCAATACAATGATACTTATGTCCCCGCTTAATAGCAATCACGATGCAGGGAACCGGCCCGGGGCGGCGAAGAGGAGAAATACTCCCAGAGCTTCCTTTAATTGCGGGTTGGCTCCGATCTAACTGGTCGATACCCCGCAGCGACAGCCCAGCAGTTCACGAGACGTCTGTCGGTCGCGCTTCCTTTACTTAAAGCGCCGTGGACCCGGCTGGCTCCAGCGGGGCGGCGTGGCAGCACCTGTGCATTTGTCCCGTGTCTTGTTCGGAGTAGACGGCCACGGTGCGGATCCCCAGTTCGGTGCAGGCTCTGAACACGCGGATGGCGATTTCACCTGGAAGAAGAGAGGAGGACAAGTGAGGTGAGTGGACGGTGCAGGGTGGGGTTGGTTTACTGATTTTCTTTGCCAACCGGTTTTCTTTCTTTCTTTCTTTCTTTCTTTCTTTCTTTCTTTCTTTCTTTCACTTTGATTCTCTTTATTGTTTAATGCACCTTTACTTTTGTTGCACAATTTAGAGGATTACCTGCATGTGTTCAGATTGGGGGAGAGGGGCTGTGTTGATCTACTCTTCCAATAAATGTTGATGATTTTCTCATACAGGTTTTTCTATTGTGTGCAGTGGGAGGTTGCACCTCTTTTTTTTTATAGGCATACACTTTACATGATTTTAGCCAAATACTGTGGCCATATTTAACAACACGCGTTTTCCATTGAGATAACCCAATTAACTTTTCTTCACGCCATAATCACGAGATGTGAAAACAAGACCAATCCATCTGGTGCGCTTCATCATACTGTGCAAAATATCAACAGACTGCGATAAGTCTCCCGGGTTTTTTTTTTTCAGTTCAAGTGTAACATCTTAGCTACAGACAATCAAAACACCGGCTACTTGTCATGTCGCTGTCAGTCACTGGAGCCAAATACTGTGTTTTATTAAACAAACATTTCAGGGAAGGAACACAAATAAGTTTGGTCACTGAAAACTAGTAAGATGTGTTGAAAGGGAGGACAGCCTTCAAACAGTTGAGGAGCGTTTTGAACCGAGGCAAGAATGGGGATTTCTGGAAAGGGAAACGTAGGGAACATAAAAAAGATGGAAACATGAGAGAGGACAGAGGAGAGGAAATGCAATGGACTCGAGGTGAGAGATCTAGGGAATGGAAGGTGAGGACATGGGCAAAGTGTAGAAAAGAACGATGCGATAAGAGACTAAGTGTTTAAAGAATTGAGGTACCAACAGAAAAAAACAGTTTGGCTACATGACAAAAAAAAGAGCAGACGGGACAAGAAAGGTGGGGGGGGGGTCCAAAGTAAGGACTGCACACAGGAGCTAGCTCAAAAAGAAAGACGGCAAGAGGCTCAGGGGAAAAGCACATCTGACAAGTGCGTAAAACGACAGGGAGTTCAAAGGGAGGAAGGAGATGAGGAGAGAGGGGGTAAGAGGGGACGAGGAGCGCAGAAAGGAAAGGAGAATATTCTGGAAGAGAGCAGAGAAGCAATGGAGACGTGCTTGGTGGAGTAGAATCTGGGCTGATGGGATGCGACGGTCCAGTCTCTCTCTTCATCACACACACACACACACACACACACACACACACACACACACACACACACACACACACACACACACACACACACACACACACACACACACACACACACACACACACACACACACACACACACACACACACACACACACACACACACACGCACACACGCACGAACGCACGAACGAAAGCCCAGCGCGGTCCACTGCACTCCAGTGTGATGAATGTGATCTAATGCGGTGTTGATATCGTGTCACCCCGATGTGAAGGCAGTAGATTGACATCTCAGAATATGTGTGTGTGTGTGTGTGTGTGTGTACTTGTGGCAGAGACCACAATCCATTTGAATCACACTGATGGATTAAAGCGGTTACTGTATAGAGCCTTTCAGGCAGGGCGGACATGAATGTATGCACGCGCACCAATCAATCTGAAATAATGAAGCGCTGAACCGAATCAAGCACTTTGAATGCGTCTACAGGTATGAACATAATGGGTGGGTCTAAAAGGCAATTAGAATCAAATGCATTGATTTGTAACTCTAATCCTGCACCTCACATGAAAGAGTCGGCCTTAATGGCAGAGCGCCGGCCTCTCTAGACGGCATTAGCATTAATAGGCAGTGGTCCGGTGATTACAAGTCCTACCAGCGACCGCCAGTCACGCTGACGCCGCGTGCAGCGACCGGCCTAGAGACCGACTGCTTTGTGCTTAGAAAACGGAGCTTCTCTATAATTATATTTCAATTCAGGCGTCAATGCCAGAATCCACTGACGGCCATTTCTAGTAGCTTAGAAAGGAACAAACTAAATATTGACATATTGTCAAGTTAAATTTGCTTTGTGGGAAAAAGGAGAAAAAAATATATATTTAAAAAAAATATACAACAAGTCAAACTGCTTTGTTATTTCTTCACTTTCAGAAAAAGTGATGGATTTAAATAAATAGAAAGCAGCTGTGACATTATGTATGGGTACAAATAACAATTATTAATACATACACGCTTACACTATGTACTCCACTCCGTTTCCATATATTAAAAAATATAATTGAGTGCTTTCGGATTAAAGCAAACAAAGCTAACTTGTCCAGCCACCCACCTACAATGTGTGCTTAAATATGAGCCAAGTAAAATGTTGGCCATTAAATATGAAAGAGTCTGTTCTTTTGCCTGGAGAAGATTGTAAAAGTCGTAACTCCTTTCCAACATTATAAATGACACTGTGTTAAGTTTAATGGTGCCATCTGTACGGCTCATCTTATTCAGAGGTGAATTAGTCCTGTTGGGCACGTGGTCTCACCTCTATTGGCCACCATCACTTTCTTGATTGGTCGATACTCGCTCCGCGAGGAAGAGTGGGCGGAGCGCGGGGAAAGACACGCCCTCCTCACAGTCAACAGGCCGAGGCCTCCTCGGACGACAGTGTACCGCATCATCCTAGCAGGGGAAAAGAAAGAACGTTAAACATACTTTATATATAGTATAGTCTGAGGGAAGAGGTGACGGGTCACACAAACACTCAGAGAAACGTTTTATGACATGGCGTTCAACAATCTCATAGAATACAAGTATATCATATTAGTCAAATATGTCAACCATTAAGCTAGAAGTCATTAAATCTAGATTAAACTAAAGTGCCCTGTCTAAATGTCCCATTTCCTTATAATCTCCGTGTAAAAAACATCTGCTACGGTCAGTTTCTCAGGTGTAAAAAAGATGCTCTAGGTAAAATTAAAAGATAGTAATGCTTTGAAAGTGATTAAACAAGAGGAGTGATCAGTGTAGAGATTACATCTACTGAAGGGGAGAGCTCTATTAAGATGTTGTCTCCAAAATTATTTAATGGTGTTACAGATATTTCAAAGTAATCTTGGTGAATTCTAGAAACTCGTTAAGAAAAGGTGCTCAGTAAATCATTTGAGAACTGTGGGCCGGACTTCTGTTGCTATGAAGGTTTGTGAAGAGACTACATTTGAATACAATCTGCAGATTAGATACTTTTGCACACGTTAGTTTGCCCATGATGGCTGAGAGTATATAGTAGATATTCAATATATTAATATGATGAGTGAGAAGCTAATACATATATCTTAGGTAAAATATTGACATTTTTATAAAAAGCAAATGCATCACAATTAATATTAAAAAGTTATAGCACACAGATTTGTTCATGCAGTCAAAAAATATTGATATAACTATTTTAGTTAAACATAAATCAGTTTTTATTTCCATAAAAGGGAGTCAGAGAGCCAATCAGCTGCTGCGCTGCTCACTAGCTGCCAATCAGCTGCAGCTGTGTCTAATTAAAGTCAGCACGTTTCTGGTGTGTGTGTTGTTGCAGTGGAGGGGGAGCTCCTCAAATCACAACAATGACAAGTCAACAGACTCGCTGTAAAATAAATGTAATGAATAAATGTTACGCACTGGAATCTGTGCCCTCACTTGATTACGAGCACCGCACTCAAACAAAATACCCGTTTAACCAAATCATGACGGAGGGAACAAAACACACAAAAACATCCACCCGACACCGGCATTGTGCGTGGAAGGCTGCTTCCTCCATCAGTAAACCCCCTCATCACCATCCAGTCAAATGTAGCCATAACCACATGTGAAGGAAAAGCACTCAGAGACAAATTTGGAATTTGTGAAATTGGGCTATACAAATAAACTGAATTGGAAAAATTGAAGGCCATAAGGTAAACATAAGTAGCATGCAACACAAAGACATAAGTAGCATGCAGATCAGCTTCAGTGGTGGGAGCCGTCTGACAGTCAGCCTGCAGAGGAGGAGGAAGCTGCTTCTTCTTCTCCGATGACACTTAGCTGCAGTCCTTTGCTGCCACACTGTGGCTTCACTACAGCCGTGCAGCCGATGGAGACCGCAACGCACTACAAATGCCTCAACTTTAACACGCCAGTGGGCCTTAATCTAAAGAACCTGGGATCACAGCAAGTGCTGGCATCGTCTTACTTCCTGTGCGTTACCCGTGGTTGCAGGGTTTCACTTAAAAAGATGAATAACCACACGTATCGTGGATAGCTGTACCGATAATGAACCATAGCGTCAGTGCAGTACAATAACTAGCCATACATTGAGCTACAATGAAGCCATTCTGAAGCTAACAGAGCAGCTCAATTCACCAACGAACCCATGAACCAACAATCTCACTCCTTCAGACCGCTAATGGCCGTCTGAATACTGCATGCAGTGGAAGCTCAGGCTGAAACTGTATCTTGCATCTACACAAAAGTGTCACACTTTGAAAAGGATAGAGTTTCCTCGAGGTCTGAATAAGACGGGGAGACAACAGGACAAGGCAGACGGGCAGAAACAGGTCGAATACAACCCGTGTCCTGCATTAAACATACCTCCAATAAAGCTGAAGTGGAACTTTTTACCAGAGAAGTAGATCTGCTCTAAACTGGGGTTGAGTGATGTAGTGATCAGATAAAAAAAACTAACCTATATACAGTATATATTACATTACATTACATGTCATTTAGCAGACGCTTTTATCCAAAGCGACTTACAATAAGTGCATTTCAACCGAGAGTACAAACTAAAATATTGTATTAGCAGTTGGATATGATGGCCAGACGGAGAGTTATGATCACCTGATTTGGCTTAGTTGTAACATTCTTACAGCCTTAAAGCCACAATAAAGAGGACATTATAACTATATAATACAACAACCAGGTGTTCCACCACATGATTAGTGTGTCACGCCTTTCGCGTTTGTTAAAAAAGGTAACATGTTGCAGAAACGTATCTCATAACATAAAAATCCACATCAGCATGCATTGATTTAAGTAAAACTTTATATGTACAGAAGATGGATTTCAGCAATTACCAGCATGCAGCCCAATGATGGTTAATTTAAGATGTGGCCTGTAATCTAAGATGCTCTTTGATCTCTTAAAAGCTGGAAACCTTCCAGACACTTTGGCTTCAGGAGGGACACTTCCTGACCTGAACTAGTTTAGGTATTTATTGTTCATAGTCATGAAGCTGTCAAACAAGCGACTTGAAGCTCCACGTAATCTAGCTCTACCTTTCCTTAAACTACATCTGGTGCTACGCTAACGGATTTACACTCTAACTACAGGACCACGAATAAGAAATCCTAAGAATCTCTATTTCTCTGTCATTTTCTAATTGTAATAAACAAAAAAACCACCACGTGATCAGGGACGCAACTCCATTGGTTGTCGACTAAAACAGACGTGGGAACCACTATACACAAACGATAACAGATCCCACTCCCGTGCTCTCAGGTGATCACCTCAGACTACGACAAATTCAACATCACTCGAGTTCATTCAACTTGCATTCCACGTGGCTCTGTTTGACCAAGCAGGACTGTACAGTATTATGAATAAACACACAGTCATCGGTAAAAGATAGTGGTAATAGTAATTACTGCAATCCATATCTACCTTATCACCTGCGATAGCCAGCTCAACAACAGTAGCTGGATTATGTGGTGCTTAGCAGATACAACCCAATCAGTCAATATATTATATGCTATCTAAACACAGAGGGTCAAGCCAATGGTTAGTCGATATATTTTCAGTCACTCTGATCATAAATCTGCATATTGCTTTATCGTGTTCAGTGATTTTTTTGTAGAGAAAGCTACAACATAAGAGCAAATCCAAGTCATCCAAATACCTGTTTTTCCACCCACCCACACAAAAAAACAAAGGCGCCTCTCGGATGGATTACATCGAGATCAGTTCCCGTGCTCCACAATAAGCTACACATAGAAGCTGCATTATTCATGCAGCTTCCTATTCATTATGACATTGTCTCTTTCTAAGACGTCCTGAAATGCATCAATTGAACCGAGCAGTCGTCATGATCAGATTAATATCGCAGTCCATCTGATTGCAAAGCACTTGTTTTATGCATTGAGCATCAAAACCTCATGATAAAAAAGGGAACAGAATCGTGAACAAGATATTCCTGAGCATAGATATTTGTGAAGTAACATCTATGCGATATGTTGAAGCCAGAGCCCCCGTGGTCGAGTTTCCCTGGCAGACCTTTTGAAAAAGGTCCCCATTATGTGCAACGCAGGAATGTGACCTTTGCGTCTAGAAAGGATGGATAGGGTCCAAAGGGGTTTAGCCTACTTCTTTCCAGATACAAACAAGCCATCCCATTTCCAACAATAATCTACCTCAGTTTTAACTGAAGATACAACAAAAGATATTCAAATATATCTTTTTTTAAAAGAGAGAAATGTGTCTCTGTGGTCCCTCAACTTCCAGGGAAAATACATGTAGAAGCACAAGATTCAACCTGGTGGCTCTAAACCAGTTGCAGACCCCTCACGGTTGCAAATGTGAACAAATGTGTAGCGTCAACTAGGGAGGACAAACATCTATACTTTGGTAGGAAGCTCACAGTCAGCCTGTTTCTTAACAACTTGCATTTGAGTCGGAGGGCAACCAACACACTGTAGGACCGTCTTCATCGCAGGCCGAGAGCTCTGACAAAAGTTCAAGACAACTTTAGTCGCGATCCTGAACACTAACATCTGCTTCAAAGTTGCATGCAGCACAAAAAAAGCGTAGAATTAAATTATCGTGGGCAGCCAAAATTGAATGAAGATGTTTTATGCCAAATGTACTCTCTGACCCCCTCTCTCTCTTTGTTGTCCCGTCTCTAAATCTCTCTTGTTCTCACACACATAAAATGTCCTCCCCGGAAAGCTTCTAAATACCCAGAACACCCATTCTCAGCCTTCGGTGTATGCATCAGTCTGACAGCAGCGCTAAATCATGACGCACATATTCTGCCGCACGCACACATCAGGCAACCCTAAGGCCAAACCTCAAAGCCCAAAAGGCCACTGAGAGCCGCCTGAGAGTCGGGACCCTTGACCGAACCAAGGTGTTTTCTGGTTCATACATTAACCGAGAGAGCAAAGTTCGGCTCTGTTTTGGTCCGACACTGGGACACGCACAAAGCGCGCAACTCTGGCAATAACATCGCCTTGACGGACCGATCATGGGAGCAAATCAATGAAAGGACTGTGCAGTCGTGCAATAACAGATAATCTGCCTTTTCTCCTCCTTTAAGAAGGGAAACGTCTGATGGTTCAGAGAAGAGACTTCATAGAAAGAGAGATGGCACGGTAACGGTGTGTGACCTGACTGAGGGGCCGGACTACGGGTCGGCATCACGGTGAATGTGCATTGATATTTTATCGGAATAGCCCCTTCCCTGCGACGTCCCCCTGCATCGTGGACTACGCTTTTCGAGAGATTCCTCCGCCACTTTAAACGTAAATCCTGGGATAAGCGGCATTCCTCGCCTTGAGTCCGGCTTTAAAACCCAGAGCTGAGAAGAGATTTTGAACAAATCGCTTTAAAAGCGAGAAAGAACACAATTCTGTGAATTTTATTGTATGACAGGGCATTTTTTGAGGTAAGACATACAGAAGTGAGCAATGCAGATTAATTTGACAAGACACCTGAAAGCAAGAGGCGAGGGGCGGCCAGGCGAGAACCTCTCTGAGACTGTGCAGTAATACACAGAGTGAAGGATTACAAGCCAGACTGTCAGGAACTAGAACGCTGATGTCATTCTTTGCACACATTCGGTTTAGGGACACTGTCAATTCAATAAAAACTACAACGGTTACTCGGTAAAGCGCATACCTTCGCATATCACAAGATTGGGCATTGAATTATGAATATTTTGGCATTAGCTGCATGCTAATTGGATAAAAAATGACCCTTTCATGACCTTAACCTTTGACCCGATTAATCCCTAAATATAATCAAATGGTCCCCAGATAATAACCAATCATCCCACCAAATTTCATGTGATTCAAGAAGATGTTGACCTTTTCATGACTTTGACCTTTGATCCGATCAAAACATAACATTTACTTTTCAACAGTCGGCGTTAGTCATTTGAAAATCAAGTAATGTCTAACAAAAATGATAACAAAGTACAAGTTGTGCTCCATGGACGGGAATATTGGAGCCACACTGCTCCACCGTGCTCTTGACTTTTATTGTCATGCAGCCCATTACCAGCTGTGTCAACAAGATGCCCCAGCCTCCTGCTGCTCCTTTAGGATAAAACAAGGTGGATCAACACTAGATTTAAAGTGCATGCTGTCGTCCTCGACCCCGTTTCACATAGTTACTGGGTTGTTTGCGTATTGTAATAAAAACCAGGACACTATTTAACATCTTTACTTTTTAATGTCGTCTTTTTATTGAGCGGGGGGACATATAAAAATCTGTGCTCAAGAAAAATCTTTACATTTTGTAAAGGAGAACATTCTTAAACACCTGTAGAGGTTTGAGGGCAATATCCTATAAAACCCTTCCAGCCTACGGGACACATGTTCTCCAACCCTAAATCTTCTGTAAAAAGGGCTTAAAAACGTCATATTTCTAATAAAAACGCTCAATTTGGATCCACCTGCCCGCATAAGAAATTGCTTGTGAAAAAGTTGCCGCTTTCTATAACTGGAGGTTACAGAGAAGAGTCGTAGCTGCTTTGACATTTCCTGCACACATATATAGTTATTGTGTGCGGGGCTGCAAAGAGCATGAGAGCTTCTCAAGTGACATACTGCTACCCTCTTTGACCTCATAAAACCTGGAGAGACGAAGCCTCTGAATGGAGAAGTCATTTTATCCGTGCCTCCAAGCAGAGAGGTGCTTCACCCACACACAAACGTGTTTAAAGTATCCAACAATAATCTTCTTCATGTTGTGCCCATTAGAAGTTAAGTTTAGAATGAAAGTGCCAGACACAGCTATTCCTTCTCAAGTCGTGCACCCCTGTGTATACCATGTTCAACACCTGCCTCCCCATCTGTTACAACCCCCAACTCGGATACCGCTGGCTCATCACACGGGGCATTGACGGTTTGAAAAGGAGAAGGCCCGGGAAGCATGACTTAGTATTTTTACTCTTCATTTCATGGTTCCAAGAGGTCAGGTAACCAATCAGCTGACGGCACTGAGCGATCAGAAAAAAATAACACGGAGGGTGTCGAAATATCTGTCTGACAACTAAAACAGGGGAGGAAATAAATTTGCAGCATCTATACTTTTTAGTCGGATTCAATTCCAGCTCAGACTGTCTGACGGAGAAGACAGAAATGGCATTTGGAGATTTATGATGTGGAATGTAAGTGCATGCAAAAAGGGAGCATTGTTGTCATAAACCTATGACCCATGTGTCCCGGTTGCCTTGAACATGTTCAGCGCATTACCTCGGCACTACAGTAATAACATCAAGGTGAATGAGTAAATGGCACATGTCCATCATAGCGACAGTCACTTTAAAAAGGGGTACCAAAAAGAAAAGCAGAATTCAGCCCGTTTCTACCTGCTGAGCACATCCCTGCTGTAAGATTTAGTGTAATACTCTAAATAAGTCACTAAAGCTGTGCTACATGTACCAATCTGCTTTAAAAGTGGAGTAAAGGTTGATTTGAGAATGAACAAACTGTACAGTCATAACAGTATATACACAAGAAACGGGGTCAAAGGTGAGGGACCAAATCTCTGCAACTCGGTCACAAGCTCCCTGGGTGTGCCACTCACAAGGAAACAAAACCCCATGTGCAAAGTGCATGATCCAACATGTAAAACAGACATTTATCCCCATATAAAAAAATTAACTGCCACTCCTCTTATTCTCTTGAATACCAGGATGTTCATGTAAATACCTAAAATATTGTAAATACCTAAAATATTGTGGTTTATTTATAGCGTTTATTTATAGCTTGTTGCACTATCCTCGTGGATATAAACACTCAATCAACGCACACTATATCTGTAAATTGTGTATACTCCCTACTCCCTGTGTACATGTTCCCCCTATGTGTATTGTTGTTTGTGAGTTAAGTTTAATGTTAAATGTATAAGCTACTGGATGACCTAAATTTCCCTCGGGATTAATAAAGTATCCATTTGTCTACCTATCTATCTAAAGCTGGTAAAAGGAGCCTCAATGTGTTGTATTGTATTCTCACCATCATTGCTGTATTGTTTAGCAATGCTGCAAAGTCCCACTGATATAAACCTCAATTTAAAAATATATAAATAAAAAAGCTACTATCCTGCCTCATCCCGAGAGCCCTACCCCACGTTGATATCTGCTAAGTACATGTAACATGTTAAAAACTTTTCCTGTGCACAATTTAGCTAACTGAATGAGTGAGAGAGCTAGCAACGTGCACGCGCCACTGTCTAAAACAAAAACAGTTTCACTGCACACACGCGTTTGGTTTCAGGTCGACGGGAAAGTTTCGACCTTCTTTCTGTCGCAAACGTGCCGGGGACAGGACTCGGTCCACCGTGTGGACCACGTTGGAGAGAGGGGCTCAAACCGAGGCTACGCGTGTAGCGCTCACGACACTCCCGGAAGAAAAGAGGGGGAACAGTTTTTCCTTCAAGACACATGCACTCAATGACAGCCACACACACACACACACACACAAATACAGACACACACACGTCAGTACTCACATGCTGCTGGTGCTCTGTCGGTGTCAGCTAATGATGTGAATCCGCTGGCAAGTAACTGGACACCAAATGTCGACTATCGAGTGTTTATGTGTGTATGCTAACCCCCACACACACACACACATGCACGCACAGATAAACACGCACGCGCACACACACACACACAGCGCTGCTCCGAAGAGGAAGAGGGGGATAGGGGAGTTTATGTGTATACACACGCGCACACACACACACACACACACACACACGAACACAAGGAGTGACTTCGGGACGGCGCAGCGGAGGCTGCGGGTGTCGCCACGCACGCTGTCACGCACACACTTCTCAGTCCCTCACAGGCTGCCGCGCGCGGACTCTGCAGCTAGATGCTAACTGTCTGGTGGCTAACGTAGCTAGCAGCTGGCACCGTCTGTCTCCGTCTGCTGGAAGTCTTCTACTGCGCCTCTCTCTCTTTCTCTCTCTCTCTCTCTCTCTCTCTCTCTCTCTCTCTCTCTCTCTCTCTCTCTCTCTCTCTCTCTCTCTCTCTCTCTCTCTCTCTCTCTCTCTCTCTCTCTCTCTCTCTCTCTCTCTCACACATTAAGCTCTCGTCCCCTCTGTTTGGCCTAAAGAGCTGGAGGCCAACACAAACAGGGCAAGCCGCTGATACACATTAATTACATTTTAAATATACATAATAGCATGTCTGTTAGTTAACATCTAGTATGGTAATTAAGGATATCTACTTTCTTACGAGAGGACGTTTTTGATCAAGATATTTACAATTTTGAGTGTAATACTCCACAAATCATGTTTTACTTTCGACGATTCTATCGATATTCACGACATTGTTTAATCCCCCAAACGTGGCCTACTCACTGTTGGAATTATGTTTCTGGAATGTGTATTGAAGGAAAACAAAACAGAGCACAAAGGAAAGGGAATATTAGATTTACGTTCCCCAGGTGGCCGGGTCCCCAGGAAGCAGGACTCCAAATGAGTGCTGATCTTGATTGTTTGTGTAAATATAAAATCTGCTTTGCTAAACAAATTCACAATATCAACTTAAGAGGTGATACACGCTGAGCTCAAGTGGCGAGGAGCCAGATATTGCAGGTGTGCTTGAATGAGACGTTGTTAAAAGGTGCAATATGGGAATGAGAGCATTGATATGGCAGCAAATAACTATTATATATGTAAAGACATAGCAGAGTAATGTCTGCCTGAGCAGAGATTGAAGTCCCTCTGTGCGGGTTATATTCCAACCTTCTCCTTGTATTATTGACATAGCTGGCTGTGTGTGCTCTTAGTGCCCGTTAGTGCTCATAAGCATGCTCCACCGCAACCCTACGCTCATTCAGCGATTATAGCTGAGGGTGCCATGCCGACTGAGCGTAGCACTCATTCTACCTTCTATCCCATGTTGTCAACAGAGAAGCATGCGGTTTGACACAAGAAGGATAACTTGGACATGAATAGATGAATAATGGATTAACTCGGGGTTATAAAACTAGATTTGTTGATAACCTAAATCAGAATAAAGTTAACTTAGTCCTAAATATTTATCCTGGATTGTGTAAACTCCTCAACAATAGACATGCAGTGAAACACAAAGGTAAGAAGGGAGGAAAAGTGAACAGTTAAAGTAGATATGGTGGTTCACAGTGTGAAAGAAAACAACTGGTGCAGTGAAGCGCTGAAGAGGACAGGATTTGATTACAGGCTCTTTAAATGGTTCTTTGTATTCCTTCTTAGTTGAGTTAATAATAGACAACTAACATGTCATCAGGAACCATGCAACGACAGAGAAAGCTGTGAGAACGTTGCATGAAGCAAATCTTTCATTACCACTAACAGTAACACTGATCCTAACATGCGAATGAACACTCGATCCTACCCTCATTTAAAGGGAAAATAATAGTATTAATACTATTACACCATAGTATTAGTAGTACTGTGACAATTCAGTGAAAATCGACAGTTCAGCCAGAAAGAAAACACACATCCTGAAGCTGCAAAACAGAACAAACATTTCCTTTCCTCCTCTTTTACGTGCTGGGATGACAGACGTGAGGGTGACGCGCAGACACAATCACACACATGACACATGACACAGGTACACACGGATTGTTTCTCCACTCCTGTTTGTTCACTTATCGCTGCCAGATAAGAGAGTCTGTGTCAATGACATTTCTAAGGGGACCCTTTTGAAATCAGCCAGACTTTTTGTCAGGGGTCGGCGATGTATCTAGAAGAGATAGTTGGACACACAGACCTGATATCAGTTTGCTGATCAGTTCAAACGGACTGATTTTGACCTATTTCTTTTCCCGATTACCTCACACTCGCTCAGTAAACTTTAATCATCCTTCTCTCTCTCCTTCTCAGTCACTGGCACGCCTCTCCTCTCTCAGGCGGTCTCTGAAAGGTTGTGATTACCACCGTGCTCTCATAGTTCTCACATACCTCCTTGAGAAGCATGGAGTGTGCTCTCCGTCTTGCCAAGTGGGCCAACCATTGCGTGCAAGTGTCCCTTTACCGGTGCTGCTGTGTGTAGCTCAGCCACAATAGACTGAGCCATTAATCATTTTTATTTAGGCTCTTTCACCACCTAACAGACTCTCAATAATAATTCCAATGTTGTTTTGCCAACGTAAGAAGGTGAACAAATGTCAGAGGGGGTTTGGCGAAGGTCAATATTTACCGGGCAAGTGACCATTCCTCCAGCGGACAAACTAAAACTAAAACTAAGACCCAATGATGAAATGTTTATCAGGGCCTGACCTTGTCTGCAAATAGGTCAGCTGAGAACACCACCATGGAGGCTTCTGCATGTACCAACCAGTGAGTGCAGCTACTTAATATCACAAGACATTAGACACAAGACAACAAGTGTCAGAAGCGGAGGCATATAGTGAATACACTTTAGAGTTCCAGGTTTCCCATAATAATGCAAGAAATTTCCCAACTATTACATAACAGTGCCCAATCGCCAACTGTGGGAATGGCAGCAGTGGGCCTCCGTGTATCGTGTCTCACGAGTGATGACACCTCTTTCTTTTCCGGGAGATAAGGTCCTATCGTCTACAAGTGGAAAAGGAATTAATCTTTTTCTCAAGTCTCGCAATAATTTCCTTTCACTCTTGTAGGAAAAGCAGCAAATGAGGGAAAGTGGGAAAGGGTATTGTTGAGGGCATGAAATCAGTGGCCAAGAGCTGCTCAGCATGAATAGTTGAATGGCCACTGCCCAGTAACTTTCTCTGTTGTTTATTCTCTGCCCGTTCGCCCCTTTCCCTCTCCCCATTGGTCGGGTCTCCTGCTCCCCCTTTATGTACGCGCTTCTGCTCGCTGAACAAAAAGCCCAGCGCTCAGAACTGTTTTTGGCGGCCGCTCCCCCTCTAATTTCTCATGCTCTGTGCAAAGAAGAGACTTTTTTCCGATCGAAGCGCGAGAACAAGATCGCCACAGCTTATCGTAGCTTTGAGAATTCAAAACTAGTGAAACGGGAGGATACGAATCCTCAGGGTAAGAAAAGCAGAGCGAGAACATTTGTGAAGAATCAAGAAGAAAAAAATGACAGACAGAAAAGAGGGCAGTCAAACTGTGACGGACGGTGGACTATTGTCAAGGGGAGGAACCTTTTATAGGAGCGTGCATAAACACAGATGCATAGAACAGTCAAACACACATGCATGGACCGACTCACAGGTTAACTTTGATGTTTTGTTGAAGTATACCTTGAAGGACATGTGTAATATTATAAGACCATGAACAAAGAGACATATATACTTCACACGCACCCATATAAACACTGTTATCACTATCACAGTGGCAGTAACGCTCATAAAGATACTGCATCAAAGAGTATGCACCGCCTTGACAAATGCACCGGAAACCGCGGATGGACAAGTAGAACTGACGAATAAATACAGGTACATTGTCAGTTAACATGTCAGAGGAGACAAGACATGCTCTGCAGTTCCTATAAATTGACACTACCTAAATAATGATAGGATGGATGCTGTTTACATATTTTTCATTTTTTTTTATGAACACAAATCATCCTTAAGTATGCTTTTGTTTGTTTTCTGTATTTTAGATCAACCTCACTATGAATGTGGCAGGCCTAATGTCTTTCCAGCCCCTGTAGAAGCTACCCACACACTCCCCTTTCCTGGCATCTTGCAGAACACAAAAACACACACAGTCACAGAAGTTAACCATCAACAGGGTCAATCGTGGTCACACACGTCTACCAGACAGCTGTACGAGAGGAGATGGTCCACCAAGGTCAATATTAGCCCATTATGGTTATATCAGAAGCTTTCAACAAGCCCCGTGTTGAAATCCTTGTGCCAACTAAGTGAGTGTGTGTGAGTGTTTGTCTACTTTTGTGAGGACCGTTTTCCAAACGGATGATGTTCATTTCACACGTTTCATGTCACATCAATGTAACCCGGTGAATGTTGAATCATCCAAAAGTTGTCAGAAACCAAATAATCCTAAGAAATATAGTTTGTACCTCATCACCAACACCATTACTACCAAATAAATCAGTTTTTAGTGGAATGGAGTTATTCACCTCTCCATAGATCAGAGTTCAATTAGGATACTCACTCGTTTTAATGAAAAATACATGTTAAACTATTCTTTTTAGGTCTAGAATCTAGACATAAATAGGATTATTCTACCAATATCAGCAACCATTTTGTATGTTTGTCCCTCCCCTGCTAAGAAGTATTTTTCTTTTTACAGTCTGTGCCTCTGCTCTCCTCTCTCAGTCGCTACTGCTCCATTATGGGGGCACACACAGATTAACCCCAGCTGCGGCTGATCAACAATTAATCACCAGCTCCAGCTGATTAGACCTCGTCCCGACACTGTTCCCTAAACCACACCACCCTCCGCTCACTCTGCAGCCGAGCCTAAAACACCCCGCTGACACACTGAGGCCACATTTACAGATAGCTGGGTATTTACAGAAACAAATATTTCTGCCCCTCGATTTTTAAAAATAACGTTGTACACACAAGGTTGTTTTCAAAAAAGTTTCTGTTTATATGAACCCGCATGAATACACCGTCCGCATACGTCTGCATAGGACGCTCACATGACGTGAAGCCTTTTTGTGACGTTTGACAGCCTAAAACTCAGTTTGACCTCGTTCACACGCAAACACAAAAACTGAGTTTTCAGAAATCTCCACTTTGGCCGGAGTTTTTAGAAATGATCGTTTTACGTGATAAAACCTCCGTTTTTGTGTAAATGAAAGGCCAATGAAAACATATGCGTTTTCCCATTGTGTAAACGGGGTCTTGGGTTAGCACAATGACTGGAAACAGGACCGGACTCTCTCGGAAAATTAAAATAACAATTACTTCAAGAGCCCACAAATGAATCTTTTTTGTTTAATCCATGTAATAGTGGTCAGAAACACCCAAAAAGTATCATGAGTTTACATATTTTATCAAAATGTCAAATGCATAACAAAACAAAACATCTAAATACACAATTTACAACCAAACATACACACATTGTGATAATGTTTCCTTGAAATATTTGAAAAAGTACTGAAGTCTGAGTAAAAATTTCGATTGAGTAAAAAAGTATCAGTGGTGGTAATGCTTTTGGGAGATTTAAACACTAGTGCCAGTTGATTGTCTCTTTCCCCTGCACAGTTCCAGCTCCGACAGTATCCTTCCCTTCTGTGTGGCAGTAGAAGACAGTGGGGTGGGGGTCATGTCCATATGAGCCCCATGGTTGGTGGAGAGGTAAGACAGCCGGGGGCTCTCTTTGGATTGAGTCACCTCCATGGATATTGGTGATTACACGAGAGTTTGAAGCAGAGATGTTGCTATATGTTACCACGGCGCTGGGATCTAGGACATTGACATTACTGGGAATGATGGCGTTGCTATTGGTTACAATATTGAGGACATTGTCTGCATTTTTGTTGCTTGATCTTCCAGTGAGGCCGGAAGAGGGAAAGCTCCGAGCGGCCGCTTGGGTCGGGAGCAGGTTGCCGCCCGGGGAGGGCACGAGGCTGGGGGGCCGAGTTAGAGCCAGACGCTGGGCGAGGAGCTGCTGCTGCAGCCGCCGCTCGGCCCAATCCTCCTGAGGCTGGCGGTGGATCTTCATGTGAGCGTTACGGGACTTGATTTTGTAGAACATCCTGGAGTGAGGAGTGAGGAAAGACTGGTTTGAAAAGAAGAAACCACCTGTGGGCAGAGTTAGAGTTTGCTATACTTTCTCCTATACTCACTTGCCACACAGCTTGCAGGGGAAGAAACTGGCCAACGATTGCACAGGAACCGCCTCCTCCAGGCCGTACTGTGCGTCCATTGGCTGGAAGACGGGCGGCGTCTATGTGAACAGGATCAACTGTAAGCAACCGCGCTGCTGTGCGGCATTCCACGCCAGGTGAACATTTAAGGCATTTAACTGATTACACAAGACGACAAATACTCCCAAAGCACACTAATATGTTTAACTTGTTTCTAATCTAATAGTTTGATCAGTCAGAGATCCTGATGCATAGCACAGTGGAGCCCACAGGGTATAGTGGTGGTATACAAATAACTGCAGGACAATAACTCCAACAGGAACTAAGGGAATAATAGAAAGAGGAAGAGAACTAAAGCGAGAGACGTAACCAGATTCAGGATCAGCTGGTATCTTGACAAGAGGCAAAAAGATTACGACTCATCTTTCAGGTGTTTCTTACATTCTTCTGCTGCTCCACCAATGCGTCTCTGTTCTCCTCCTCCTTCTGTTTCTTCTGTTTGTCCTGGAGCTTTTTGCTCAGATAGTAAAACTCAACACACTGGCACACAGTCTTAGTCCTCACCTGAAACATACACACACAGAGTGGATACACTCAAACTACAACCTGACAGTGTCCTGAATACACTAGCCAACTTATTTCAGTCAAATATAATGAAGCTGAAACTTTGATAAATTGTTGCCACATATAAACTATAATCCGGCACGTCCGGCCATGTAAAGGGAGTTAGTTTATGAGGGCTAATCTTGAAAAACAGGTCGCAATATGCTTAATTTTTTAGTGCCACGAAGAAGGTGCTAGCGCACTTCAGGTAATCGCATAAGTCCATACAATTGAATCAACACCTTATTTCCATTGTAGTTACATGTGTAACAGTGTGACGTTAGTGCAGGCAATAAACTGTACGAAAATACTATATTCAGTCGTGTGGAGTGACCCTTTGCATGAAAACAACCACTAAGCGCTGCAGCGGTGGAGCAAATGAAGGCTTTTCTTTTTCTACACCACGTGTTGACGTGACAGCTGTCCACACTGGCCCAAAGCAGTGAATAATAGGTGTACCGTTTTCTGTATGAGGGAAAAGGCCTTTCCATAAGTTCCCAGAGCTGCACTGAAGAGACTCTTTTCACTGTCTGTCCAACAATCACTACCTACAGAGAGAGAGAGAGAGAGAGAGAGAGAGAGAGAGAGAGAGAGAGAGAGAGAGAGAGAGAGAGAGAGAGAGAGAGAGAGAGAGAGAGAGAGGTTAGGGGGAGTAAAGAGTTAAAAAAATACAGAGACATGGGTTGTTTGAGGACAACACACAAATATCCAACAGGCAAACAACCTGGAGCCATTCAGGGTAGCTGGAGAGGAGTCCAGAGACATACCTGGAACTTAATACATCCACAATGTTGACCTTTAACAAGTGTCTACAGGAATATACCCACCTTAGTGAACACTGTGTGAAGAACAATGTCTACTCTGTACTTTGCAGGGTTCTTGGTGGACTTGAATGCAACAAAGAAACAACGAGAGGGAGAGAGAGAGAGAGAGAGAGAGAGAGAGAGAGAGAGAGAGTGGAGTTTGCGGATGATGAAAGTGGCAGGAGGTTTGGGCTTCAACAAAGGATACGATTGTACACATAGAGCTTTGGGAATGGTTTCCTCTTTTGCTGACTCCCATTTGGAGATGCATACAACTGTTGCCGGTTACAGAGAGACCTATCTGCCTTCAACCACAGTTATTACTGAGTTCACTCAGTTTGAATGTCCATAATCAAGCCAAAGAGAATTTAGTTGTCATCCCTCAACAGGCACAGGGAACCCACGAGTTAGAGGGAGGTCAAAGGTGAAAGGTTACCAGAGTAGTGGTAGTCTCCTGCTGGCGAGCGCTGTGAGAACAGCAGCATGTCCAGTGTGGCCTGAGAGGGACGGAGGAGGCACAGAACACATGAGGCATGCAGTGGCTCCGGAGAGAATGAACTGGATATGCATGAGTGAGAAAGAAAGATCCGGGAGAAAGAAATGAGAGAGAATGAGTAGGTGAGTAGTGATGCGTGGAGGAGTGATGAGAGGGATTGAATGAGCGCACACGAGTTAGTGAAGATGAAAGGCAGACAGGGACTCAGCACAGCTCACCATCGCGTTCCCCTGAGAGGCGTGAAGACAGTGCAGAGTCAGCTCTGTGTTACTGCCCCCTCCTGGCAGGCAGCTGGAACTACACATGGACATCAGTAGCTCCACTGCGCGTACACGAGTACACACACACACACGCACACACACACACGCACACGCACGCACGCACGCACGCACGCACGCACACACAAAATGAGCCTTTTTCGCAGGGGGCATAATAGACATTGACATCATTTTTGTGATTATATTTTCAGGGTCCATCTAGGACCAATTACAAATGTCTCCGTCAAACACATTATAGAGACATCACAGGAAAAACGAGAGAGTAATTCGTTTTAACATTATTTTCCTCTGAAAGAGTAATTTTTATTCAATTTATATTGTAATTATTTCCGATGACCACTAGAATGGGAGCAGAAAAACAGAATAAAACTAGGGTAGAGTTGTTTTTATTTTTTATTAGAGTAAAATTCTTGCACTAAATAGAGTAAATCTAACTCTGAAAGTGTAACTCTGTCATAAGAGTAACTTTTACTCCATTTAGACTGGGACCAAATGTTGTCTTTTTTAGAGTAACATTTTATTCAATTTGACTAAAATGTACTCAGCCAATTTGACTGTGTACTAGAATATGCGATTCATCTTCCATCAGGTCGCTGAAGCTTTAAACCCTTAACTTATCCATTAATTGTCATGCTGAAGAACTGAGAATTCACTGGCATTTTCGGTGTAATTCTTACTTGTAAAGATATATTTTAGCATGCTATTTACCTTGGTCCTGTTGGTTGACAGCCTCCTCCAGCTTGTCCCACGGTTTCCAGAGCAACTGTCCCCGAGGAGTCTCCTCCTCTGGTGAGCACGCCCTCGACTCTTCGACATCCACAAAGCAGGGAGGAAGCTCTGCCTGGAAATCATGACCCACATTGACACACCTGGAGAGAAGGTCACAACCAACACAATGGATCCAGATCTACAACAACAAAATATTAACACAATTCCTTCACTCTTGTTCACAATGCTGACCGATAAAAAGGCAGATTCTGCTTCAATGTTTAACTTACGGTAACACGACACACTCATCTTCCTCTTCTCTGGGGTTGAGAGATGATATGGAGGAGTAGAGACCCAACCCCCTACGAAGGGGATTGAGGAGCGGCTGAGGAGTGTACCCAAGCCTCTTCTGGCCTCTGCTGGAGTGAAGGATGCTGGGAAATGGAGTTCCAGTGTAGATTGGAGTTGCTTGTTGCTGTAAAAGCACAAGGGAAGCAAAAGTCAGAGAGCAAAATGAAAGTGAAGTTCTGAAGTATTCAGTCTGAATAACATGAACAAATCATATATATTTATATACGACAGCCATTAAACAAGTCGAAAAATACAAACCAAGACGAAGACTGTGAAACAGAAACTAAAGAAGCACAATATCTTGTTTTTACATGTCCAGATACTTCCAAAGAGGTTCAAACTGAATTTGTTATTATGTATATAAAAAATTAAAAAAATAAAGTAGACCAATCAATCAGATCTTCTTCCAAACTCGCCAGAAGGAAATAGACACGCATATATCCTCAAAGGTTAAATATTTTCTTTAGATGTCAAATGTTTCTCAAATTGTTTCCAGTAGTGAAATAACCTGACTGTACCTGCAGCTGTGATTGGTTCAGGTCGGTTTGTCCATTCTTTGCATTCTGGGTAATCATGCGTGTGGCCATCTTGTCTGCATCCTCATAATGTTGGCTTGAACAGTGAGATGGACAAGAGTGGAGATGGAAGGATGGATGAAGGGATGGAGAGCTGGAGAGACAGAGGGTTCTGTATGGATGGAGGGATGAAGGATGGGATGGAGGAGAGAGGAACGCCGCTTCTGGAGACTGAACGTGGGAGGCTGGAAAAAACGAGAGGGGGAAGGAGAGAAAACACCAACATGTCGTGTCAATTTACACGTGAGTTTGAACCTGTGGTTTTTAAATCAAAGAGGGGGGAAATTAAGTTAATTTAGATAAGATTTTATCAGTTTAATTCTTACTATCATATTGTTCACGATGCCTCCTCACCTGTGATGTTGCCATAGCCGCCGCCATGAGAAGGTCTCAGGTCGCCTGACAACTGTTGGATCCTGCGCGTCAGAGGGGGAAACCTCCACAGCATCCCAGGAGGATGGACGGATGGGAGAGACGGAAGGTGCGAAGCGAAAAACTGGAGCGTGCCGAGCGATTCGCCCCCCTGGGACGCTGAATGTCCGGTGACCCCACAGGCAACGGGAGAGTCCACTTCGGAGGGCGAGTTCAGAGGAGGTAGAGGCGTGGGGGGAGGACTAAGAACTGAAGACGTGATGTGGCACGACGCGGGGGGAGACGGGAATGACAGAAGAGAGGGGTGAGTGGGTGGGGAAGAAGAGGAGGAGGAGGGGGGCAGGTAGGAGTCTGAATCAAAAGCGCAGCTGTCCCTGATCTGTCCGGGAGTGTTTCCACCGGGAACCATCGGGAATCTTCTCTTTCGCTGAGAGGGGAACGCTTCAGAGAAGGAGTCCAATTTCTGAGTGTACGTCCCCGAGGGCGAGGCCCTGAGCCAGGGGCCCTCCACCTCTGCCGGTTGAAGCTGGTCCTCACCTGAGCCACAGCTGGACCCGTAGTCTTCTTCTCTTCCCACGTAGTGATCTGTCGCTCTCGAATAATCACCACCGTTCTCACTGAAGCTCCCCGCCGCAGGTCTGCTGTAGGAGGCAGTGATAAAGTGGCTAACGTCAGCCTCCCTGTTGTAAACTGCACCGCCTTCACAGCCGGCATGGGCGTAGTTACCGTAGTCCTCTCTGAGTTTACGCCTGGCTCGCTCCTCGCCGCCACAATTGACGGGGTCAAAAACATCATTTGCGTTACCGTAGCGATCGCCTCTTCTATAAGAAGTGTCTGCGGCGCTTTCGCAATCCTCCACGTCGTCCCAAACGTCCTCTCTTGTGCTCCCGCCATACCAAGTGTCAGAGAGATGGCCTCCCAAGTCGGCATCTTCGTCCAAACAGCTGCCGCGTGTGTTCGGGAAGCTTCTGTCACCCGCTGGGGTTGTGCTTGAAGGTGGGAAGGAGTTTGCGGATTCTTCCCCTCTATTTCCGTATTGCTCCTGAGGGTCCGGGGCCGGCTGGGAGGACGGGTAACCCGGTTCAGAGCTATGGGGGTGGAGGTTGGGGAAGGATTGGGTGGTTGAAGGGTCGTCCATGACGGCTCGCTGGGTGCAGCTAGAGTGCCTCCTTGAGAAAGACAGAAACAAAGTGTAACTAGAACGGGCACTCGGTAGAGCGCATACCTTCATATCACAAGATTGGGCATTGAATTATGAACATTTTGGCATTAGTTGCATGCTAATTGGGTATAAATTGGGTATAAATTGGCCTTAAATTGGCCTTAAAATAAATGTTGACCTTTTCATGACCTTGACTTTTGAGCCGATCGATCCCAAAATCTAATCAAATGGTCCCCGGATCACCAATCATCCCACCAGATTGCATGCCATTCAGTTTAATACTTTTTGAGTTAAGCGAGTAACACGCATACAAATAAATAAATAAATACACAGCGATCAAAACATAACCCTCCGTATTTTCAATGCGAAGGTAATTATAAATCAACACATTTTAAATCCATTCACAACATTAGTAGTATCACGTTATCTAGAACCTGAATCAACGCTACAGATTGGCACTTTTTTTACCAAACTTGAGGCTTCCATCGTGTTCAGATGGACTCACACATGTCCAGAGCTGTGATGTCAGGGTGAGGATGAGACTCTAGGACAGACCAGGGTCAACTAGGTGGCAAAGGCGTGGGTTGGATGCAGAATGGACCTCGAGTCCCTTCAGAGGACCAACGTGACCCGGAGAAGAAGTGCTCCCCATATGTGCAGAGCCGATAATAGATAGGAAGCCAACAGGATTCAAACAAGACTTGCCATGTCCCCAAAATCCCCGGTTCTTAACTAGTTTTCTCTCTTTCTTGAAACCACATTCTGCTCTGAAAAGGACGACGAATGAGTCAGAAAGAGAAAGAGTGAAGGAAGACGAGGTAGAGACAAATACACTGCACACGCTCTGAGGGTGGTTTTAGTTTTAGTTTACCAGTCCTTGCCGCCTAATTTCCTTTGCACATGTGTTCCTCCTCTGTTGTTCAGGTTGTCTGCTCCTGGTTCTCCTTCTGATGGTCTTCATCGTTCTCTCTGACTTCTGTTTGGCTCTTTTTGCTTCGTCTCAAGTCTTTCTAAATGTATTTCCCCCTTCAGGTTTTCAGCCTCGCACATACTCCTTCCTTTCTGTCTCTCTCTCTCTCTCTCTCTCTCTCTCTCTCTCTCTCTCCTTCGACAGCACGCAGATAAACTCACAGTCAAGTAAATGGACACACACACACCTACACACACACATACACACAGTCTGTCGTACATATCTTCAGTAAAATGGACACACGCATACATAACCAATGACACATAGATACATACAAACACACACTGAGATGTTCATAGACACACACACACACACACACACACATGCACGCACACACACTCTCTTGCAGGTGTCACAAGGGGACCAGCGAGTAGTGATGTTGCCTATCTGCCTTTTTGTCGTCGTGGTAACCACATCCTGAGGAAACAAACGCTGACGGATCTCCCTCCTTTCAGCTATCTTTATCTCTCTGCCCCCCTCCTCCGTCTCGGTTTCCGTCTCTCTCTCTCTCTCTCTCTCTCTCTCTCTCTCTCTCTCTCTCTCTCTTTCTCTCATTTACCATGCGCCTAACTGTGCTTTCTGTCTCTCCTACCTTTCTTCTTCTTCTCTCTCCTATACTCTCTTTGAATCTCTCTGCTTCCCTCAGTCTCTGTGCACTCTTCTGCTTTTTTGTAGTTATTTTGCTAAAGTTCCTTTCTTTTTAAAGACTTGTATGCTGATGTTGAGTTATTAAACCACTTAAAGAGTTGCATAACAACAAATACAATTGTTCAACTTTTACAATCAGGAGTTGAAATAATGTACTTTTACCATGTTTCCAATTGTTGTACAGGCTGTATGTACATACAGAATATAGCAGATACATATGTGTGTATGTGTGAAAAGAAAATTATACTCATTAATGTGTGTAACTGTAGATGAGTGTTGAATGGGTAAATGTACATGCATAAATCCTGACGTGGCGAGCGTACAATTTGTGTGTGTGTGTGTGTGTGTGTGTGTGTGTGTGTGTGAACGATAGCATAGATGTTCACCAGATAAAAATTCTCCATCTGAGTCAGCTGACAGGAAATGAGAGAGAATGAAACAGGAAGAAAAACGGCGTCAAACGATGAGATTCAGGGAACCCTTGAATCACCCTGCAGCCCCACTCGCCCACTCACCCACACACACACACACACACACACACACACACACACACACACACACACACACACACACACACACACACATTATGCACCTTTATGTGCAAGTACGCTTTTTTCTACCATTGTTATGCCATATATTTTCAAATCAACTACTCACACATGCATACATAACCACAAACATGACAGCACACACACACATACACACGCACACACACACACACACATACACACACACACACACACACGTATAGGGCTGACAGTGAGTACTTAATCAGTTAAAACAACAGTGGTACTGATTTAAAGAGAAGACTAATATTCAGCGTCAAAATTCAGCCTCTTTTAACCGGCCTGAACAAAACTTAGCAAACTAAACTATCTTAACATACAGTCAAACAAAACTCATCCCAATATGTTGCTCATACTCCTTCATGTATTATTCTTAACTTGCAGCTAAAGACTTGAGCAATTAATCGTATTTTCTGAGCATCTCATTCTGGAAGATTACTTGCAAAATGATTGCAAAGCGAAGTACAATATTTCCCTCTGAAATGTAATGAGGTAAATCTATAATATGAATTGTATGTTTAGTAATGTAATATAATATGTGAATTAGGATGCAAGAGGATGGAAGGGGAGTGTGGAGGAGTGTACGGGGAGACGCTTCTCTAGTTGTTTCTCAAAGTCACCTTGAGAAGCAGTGGGAGCAGAGGAGGGGGAACAAGAGAAACGCTTCTGGACTTTTTTGGGGTCTTTCATCGCTGAGAAAAGAAGAGAGTGACCGAATGGAGGAGAGACTAATTAAACCGCCCAACAGTATGAATCAGTGTGAATCGTGACATGAGGAGAAACTGCTTCCAAACAGCTCTTCACACAAGATGGCCGGTGAAGGAAATCATGTTTCAATAAGGTCCCTCGCACTTTTAGGCCTTTTTGCACAAACATTTGAGCACAAATCTCTTTCTTTGACTGAGGCTCTTTGGTCATTTAAGTATTAAGTATTAGAGAGTGTTTCAGTCGTAAAGCCGTACAAACACAAAGACGCCGAGTGCAGAAAGAGCTGAGGGAGAGTTCTAAAAAGGCCATATTAACATTTGAAGTGTCAGAAATAGCGAGGTTTGAACTATTTAGAGCCTATTCCACTTTAACTGAGTTTGATGCTCTCGCAAAGGCTCACCAAGGGATTTATAACGAGATCACAGGCCCAAAGAAAATACACATACTGGAGGATACTGACAATAGGATACTTTCCATTATTGTATTTTCTCTACACATAGACGAAAATACCAAATTTTTATTACATTTTTCAATTAGAATTGGGATCAGAGGGTTGGTTTAGAGGGTTAGGGTTATAAATATAAAGCGGCCTCATCTTTTTTCTTCGGGTCTTGATTTTCCCGGTTGAAAATGTTTCAAACAGAAGTCTTTTCGTTGGAGGAGTTTGTCGGCACAGAGGCAGGAGATTTACTCGATGGCGAAAAAGCACAAACGCGGTCGCTGCCCCCGTTCCGTCTGCATAGGTCAAAGGAGGTCACACACTCGAAGGAGATCAACAAATAGCCACAACAACAACACAGCATCTTCTTCTTATGCTTTGTACGCCTCATTTGATTTAGTTGGGATGCACTGAACCACGTGAAGGCCCTCTTTTTACGACTATCACGATAAAGATCGGACCCTTATGAGTAAGTACAGGGATGCTATAGATCACCTTTACAGTTTACTTCATCGTCTCCCAGGTCTGGTGATATCACGCAATGACATCTATAGAAAGTATTCACAGTGAAGTAAGTTGAGCTTGTGGTTTCAAGCCTCTCTGTGGAAGAGCATGTTTGGCTTAACCACCACCATGCGGGTCACAACACTGCGATGCGACGAGTAACTCATTGTTGTCACTATGGGAAGAAAAACATCATTTTGTAGCTGCACGAGCAAAAACAGTACATGCATCTGCACATGGACTTATCAATCCACTCATTACATATTCAGTGTTTTATGTTATGAAAAAAAATGCCACCTTGGAGGAAAGTAACTGTTGAGTGATGACAACATTTTTTTGTTCCAGTACTGTGAGATAATGCTAATGATGACAATGTTGGGTTGAACTTCCTCCGAGCTCAATCAAAGAGCTCGGGCCTTATGGGCGCTGAAACAGAGAAGAGAAAAGGAGAGAGAAGCGTCTTCTTACCTTGTAAGTTGTCATTGTGAGGAGAGATGTGCCAGTGGCAGTGAGGTGCAAGTGTGTATGTTCTGCTGGTAGGTAGACGTGTGTGTGTGAGAAAGGGGGAGGAGAGAGAGAGAGAGAGAGATGTAGTTTTACCAGAAATGATCGCCTACTGTCGCTCTTTTACTCTTTCAGTTGTTCTTTTAGCCTTTCATCCACTTGGTCAGTGTGTGTGTGTTACAGGCTGTGTCATAGTGATGCTGGAAACAATAGAAAAACACCCTAGAGCGTGGCTTCAACCTCACACTCACACGTTGACTTAACCCTTTAATACGCCATCAGGTCTTGGTGGCGGGTTAAGTAATGTTCGTATCTCGAGGAGGAATTCGCTTTCTAAATATCCAGTATCTTGTTTTCCATTGTTCAGTCAGGCTGGAGTTGACTACACTGCTGTTCTTTAGTGTAAAACATGGTGCGCACCATGGAAGCTGATGAAAAGGTCATGGAGTCACCGTGATGAAAACTGTGTGTGTGTGTGTGTGTGTGTCAGACTCAGACTGAGAGTCAGTCATGCGTGTGCATGGGGGAGGGTGGGACGGCGGTTGGGTTTCTCAGCGGCGTGGGGCGCGCTGAGGTGTTAGGGACCTTTTGACATTCAACAAAAGGGTTTTTTGAAAAGATTCCAGGTTTACTTTACATTACAGTATTATGAAACCGATTCACAAATTGACCCTTTATAAACGCAAGTCTTTATTTATAGATCACTATAATAATGAGAATGGTCTGAGGGACCACAGAAACGAGCTGCGACGTCCCTCTGATGTTTTATGAAGACGGGACACGGTGGAGGTTTATGACAGCGTATGATTCATTTAGAGAAACTCGTTATGAGCACGTTTGTTATTTATAATGAGCCGATAAAACGTTGATAAAATAAAGACATGCTTCCTCCGTTAACATCTGTGACACACTTAGACACCTGTAGGAACTGAGAATAGTGAACGTCTCATCAGACATCATCTTGGGCACAGAAACATCCTTAAAAAAAAAACCCCAAAAAAAACAGAGTTCACTCTTAGAAAACGTTGTCACACACAAAAACACGAGGAGTGCGCAGGAGTCGGTGCAGAGCTTTCCATTTATTCATTTCCAATTCAGTTCACCTGACAGACTTCATGCCAGTGGCAACAATTTTGGGGATTGAAAGTCACAGTAGACCTCAAACAGAGTCAACATGCTCAGAGTTAATCTTTCACTTAAAAACAGTCTTAAAAAGTTATAAATAAAACAAATAAAAAAACTGCTAAAGAAACAAATGGAATGTATTTCACATAGTTGGACAATGCCCAGATGGTCAACAATAAAAGATCAAATAAACCTCTTATAGCACAAAAACATGCTTTCACTGGCCAACATTTTGACAAATGTTTTAAAAAAGGACCCAATTTAGTTATATTTTTACTAAATAACCTTTATTAAAAAAAAAAAAAAAAAAAGCCAGTATCTTTTGTATATGCCATCTTATTCCTCAGGATAGAATTTAATTTTCTTATTTTTTTAAAACAGGTCTAATCTGTCGGTAGCTTCTCGTGCACGTTGGCGCCACCTTTAACCCAAATAGGGGAACTGCAGCAGGACGGCGTGTCCTGGTTTTAGGGTGAGTGCGTTCAGGCTGACCGCGGAGTCCACCTCCAGCTCCTCGTCAGTCGACAGCTTCACCGTGGCCGTCTCTGGCAGCTCCACTCCTTCTGCAGGGACACACAGATCAGTGTAAACAACAACAACAACAACAACAACAACAACTAGGGACTGCGAGAGCGCTAGAAGAATAGAATAGAAATATACTTTATTAATCCCCAAGGGGAAATTTGTCGACACAGTAGCACCAATAATCTAAACACAAGAATAAAATATAAATGTAAGAAACAAAAAAAAAAGAAAGAAACAGTGACTGTGCATAAAGTATACAAAGTCAAATATAAAATAGAATAATATATGTTTATATTCAAGGGGACACGTCCCCATCCAGAGCCGTCAACTTGCCTGTGGGCGCCAGTTTGAGTGCGAGCAGCTCGGCCGCCGCCCCCCAGTTGACGGCCGTTATGTATCTTTCGCTCTGGTCCCACGAGCGGACGAACGAGAGGGACGAGGCGGAGGAGAAGAGCGGGTAGTAGTCTCCGTGGAGGAGGGAGCGCTCCTTCCCTCGCAGGTCGCTGAGGGCTCTGAACCACTTCCTTACGGCGATGCGCTCCGTCCGCTGAACGTGAGATTAGAGGAAATGTTTTTAATTAATTTCCAATTTTTTTTATTTGAATTCCCCTCCCTCACTGTGAACACTTGTACCTTTTCAGTCTCATTGACAGCTGCTCCTTCAATAGGTTCTGTCTCCAAGTCCCAAACCATCTTCGGAGATTCGGCACCCTGTTGAGGAACCGAGAGAGGAGTGAGACAAAAAGGACACACACACACACACACTTACACACAGGGGTGAAACCAGCTGTGTAGCTCACCACTGCCTGAAGGCCGATCTCGTCTCCGTAGGTAAACACTGGGGTTCCAGGCATGGTGAACAGCAGGAGCTGGTAGAGGCGGATCAGGCCCGGAGCCGTCGCCTGTTTGGACAGCTGGTCGCGCTGGGCGGCGCCCAGACCCCAGCCGATGCTCCTCTGCTGAGAGTGAAGGGTGTCCATGGCCATGATGCGCTCCACACCTGCACATACAGACGTAAACGAGAGAATGATGAATAACACAGAATGAGGAGAGATGAAGCCGAAATGACCAAAAATATAAGGGGTGTATTGTGTCCAAACTATGATGCTAACGTGGTCAAAGTAATAC
This sequence comes from Liparis tanakae, assembly GCA_036178185.1. Lineage (NCBI taxonomy): Eukaryota > Metazoa > Chordata > Actinopteri > Perciformes > Liparidae > Liparis > Liparis tanakae. Next base: position 6,116,822 of record CM070111.1, on the reverse strand, counting down.
AAGTATGGCGAAATAACGGAGGCACTTGCCTCCTTTTTTGCTGCCGAGCAGGTCGGACAGGACCAGGTCGACGCCTGTGGTGTTGACGAGCTGGGAAACATCCCGAGCCGAAATACCGTTAACCACACCCATCAACAGCCTGAGGAAGAAAGAAAGGAAAAGAGAAGGGGGTATTGTTACAAGTCGGTCGAGTCGTTTCTCAAACCCTCCACCAGGTGGCGCTTCACCAGGAGCCTGTTGATCTCTCATCCCCGCCTATGGTCCCCTGCTGATCTGGAATGCTTTTCATCTCCACCGTCTCTCAGGAAACATTGATGGATATTTGCTCTGACATTTTACAGTCCCAAAAAAAAGCAAATCCTTCTTTTTTTTTATCTTCAGAGTTCACGGTGGGGTCTAGCGTTCCGTTAAAATGCTGTTGGCCAAATCGACTCATGCCGAACAAAAGCAAGTGGGAAACCTTCCGCCACAGTTACCTCTTCTTGGCGTTGTCGGTGCCGTTGTTCTGCAGCGCGGCCTGCAGCTTGGACCAATCGGCAGAGTTGGCGGCAACCGTGAGGTCGGACACCTTGATGCCGTCAACGTTCAGATTCAGCCAGTACGCCGATGCAGCCTGGAAGCACGACAGAAGCAGGAGCGGGGTCGATGACGTGGATCCAACTGGCTCACATTAACACATTTAAAAAGTGATGGAATCAAAGATCACGGAGCATAAGCGTGCCTACCATGACTTTCTCCATCACGTCACCAACATTCCCATCAGCGAACCAAGGAACAGCTCCGTGGTAGTTTGGAGTCAGGTCAAGCACCACAGAAATGCCTGAGAGGAAAAGTAAACAACAAAAATAGTAAGAAAACAACATCTGGGCAATATACCGCCATCAAATATGACATCCTAATCTTACTATTCATTGAGAATATCTTCCAACATTGGGGATTTTGTAAAAACACACCAGTTTGAGCTTCTACACCCTAAAACAAAGAGGCATACCCTTCTTGTGGGCCTTTTCCAGAACAGCGACCAGGGCCTTCTCGGTTCCCTGGGTCGGGTCAATCGCTTGAAGGTCCAGGGTGTTGGGTTGGTCGGCCTGGACGGTGTGAAGGGGGCCGAGAACCAGACCTTTCACCTTCAACTTGTTGATTTCGTCCAGCTTTTCCCCGACACCTGGAGAGAAAAGCAGAGGGGTTGGGTTAGGGTTACATTTGAATAGTTTGAACACAGCTCAGTTAAAAATTACGTTCTTTAAACTTTGCTTTGACTCCAAGCCGGAGCATGTGACGACCTCTTCCTCCCCGCCCCCCCCCTGATGGCCATGTCCAGTGGGCACAAGGAGATCTTTTATGTGAATGAGTCACGTGTGGTTGTTGGAATTCTGCCGAGGCCTGTTGGAAACCCGAGTGCTGCCAAGTAAATGCTCTTTAAGCACAACCTGTCCTTCCCGTTTGACTCTTTAAAAAAAAAAAAAAAACATACATGGATAAACTGGAAAATGAAGGATTATAATAATAGTTGATTTAGAAAGAGGTCTTATGTGATTATGCAAATCACTGTGGAAAAAAAAAAAATGGGCCGGGTTGCTCAATCTTGACCTCAAACCACGGCAGAAGAGATATGAAAGAAACGACTCGTAGACTTTTAAAGTCCTTTAGACCTTGAGTCAGTGGTTGTCAGCCTAGTCAGCAGTTTGGCATCTGGCCAGCCGGACAAAGGCCACGCAGGACTAAAGAATCCCAAGACCTCGTCACAAGACATCTACCATGGGATTAGGCGTGGGTCACCACAGACCACGGAGAGAAGATCTTCTCAGATCCTTATTTTGGGAGTAAAGATTACATCACGAGCAATAAAAACAGCAGCAACAAAGGGCGCCGCCATTTACATTAAACGTCCAAAATTAACCCTGGAAATGCAAAAATCAGTAAAAAATAAAATAAAAGTTACTCTACCGGCAAGTCCTTCAGAGAAAGCCTCAACGTCAGAGATCTGGTAGAGGGGCCCTTCGTTCCACCAGTTCATCTCAGGGATGGGTTTGCAGCGAGGGGCCTGGACTATGATCACGATGGCGCCGGCCAGCATGCCCAGCCAGCCCAGCCAGAACAGGATGAGGAGCACCCAGCGGGTTCTCACCCATCTACACACAAAGGACAAGGGTCAAGACAACCGCAATGGAAGACCTGTGGAATTTGGTTAATTTAAAAATGTGTCTCCAGCAACTCTCTCGCGGCCCTTACCCAGGAGTGCCCGCCACCTTCATCAGCTCCTCCTTGGTCAGGCCGGTGAATTTAATCTCCTCCTCCTCTGGGACCTTCACCTTGACGGTGCCATTCTTCTCCCCCCCTGAGGCCAGGCCATCAGTCATGGGCTGCTTCTCCGGGTCCAGCTCATTGAGCTCTACGTCCTTCATGTCGACCTCTGCTTCTTTGCTCATGGTCAAATCGAAATGATTTCTGAGAGGGGGGGAAATAACAAAAGAGGGGGGCACATTAATGGATTAATCTACTGACTTTCACTGGGGGAAGAGACCAATTCACTTGGACACGTCACTTGAATTGTTACTTGAACACCTGTTATATTGCCGTTAAAAGTTAAATTGTTAAAAGTAATGCTAAATGTTTACAACGTTGGACTAAAATGTGTCATTTGGACTTTTAAAAAATGCTCCAGAGTTATTCCAACTACATGAGGCGTGTTTAGCCATAAACAGGCTCCAAAAAGGACTCTTTGGACACCTTGACGCCTTATTTGTAGCGTTCATTTCATATTATAAAACTAAAATCACAAAAGAGAAACTTGCCGGTTCAACACAGAAAAAGCGACGTATCAAACGCGAGTAGACTCGTTCATCTTAAATAAAAAGAGAGGAGACGCAGCTAACCGGGTCGCTTGATGAACCGAGACGCGGATGGCCGACGTTTTCTTCTGGGACGTGAACACACCGGATTCACACAACGAAACTCATCCAAATTAAATGTCGGCCAAATGTGTGCGTCGAAGTTCTTAACAAGCCAAAAATGGACCGCTTTGCTCTCGAGCCATTTGTCGCCTCTAGATATGATGAAATCGAGACCGTCGTGACGTCATCCGCTCGTCCACGAGGTTTAATTCAGTTTAACGGCGGGTTGAGTTTCTTCTGTGGCCGCGAAACCCGAGGAAGTTACGTTAGATTCAACATTACCTGTTTTCTTTTTAATAAAACCGAAGCAACGTGTTTCTCTTCTCTCGGTCGTTAATCCTCCGGTCGGTGATTATCTTGTAACGGCAGGCGGGCTGCTCTGTATTTGTAGCCGCTCTGTTTCCCCGCCTACCGGAGGACGACCCAATAATCTCTCTCTATCTCTCTCTCTCTCTCCCTCTCCCTCTCCCTCTCTCTTTCTCCCTCTCTCTATCTATCTCTCTCTCTCTCTGGACCACTTATTTGGACCTGGTTTCTGTCAAAATGTGCTTTATTCTATAAACACTCTTTCCATATCTCGGGTCGTGACGTCAGGGCTGATTGGGTTTGGTTGTGCACACGTGACCTGTGGGTAATATAATCAGTTGCATAAGCCTGACGACCAGCTGATTAATGGTTCACTCTGAGGTCGTTCATCTTTTGATAAGTAGAGATGGAACCCTCTGTTCTCCCATCTCATGTAACCCCTCCCTTCCCTACAGACGTCGTCAGTCGCTCACTGAGTAATCTATTCAGTCTGATATGAGCGTGCTCTCATGTAGTGCAGTATAAAGTAATAACCTTCTACACTGGATTTGCATGGCCTCTCAATGTAGAAATGTGTTGTACATGTGCGTTATGTCTTCATAAGTATACTCGATGGACATCAGGCCTTATCTCTCTCCTAACAACCATCTACCTTTTTATTATAAACATACAAAATAAATGAGTACAAGTAGATCCATAACAACATTACTTTCTTCAAAAGGCTCTTAAAATATCTCATTTTATAGTCATGTTGTTGCTTTCTATCCCAGCTGCTGACCTTCTAGGAAATGAAGTGGACATGGAGCACTATGGTATGTCCCATGCCACTTTGGTCCAGGTGGCAGTCTGCTCTGCATTTGATATGTTTGTTGATCTCAGTAAGGGACAGTATGTAACCTGAGAGCCAATCGACTGCCAACCATCCACATGGTAAATTATCAGAGAGCGCACACGTCTCGACACCACGGTGTTAAAACTGCTCATATTTTCTTCAAACTTGTAAATAAAACTTCTTCATGTGACGTGTTGCTTCAGGAACACTCTCCAACACGGCGCTCTGGCGTAACTGGATACGCTTGCACGTTTGTGCTTGTTTTGTGCAGCCCCACCCCATCCGTGTTCAGTCTCTAACCTATTTGCCTTGAAGAGTTTCTCATGAAAATGTTGTGTAAGACAAAAAAAATGCACTTAAAATCCACAGAAATCCACATTTTCCCTGTTTTTGACTCAGCTCAATTTATCACACTGTTTTGTAAGAATATATAATTATTTGCTTATAGATACTTCCTCCTGCAAATCAAAGGATATTCTCATGAACTATTAGTAGTTCCACATGGAATAACGCTGCTGAGAGCGTGCAGGTTTATTCTCCTACATCTTGCGGACAGTTTATTACGAACACATTCACTACCACCTTTCTAAAAGCAGGCCTTTCTAGAGGTGGACCTGGGAGAACATCTCCTTCAACGAGGGTTTATGGGCTGCCGTGTGACAATATAATCTGCCCTAACCCATCATTTGACTTCTATTATTGTGAGAATTCTTAGAAAATTGTAACAACATGATGTGACAGGCAGTTGTGGAACTTTACAACCATTTGAACACAGAACTACACATGGGTGGAAGCTCCTCCGTCTCATGGTATTGTGTAGCAGCTCTCTCCTCAAAACAAACTCATACACACACCACCTGTTTCCCTTTTTAGGCCGGCCTGTAGAGCGCGTGTGTGTTTGGCAGAGTCGGGTCGTATCGGCGCTGTTGACTGCCGGCGGATGTGGACACACTGTGCTCTCGATCTGGAAGATGGTGGAAAGACAGGAGGGTAAACACAGTGAAGGGACACTGCGTTTCTACGGCCTTCGTCATCCATTCTCTTTTCCATTTACTTTTCTGCTTTTTATAGACACAAAAGAAGATCAAGGGAGCAATGTTTAGGGAGTCATCTGGGTAAGATAGTTGGAGATTTTGTGGGGGGGGGGACAAAGGAAAGAGGAAGATACAGAAGCTACATGGCTATGCAAACAAGAGTAAGGAGGAGGAGCCAGAAGAAAAGGGAAGAAAGGGCAGAGAGAGAGAGAGAGAGAGAGAGAGAGAGAGAGAGAGAGGATGTGAAAATATATTTGTGAGTTGGGGATCTGAACTAAATTTGGAATAGAACATGCAAATACGATTATTTAAGGAAACATGGCCAACAACCAGAACTAACAGGATAGCACTTCAGTCACATGTTTCACAAATTGTCGACTAAGGCAGCCGCCAACCATGGAGTCAAGTTCACGGAGGACACCGTTGAAATAATTCACTCCGAGACTTGGTCCATTGCAACGCCGTGGGGCTTTGTTTGTGCATTTGGCCCAAGAGGAGGGAACAGTATCCCTGAATCCAACAGCAAGCATGCACACACAGAAAGGATGGTGAGAGAGAGAGAGAAAGAGAGGAGAGAGGGGGGTAAAGGAGGGAATAGTTTCTGCATAGTTTAGGAGGCAGGAGGGGGATTACTGTGCATTACATAACATCACACTGGTAGTTCAGGGTCGCAGTTTTAGAAGTTTATCTAGATATCAGTGAAGATATGTTCTTTTACAATAATATTGGATCAGTTATTTTGATGTGGAATTTGACCAAATTCTGACCACACTGTTTTGGACTTCACATTAAATAAAGGCCTATGACCAAGACGAACACAACATCGCTTTGGGGATTAACATAATGGAAAATATGAGGAATAAACTACTTGTCTTTTTGTGTTGTAAAATCCCTAAAAGTTGAACTTTTAGTGCAGCCTGCCCTTTATTGTTCTGCAACAAATGTACAGTTTGCAGTGCTGGAGGGACACACACACACTCACAAACACACACATTGATACACACACATGGAGACACACACAGGGCCTCATCTAAATCTCTGTCTGATCCCTCTGAGAGAGTTTATTTTGTTAGACAGCGTGAGCTTGAGAAAAAAAAGAAGCACTGACCTGGACCAGTTTAGACCAGTTGGGCTGAAGTGTTGTGCTTTCATGTCATTGTCTCGGGCTCACAGCAACGGTCGGTACCAAAGCGTTCAAAGGAGAAATCTATAGGCCAATGTTGCATTGATATTCAGTGAATCATTAACGGAGACATTTGCTGGTTGCAACAAGCACACATTCACTGATGTTGGATGTACTTCATGGAGGGACTTGTCGTGTTGTATGACATCACTGTCATGTCTCGTTCCGTTGATATCAGAGTACAGTCGGTGTACATTGCAACAATCACACACACACACCATGCCTTGCTTGTACATTTCAATAACCTTTCTACCTCCGGTCTCTCCGTCGGTCTTCCTCTCTGTGATATGTTGTTCTTTTCTTTGTGTGGCCTAGTTTCCGCTCACTGACAAAGGGCAGACTGTTTACGGTGCAAAGCCCCCCCTCTGGTACACTTTACTGGCATGAATAAAGAGCTAATACAAACCAAGCTGACACTAATCGGCTCATCACATTTGTAGATGTCTAAAAGTATATATAAAAGAGGGAATCAGCATGCTAAAAAAAACGAACAAATAGCACTATGTGTCGTCTTGTATCAGCATATAGCATTTATAGCATATCTGAATGATTTCTCTCAGTCCAAATTCATCTTCTCATTCACAGACTCCCCCCCATGTCCTTGTCCTTTACACTGGCCTGCTCTGTCACAGCGTTTCCTCTCAGCCCCCCCCATCTCCCCCTCCCCCTCCTCCTCACAGCTCTTTCAGTCAGCAGGAAACAATGGCTGCGCGTTACGTAAGAACACGCCTCTATGCGAGTCGCATGCTAAGCAGCTCCCCCGTAAGCCGTGCCAGCAGAGTGGCGCAGCGGAAGCGTGCTGGGCCCATAACCCAGAGGTCGATGGATCGAAACCATCCTCTGCTATTTTGATAATAATTTACCGTGATTGTTGCACCAAAAGTTGTCTGCACATAAAATACATATACCCGATATCATCTTTTATCAGGGGTGGGAACACTTTTGGGCTCACTTATGAGTTATTTTTTTTATTCGACAGACGGGCCGGGCCTGTATCCGACAGGCTGGAGGGTGTTTGCGTGAACTAATATAAATGACAAGTAAAATCCTAAAAAGTTAAGAAAAATAACTTCAATAATTTCAATGGAAACAGTGTTGTTGGTCACCCTTTTTTTTTTTTTTTACTTCTCCTTGAAGATCAACCAGTTAATCAACCAGTTGAACCAGCTGAAGGGACGTGTCCATGTTTTCGATGTTACAGAAACGACGGCATAATTCTCCGTGCAGCTCGCCCAGCGGTTTGCTGTATTTCTCCACATGTCGAGGGTCGCTCATGGTCGCTTATTCACCACTGCGTTGTTACGTTGGAGGTCCTGCATTCAGAATGTGACTTGCTGTAAATCAAAGTACAACATCATTGAGTTATCGATAATAATAAATTAAGGTTAGGTAAATTATCTAAACGTGTAGTGGAAAAAACAACAATATTTCTCTTTTGGAATATAGTGGAGTAATGTAAGAGTACTTCAGTATTGTACTTTAATACATCAGTAGCCTACAAGTGATAAATAAACACTCAGCTGTAGCCTATAAACACACGTGAAACACAACCAGTGTTGAATCAGCAACTGAGCTTGTCAGTTTTTTTCGCCAGTCAAAGCCAAACCAGCCGTTTAGGTTATCTCAGATTAAACATTTACATTATTTGTGTGTGTTACACGTGTTCCGTTCAATTTAACAGGTAATCACTGGAAAAGGAAAGCAGCCCAGTGACCTTTGAGCCCCAGCTGTCGGTTATAAACTTTCACTGGGGCTATAAATCTCGCTCAAGGCCTCGAGGAGGATTTGTCGACATCATATAAAACACGGATAAGAGTATCTTCTGAATAGTTGAATCATTTCCTCTGGACTTATTGTTCCTGGAAAAAAAGTTAATGAAATATCGTAAAAACATAAATAGTAGAATGTCCTCTGATCTCAAAACGACTGTGTAATAGGAGGAAAGGGCTGGTAAATAAATAACAGCGTGGGAAAGGTTTGTTGAATGCACAGCTGGAGGTTCCTCAGCTTACAGTGATGCCCTTGCTCTCTTTGTTGTATTGTCCCAAACAGGGGAAGGCCGAGACCTGTTTTATGTCCGTTTCTTAATTTAGCAATCTTTGACACAGACTTTTAGACTTACGTCAGAAAATACATCATCAAACAAAACTCATACCAGATATGTTTTAATGACTTTTGTTTGATATACCCAGGGTCATATCATTTATACAGTAAAGTCCACTTTACATATGTGTATGTATGTGACTCTTTAGTGCCCCCTGCAGTATTTCAATGGTTTTTACATTGAGAATAAAAGTGGGACGAAGACAACGCTGATGATGGCACATTAAGTACATTTATCACATGTGTATTACTTAGATATTTTTTCTACCATCGTTATTATGCCACAGACATTCAGGAGGTAATTCCTAGTTTTAAATTAATTATTTGTACTTGAGAAAATGTGGTAACATTTCAAGTGGTATTTTACCAGACGGAATTTATTTTTGCATTTTTTATATATTTTAATATACATACAAACAATGTACTGATACATCTAAAGTGAATGATATGAGATATAAAGGGGGAACATATTTTTCAATTGGACGCAGACGTAAGGAAGTTGAACGTCACAAAACGTAACGACGCATGCGTAAACGTCAGCAACCCGGAAGTGCGCGTAGAGGAGGGACCGAGGAATCACAACAGAGCCGCTCAGTTGTGATCTCTGCCACCGAAACACGCTGGCTTTTTAATTTCTTTCCCCTCTGCCAGCTTGAACGGACATGTCACGAAAACCCAAAGATGAATACTACCGTTTCTTTGCCGTCACCGACCCACGCACGCACGAGAAGGGATACACCGAGTACAAAGTAACAGCAAGGGTTCGTCTCCGCTCTTTATTTCTCTTTTAGCTGACGTCACAATGCCAGGTAGAGACACCACAACTAGCTCACCTGTTGAGCTGCTCTTCTCCTTGTTATGTCGGGCTCTTTGAACATAAGAAGGGCGCATCACTGAAGCCCACTGCTCCTGAATAAGGTTGGGTTAAATGCAGAATACATGTCGTTCCCTGTGTACCTGTACTCTGTGCAATGACAATAGATTGAATCCAATCCACTCCAAGGAGCCCTTTTGTTGTTATTCTCTAATAACGCAATGAAGTGCATTCAGTCACGGTCCTGCTCGTAAAGGAACAAAGGCTCCATCGCTGGCAGACAGACACACAGCGAGCCTTGTCTCTGGCCCGTGGTGCACAGTGAGCTCTGCAGCGGAGCGAACTTGTGATTCGCTTCATGTGTTCCCCTCATGACCACACTAATGCCCTGTGGTCTGCACAGGCATGCACACACAATCAATATTAAGCTCACATACATAGATCTATTTATACACACACCTCCTGACACAGAGCTGATGCAGCGACCCGTGACTTGTTGACAATGTGTGAGATAAAATATTGTACTTTTGACCCGTAAGTTTAACAGACGATGACAAAGCCGGTGTCCGTCTCCCCTCTGTGGTTTTTGCAGTTTGTGTCCAAGCGTCACCCGGAAGACGTGAAGGAGGTGGTCGCGTGGAGGAGGTTCTCCGAGCTGAAGAAGCTCCACGGGGAGTTGGCCTACACTCACAGGAACCTGTTCCGAAGACAGGAGGAGTTTCCGTCTTTTCCCCGCGCACAATTGTTTGGTAAGGGGCGAGACCCACTGGGGATGGATACAGTACAATAACAAAGGATACACTACAGAGGTTTTCACACTGATGGAGGGCAGCCCTGGTGGGAACAAGTCTGACTTAATGCCAGCAGTACAAACCCAGTTCCTACTGCGGTTGTACAGAAACCGGATAGCCCGTTGCAACGGGTCCGGCACCCCATACTCCCCAAACACCCCCCACAACCTAATTAAACTTGACTGTCTTATTTCTTCATTTTTTTATAGGTTGCATTTGGAGCTTTTCTAAGCAAATTGTTTAGGGTAGTCATTTCAGCTGAGGACTTACTTTGGCATTTTATTACCTCACATTTTGGCGGTTACCGATTCACAACTGTAAAGACAGCAACAACGTTGAGTCGAATGCAGAGGGGCCGTCGCCTTTTATTGTGATTGTCAAGCTGCTGGATGAAAGCGTGAGGGCAAACTGGTTCTAGGCAAATTTGCACTTGATGGTGTATTTCCTCAACAACAGTGTGAACCACAGCCTGACTAATGGTGAACAATTTGAATAAACACATCTAATAGTCGCCCCGAAAACCTACAGTTCATCTTGCATCTGTTGTGTTTTCCATGCGACTTAAAGTCCCGTCATTCTCATCCACATTGTCCTTCTTACATTTTCCAGGCAGGTTCGATGAGGCCGTGATTGAAGAAAGGAGGAATGCCACCGAGGCCATGTTCCTGTTTACTACCACCATACCTGCACTCTACAATAGTCCACAGCTCAAGGACTTCTTCAGAGTAAGACTCACGCGCATACACGCATGTGGAAAGTAAAACAGATATAAGGTAGCACACAAAACATATGACCAGGCCAAAATCCCCAGTGTTTTCCTCCCTGTGCTCCCTCCAGGGTTCGTACGGTCATGGAAAACCTGGAAAAGTCATGGAATTTTAAAATAGTAATTTCCAGGCCTGGAAAAGTCCTGGAAAAAACTTAAATCATAAAAGTTTTGGAAAAATCATGGAAATTTGTTAAAATCACATGTTCATTCACGCCGAGTTTGAAATAATAATAATATTTTTTAAAGAAAGACGCTCAAAATATAAGCCGGCGATAGCTGTCAATACGCAACATTTTCTACAGTTTTCATGTTTGTACCGAGATTTCAGTTTGGTCATGGAAATTTGGTTTAAAGTCCTGGAAAAGTCATGGAAAAGTCCTGGAAATCCATTGATCAAAATGTGTAAGAACCCTGTCCCTCTCTTTTCTCAGGGTGGCGAAGTCACCAGGCCTCTGGAGGCCACTCCTCTGTCCTCTGCCGGGCCTCTGCCCCCCCCTCTCATCCCCCTCCCGAAGCGGAGGGGCTCTGACTGTGAACCAGCAGAGGAGGAGGAGGGAAGGGAGGCTCCCACCTTACCCCAGGACCTGGGCACCAACCTGGGCTTAGAAGTGGGAGAACCGGAGGTGGCGGCCGAGGCCTACAGCGAGATGGGAGGCTCTCCGAGAGAAGAGCCAGAAGAAGAGCCAGAAGAAGAGGAGGAGATTAGCGACACAGAGCTGGATGACAGAGGTACGGAGGAGACAAATAAATACACAGCCCGCATTCAATGGTGTCTACCTTTCTTTCCTAATTAACCTTGTTATTAACTTTTTTCAACTCCAGTTCCATCTCCTGACGAATGCCCAGCCAGCAACCACCAATCACAGGAGTCCCAGGAGGAATTTGATTTGCTGTTTGACTCGATGGCCGAAGAGCAAGTCCCATCCCCAAAAGAGGAAGGTCCACCTCCTCTGACTGATAATGACTTGGCTGTCTTTGATCCCTGCTATAAGCAAGGTGAACACACATGTGAATGGATACGCATGAAACAATCCCACTGCACTAAATACAGCCTCGTGTTTCAGTCTTCAGGCAGATTCTACTTCTTTTTATTTAAATGTATTTTTAATTTGTTGATACTGTCCCACTATTTATGAACAGGCCGTCCTGCCAGAGTACCTGGAAGAGTCTAAATGGGATCAGCAAAATGTAAAATTGCTAACGTTAAGGCTTCCTGTTGCAACTTCCTCTTGTCCTGATCTGGGTCCAGTTGGTGAAAATAGGTTGATATGGGCTGTGTGGTATACATATTATTACTACAAGCCTAAAAACTCTGATAGCTCGTCTGCTGCTGATACAGATACAGATCGAGACTTGTAAAGCAGTTAAAAACACAGTTTGGTTCTGCTGTTGTAATCGTTCTCATGTCTGTCTGTATTAGTGAATAACTACAGAAAGTTATTAGCGCTCTTCCTCTCTATTTCAGATAAAAACAACTCGTCCAGCGACCACTCGGAGCTGTTCTCGCTGCCGCCCACCAGTCTGGACGGAGCGGACGCGGGTTACTTAAACCAGGCGGCCGCTGAGCTAACGGCTGCCATGGCGAGGGAGAAGGAGGGAGAGTTCAGTTCTGCCATTCGTGGCTACAGGACGGCGGTGGACCTCCTGATCACCGGAGTACAGGGTGAGGAGGGCGGGGCTAAGGCTTCAGGGCAAAGACACTTAATAACAGAAAGGAAACGAGTTAAAGTGTGCGTGGGTGATATGACACTTTCAGTGTTTTTCTACAATCTTTCACAGGATTCCAACTCACTCATTTCGATACGGTGCTTTACTTTAAGCCCTCTGTCATGCCTATTCCGGAAAATTGCGTGACAACGCTCCACGCGCAAATAAGCAAATGACATTTAACATTTTACGTTTAACTGTTAAAGCTTGTTTACCATATTTATTCTGCGCCACGTATTCTGATGTGCAGCTCACACGCTACCACTCTGACAAATGCAATGCACACAGCTGAGACCCCCCCCACACACACACACACACACACACACACACACACACACACACACACACACACACACACACACACACACACACACACACACACAGGCTTGCAGGCGAATAGACACTGCTCATCAGAGCGTGTGTAGCCGATGACCTCATCGTAAAACCAACACCGCTATTCTGTCCCAGTATTTACCGTCCTGTTTTAGCTCAGCCGTAAATCTATATCTTGTCACTAATAGATAACGTATTCGTCATTAGAGGAGCTGAGAGTCCATGGGGTAGCGTGGCCGAGCGGTCTAAGGCGCTGGATTAAGGCTCCAGTCTCCTCGGAGGCGTGGGTTCGAATCCCACCGCTGCCAGAATGTTTTTCAGCTCCCGTGGGATTTCTGAGGAGCTGCTTCTAAACTAAAGCTGGAGGGTTTATGCTGGTTATGCTACAATGCAACATTTAATGTTTACACATCTTATTAAAAGTTCCAGGGCATGTAGGTCGTGTTATTTATTTAGGAGCATGTCAAAGGCTGTAGAGGTTATATTTCGAGGTTATGGAAACGAAGCGTCAGTGACCTTATGCTACTGTGTCTCGCACACACACAAAGACACAAAAGCAAAGAATCATGTGCAGTTTATAAACGTAGAACTGTATCTCCAGCCCCAGATTATCAAGTTATTTGCCTTTTTACTTTTATAGAATAAAAAATAGATAATCTGTTTATTATATAGATGAAAATCCATTTAAACCAAAAGATGAGAAGACATTGTACATCAGTGCTACTACTAACATGTGACACCTAACTACCTTAATAATCCAACAATAATATTATATTTTATTATTATATTTGATACTCATGATAATTAAATGCAAAGGGACTTTATTTTGTAAATAACGTATTTGAGAAATGTATCTATGTGAACTTCACAGCTAACGTGTGTGCGTGTGCGTGTGTATGTGCGTGTGCATGTGCGTGTGCGGTGACAACATGTGACAGCTCTCTAATGGGTCATCTATGGCAACTTTGTGCCTTCCAGTGCCCCAGATCTATTTCTAGCCGGTGGAAACATTGACCCACCTTCCACCATTAGTTGTATGACAGCAAATTTGGCAATGCAATGAGGTAGCGTGGATTAAGGCTCCAATTCCTTCGGGGGCGTTGGTTCGAATCCCACCGCTGAGCCAGCAACCTATTCAGTGCCAATATCTTTGATGGGTTGGTTGCTTTGTTTATTTTAGCACTGACGTTTAAATTGTTAGATAACCAAAAGTATTTTTTAAGCGTCAGGCTTCGTGAAGTTTTTGACATACTCGTTGCTTTTTCCTTCCTTCTCTACCTTCTCATCTCTTTTTTGGGGTCTTTTTTACACATCAGCAGAACCGGCCGGGACACTAATGCCATTATTATTGCCATGACCCGACAATAATAATGAAAATAACCACTTTTATCTTCCTGTCTATGTGTCCGTCTGTCCAGGAGACCAAGATCCGATACGCAGGGAATCCGTGATGAGGAGGACGGCCCAGTATTTGAAGCACACGGAGATGCTGGTCGACATGCACTCCTCACCCACACACACTCGCACACCGACGCACACACAGGACCCGTAGACGCACACGCACGTTTGTATATGCATTGTTCACACAGATAGCTCAAAGACAAAGAAGCTCAGGGTTGTGTGACACACGCACACACACTTGAGGTACTCCTGAGCAGACTGCTACTTCAGCGGCCTTTGCGTAGTGACACATGTGTGAAATGCTAAATCTAAATATACAGCAACTATAAACTTTAATGGATCCTTCATCTTTTTCTCTCGTTTGATTCTTACCCTCCTTTTTATAATGTTTTCTTGTTAAATACCATTTGCACTTTGCACAAACAATGTTATGATTAATAAATGAGATTTTAATTTAAGTCTGTGTTGTATCCATTTTCTTGGGAGGGGGAGGGGTAATTCGCTGCAAGATTTTAGGGTTGCATAATCGGATAAGTGTCTCACGGCGAGGATTTCTGAGTAGTTCCAACCGCAACAAAGTCCAGAGAACTCGATCAACAACTGATTTATTTTACAGTGAACGATGCTTCGTAACAAAGGAATGGAAGACACATTTCAGTACATATCCAGCACCCTATGAGGATGTATTCACTCATTTTGTGTGAGTAGTATATTATATTCTTCTATCATTTCATAGCAATATGTCCAACACTATTACAGAGTTGCAGGTTTGAAGGCTTGCAGTAGCGAGGCAGGGCCTCCGAGAGGCGCCGTTGGATATTTCATCCCACCAATTACACCCCAGTGCCGGACTCCTCTCCCTCTGTTCTCCAACCCATCGAGCAGCTAAATCTCACATTAGATTTTCTCATCTGAGCAATTTTCGACAGCAAAGCAGCTGTTAAGCTTAAGCACTCACTAAAAATAAGCTGCTGGACTGGTGAGCTAGCTCGGACTTGCTCTGTGGGTGAACTCTGTCATCAGTGACGGATATCAGCTGCAACTAATTGTGTTTTTTAAATAATTTTCCTGATGTTACACAACACAGAGTGTGCTGCAGCACCGAGCTGAACGAAAGCCCTCCAGGGCTGTGAAGTGGACGCGTTGAGGAGGTGATGCACATACTGCTCATAACTGTCTTTGTCAGGAAAAGAGCCTCTTAAACATCTGCAGTGACACAGTTGTGTGTAGTTAGTTGTGTGCGTTATTTATTTCCTCCCTCCATGCCCAATGTTGGAGCTCATGGATAGTTCAAGGATAACTATACTTTGGACTATCGAAGCAAAAGAGCAGAGGGGTTGGTTGAGAGGAAGTGGGAAGCAAAAGAGAGGGAAAAGCGGAAAGAGATCAGTGCCATGCAGCAGAATCCCTTCTCTGGAGAGGAGAGAGGGATGGAGGGAGGACAGGAAGGACAAACAGATGGAGAGGCGCCGGAAAAAAAAGGGGAGGCCGGGCGTGAGGAAAAGGCGACCCTTTCTCTCACCAGATGAGAAAAAGAGGGGTTGCGGCAAGTGAGGGATGAAAGAGAGGATGGAGGAGAGGAAAAAAAGACGGGACATGATTAGAGGATAAGCAGGAGATCATCCCTCCATTGTTAAAGGGGATGGAAAAACTGACCCTCCCTCTTCCTCTATTTTCATCCTCCCTCTTTTTGTTGCATGCTTTGTTTTGAGCATTGTGGGGAGCTTGAAGAGGATGGAGGGATGGCAGAGAAAAGAGAGCGATAACATTGCTCCATCCTGTTATACATCCTTCTTTCTCCTCTCATCTCTCCCCCTCTCTACCTTTCTGTCCATCTCTCTCGCTTTCTAGTGCTGCACCTGTGAAATGCAGAGGATGTGACATAGAGGGGAAGATGGAGAGACAAAGAGATGGAGGGAGGGATGAAATCAGGGGGCGGGGGTGAGGGGGGGGGGTAGAGCCTCGCAACATTAGCATGCTGAGAGTGTCAGCACTCTTCTTTTTTCTCTCCCTCCATCCCTCTTTCCATCCCTCCCTCTGTCTCTTTCTCCTCACTGGTCACTGCAATTATACCATCAAAACACTCCAGCCTGAGAGCATAATAGCTGTGTGTGTGTGTGTGTGTGTGTGTGTGTGTGTGTGTGTGTGTGTGTGTGTGTGTGTGTGTGTGAGAGAGCGAGTAAAATGTGTGTGTTGTCATGAGAGATCAAAAGGAAGAGATGTGTGTGTATGTGTGTATATTTGCGCATAATTTAGTGCCTTGCATGGTGCATTACATGTGCATGTATGACATGAAGGGCAGCTGTTGGTGTGTGTATGCCAAAAAACTGGCGTGTGTGTGTTGTATCTATGAGTCCTATCAGCTAGAAAAACTGCCTCTCCAACCTCTGACCAAACACATTCTCAAAACGCATGCTGGGAGACCCACTTTACATACGTGTGTCTAGTTTCTATTTGCACACACACAAAAACAAACGCACACAAATGTACACACATTCACACACTAATGGATGCACACAGGCATACAGTCATGGCTTTGAGACACAAACCGTTATGACCTACATGCCCAGTGGGTCATCATTAAGCTAAACAGCACACTCTGACACCTTTGGCTGTCCACACACACACACACACACTCACACTCACACTCACACACACTCTCGCCCTGTTTTTGTTTCCTCAACTTCCTCTATCCCTTTACCGTTCCGCCCCCTCTGTCTCTTCCTTTTTCTCTCATTCTCTAACTATAAACACACATACTAACACACACACACACACACACACACACACACACACACACACACACACACACACACTAACACACAATCCCCCCTCCATGAGCTTGTTATCCCTCTCTGTCCGTTCGTTTCTCTGTGTCACCTTGCCCTGAGCTATTTGAGTACACTTCTGTCTCTCTCTCTCACTACCATCTCCCTCACACACACACACGCACACACGGACACACACACACACACACACACACGCACGCACACTCATTCATTCTCTTTTTGCCTGTCTCTCTCTCTCTCTGTTACCGTCAGTCTTGACACATGTTGTCTGTCTCTCGGCGTGTAGGTCACTTCATGCCTGGTCATCACCCAAATCATCCTAATTGATTAAACGCCATTAATAAAGTGTGGATTAATAAATAAAGGGAGATCCAGCAGATCCTACAACCTATACATTTATATACTGTACATGTCATCTGTGGCTCAGCTCTCCAAAGTGATGTCATCAGGTTATTTTGACTATATAACTTTTTACAGAAAACATGTATTGTTAAACTTTGGCTGTGATGTTTGAAATACGAAGGCTTTAAGGGACAAGAAGTGTGTGTTGAGTTGCATTGTGGGAAATGTAGGCTCCAATGGGTTTCTACAGCATCCTACAGTATAGGGATTGTACGTGAGGATATTTCATACCTCTGCTGCTTCGATTTTGTTAAAACGTGATCAAATGATGACGTAATTCAGGTTGGGTCCCTAAAGAATAAATAGGAGAATATCAAATATTAATGTTTACTAGTTACCGAGGGTGGTACACAAAAAAAAACAATTGTTGATAACTGTGTGTGTGAGTTTGACCCTTCCACACACACGCACACACACACACACACACACACACACATACACACACAGGCCCGTGACCCAGTGTGCATATGAATATATTGATTGATCAGCTTTAATTAGGCCCCTCTACCTCACGTCGTCCCCCGCTTTATGGTATTGCTCCGACTTGTTTGCTGCTTCCTCTTTATCATGGCTCACTCTCTCTCCCTTCCTCCCCCTCTTCCCACTCCTCTCTGCTCCCCGCTTTTTCTATCCTCTCGTTCCCCCTCCCTCTCATTCCCTCCCTCTCTCTCTCTCACCCCATCACTCTCTCCCTGTACCTAAATCAATGAACACACACTTTATGCCGTCTATTGATCCTTTTATATCTATCTGCCCTCGCCCCCTCCTGTTCTTGCCCTCTCTATTTCTCTTAGTTTTTCACTCTGCTCTCCCCCCATCCCTTTTCTCACCCCTTGCTGTCTCCCTTTTGAATGTCTAATCCCCCCCCCTCTCCCTCTCCGTCAGACCCTTTCTCTTTATGTTTCTCGCTCTGGGACGTCCTATTTATATGGCTGGCACCTTCATGCTTGCACTGAAATGTGTGTGTGTGTGTTTGAGAGTGTTTGATGTTGGTCTAAGTGGTTAACATAATATGAGTCCAGAGAGAGATGAAGTTACCGCACACGCACTCTCACGCACAATTTCAGGCTTTTTGGAGGCTTTTCTCTGAACAATTTGTGCTTTTTAGTATTCTCTATCCTGTGCAGCAGATCCATGTATTATCTATCAATTGCATTCTCCCAGTCACACACACACACACACACACACACACACACACACACACACACACACACACACACACACACACACACACACACACACACACACACACACACACACACACCTCTGCTTCCCAGAATGAGAAAAACCTAGTATTATCTTTTGTTATTTATTATTGCAGGTGGAGCCATCATTGCATGACCTTGCTGTCACCCCCCCCTCCTTTCCCTCTGCATATGTTTTTATTTATTCAGACCGTATACTCACTTTCCTACCCTCTCCTCTCCTCTCCTCTCCTCTGCATGTTTATTCAGACACATCTCTCTATTTCTCTCCGTACCTACCTAGCCCACACCCCCTCCCTCTGTACCCGTGTGTCCAGCTTTTGTTACCAGCCTCGTTTCCATAACAACTGCGACCTTTCAGTCAGTGCCTAACCAGATTTTTAATCAGAAGTAGGAAAAGACAGAAATTAGATGAGACGGACAGAAAGCGCAAGAGGGAGCGAATTGTAGGGGATGACGATATGAATAATTCTCAGAAAGAGATAATAAGAGGTAAAGCTGAGCAACACAAAGTTATAAACTGGACCTGGTCTCAGTGTGGAGGCTGTGTGTTGTAGACGGGGAACATTCACAGCAACAGGTAACAGATTGCTGCCCAAGGTCAGGCAACAGAGATAGATTTTTTTGGGAAACTAAATATCTCAAAGCAACAAGACTTCAATAAAAACATTACAAAATATGTGCAGGTTATTTCCCCCTGTTACCTCTCTGACCTGTTTACTCTCACGTCTGAGTCGGCCATATACTGTTTATTTTCAGAGATCAAGAGCTTGACTCCAACGCTCTGGTTATATTTCAACAATATTACATTATTCAATGTGATGCAACATCATCTTGGCACTTCTAAATTAACCAAATGTTCCCTTTCCAACATTTAAAAACAAAAATGTAAATACAATTTTATGTTTTTTGTTTACATATAGCTTTTTTGTATCCAATGTGGTCTACCGTGTATACAGGCAACATCTATTAGATTTGACCTGTCACCTCAGTTCTGAAAGATTGGGAATTCAAACAGCGGATACCCCTCTGTGTCGCTTTCAAAGAACATTCCTGTGATGAGATAAAACTGTTAATGAATGTCTGACTTTCACTGTAATCTGTAGCACGAGAATATGCTGGGAAAAAAACAGAAGAACCAGTGACTCCTCTGTTGTACCTGCAGCATTCCAGACTCTGGGTGCTCTTCAGCTCTGATTCCGTCTGTGGAGGTTTCATCTGCAACAAGCTGTTGCTGTCGAGAATTATAAAAAAAAAAAAAAAAAAGTTCATGCCATTCATTTGAAATCAGTTAACGTTACTTCTGACCATTTACACCGCAGCATCGTGTGTATGTATGTGTGAGTGTGTGTGTGTGTGTGTGTGTGTGTGTGTGTGTGTGTGCACGTACTGGGGGTCATGCCAACATGGGAGGGACCGGACCGTCCAGTGGCCAGCTCTCGAGCCCCGGCCGCCCGCCCACCGCGCGCCACTCCACAGCGGGAGCGGCGCGTGAGGATGATGCCAGCCACAGAGAGATGATGGATCGGCGAGGGAGGGCACAACCCAAAAAAAACTAAACAAAAAAAACCTGCACAGTGACACAACTGTAGAATAAAGAGGAGGCGGCTGGTGAGTGAGAGTAGAGAACTGAGAGAGTTGCGGAACAAAGGACAAATAAAGAGGGGAACAGGAAAAAGCCGGAAACTCGCTGGTTCGTTTCTGCCCGCACCGATGTCCGAGGCCCGCCGGGTGCCAGCGGGAGACGGCGGACCGAGGCAGAGCGTGTAGGAGCGGCCGCTGAGTGGACCGCTTCGGGGGGCGGGGGGGGTGGGCAACGGACACCGCTGGAGCTCTTCTCCGTGACAGTGAAAGTGAGTCCATGTTTTATTATTATTTGTGTTTAACTTCAACACATTGTTTGACATGTGCCACGCTGAATGTGAGCGGCGAGCCTCTCTGCTGCTCTCTCTGTGTGTTTATTGTTGTTTCCTTTCATACTGCGACATTAGTCCATCGCTGCCAATTAGTCACAGGACGCAATACGGGCGCGCGCGCGCGCACATACACGCGGATGAACTGACAGCTCGTGCGTCTGGATGGTCAAAGCGGATTCCTCTCGCGCGGCAGAGCCGGCAGATGTTGCCACGCGGAGGCTTCAAACATTATATTAATTATTCAAAGTAACGTTATTTCCCCCAGTGTATATGGATAGTTAAATGAATGGATAGATAGATAGATACATAAATAAATAGATAATTAGATTCATAGATACACAACTATTTAGATAACTAGATGGATAGACAAATAACTCGATAGATAGATACATAGATAGATAGATAAAACATGATTAAGACCTGGCAAAATATGTGGACATTTTTTTTATTTTTTTGAACAAAGTCATTTACCTGTGTAAGCCCAGACATAAATATAAAACAACGGACACAAATAATATAAATGCTACTATTTAAATTGATTGAAAACTGTAAATTGTTCAATACACAGACCTATACTACTGAATTATAATGTATAATTAATTTCAACTCCTTGAATGCAGTGGGGTTAGGCTACTATTTGAGACACAGGCGGATAACCTGCTGGACTATATTTGTGTGTTTCCTAAGTGTTAACACATGCTAGTATCAACATATACACCCATATTTAAACGTACGTACATTATTTACACTAATGGACTACTGTGAGATGTGTGTGCTTTGTTCAGCGTGAGTTCCTTCTTGTCAGGTCTCCCAGCGCTCCAGCAGTCCAACATAACCATTCCTAAATCTAATCTAGTGGTTAATAGCTTTCATTTTCATTGCTCAGTGTTCATATTTTATGCAGCTTTCCACTGGCTTTGAAAAGCTAATCTGTCCCTGATATAAGCGCATTGGCTGGTTTGCCATCTGGGCTGTATTATAGTAGAGAGGACAGGGCATTTGAATAATTGATATTTAGCTATTTATAGTAGGATTATTCTCTTCATGTTGCACCAAAGGACCTATGTCCCGGTCTATCTATCTATTTATCCATCTATCCATCCATCTATATGCATATATATCCATCCATCTATATGCATATACATATATATATATATATATATATATATATATATATGTTTACCTATCTATTTATCAATATATATTTATATATACCTATCTAACCATCTCCATTTATCCATTCATCCATCCACTCATCCATCATTCCATCCATCCACTCATCCATCCATCCATCCATGGTGTAATCAGCTTTAATTATAACCATTGACAATCAAGTAAAGCCGAAAACGCTACATACGGTCTGTGTTCACATTTTGTCTGCCTACTCCACCTCTTTTAGTCTGTCCTTACATCTGTCCATTTATCATCCATCCATCTTTCTGTTCAGTGAGCAGTAGTGTATCCATCTGAAGTGGATTAGCGGTGTTATCAATGCTAAGTAGGACTGCTGTTCACACACACACACACAACCACACACACACACACACACACACACTTGTGCCTGTGCACACAAACACACACACGCACACATAAACATGCTACTCTCACTCTATTTCACTCCCCAAGGACCATTGACCATTGTCAGCCCGATCTCAAGCCTCGTGTGTGAGTGTGTGTGTGTGTGTGTGTGTGTGTGTGCGTGTGTGTCTGTGTGTGTGTGTGTGAGTGTGTGTGTGAGTGTTTGACGGTAAACACTCTGATCAAACAGTACTTAACAAGCTGCCTGCACTGATAACAGAGAGGAGAGGAAGAGCGGATGAGAGAGGAATAGAGAGGAAGGAAAAGGGGGAACGGGGCTTCGGGACAGAGGGGAGGTTATGAGAAAAAAAGGAATGTAGATGTGTGTTTTTGATCTGGATGAAATGGTGAGATGTTGTTTATTAGCCCGGCGTTCTTTATGCTGTTTTGCAAACGTGTTCATGTCCTGTAGGGCGGCCACGCAGAAGTACCTACTCAGCTCTTTGTTTTCAGCTATTCGGAAAAATACATTTTACGAGCAAATATGGTCGGTGATATTTTATTGTTGTGCTCCTCTGCAAGGTCCTTATCCCACTCCGTCGTGCCCGTCCATTTTGTCACTAGTGTTTTTATGAGCTTGGCAGATCTGAGAGAAACGGGAGAGATAGTTTGAAGAGAGAGGGCGGCTGGTATGTTATACAGATGATCCAGATGTTAACCTGCACTGCAGCACCAGCACATAGCCCGAGCCCAAAGTCAGTTGACTTGCATTGCACCCTCTTCCTCTCTGTGTTCCACGGTCACTTCTGCACTGCATTGCTTCCTCCTGTGACATGGTAGGGTGCCACAGAGGGAGAATAGCAACCCTTTGAACAACTGTTTGGACCATTTGGAAAGCTGAACTCCCTCTAAGGGACGTCGCAGCTCGTTGCTATGACGAGTGGAGGTGGCTGTGGCCTGTGATAGGCCGCTGACCTGTTTTGCTCGTGATTGGCAACCATTCATCCACCAAGTGCCAAACAGAAACAGGATTTGGCATTCACATAGTTCTTACTATGTTATCTTACTTAGGTGTTAAATCCCAGTTCAATGGACCCTTCACTTAAATTATAAAAGTGGTGAAAAAAGGTATCTATCTATCTATCTTACTGAAGTAAAGTATTAAAAACAAAACAACACAATGCAGAAACAATGCCCCCTGTGATCGTCATACTATTAATATATCGTTCGGCTATCGTTGCTCATGCACTAATATAGAGGCAGGATATTACTGTTGTTCAGGTGGAGCTCATGTTCACGACTGCAGATCATTCTACATTGTATTCTAGATCAATGGTGGTGGTGATTTATTCAAAATTATGATTATTTATTTAGGATTCATAGATGGATGTTTTGCTTTGTAAAAAATCTTTTTCAGCAAAAAATATTCTTATGCAAATTCTGTAATTGTGTCCATCTCTGTCCTTCCCCGTCTCTCCAGTGATGGATTCCCCCACGGATCTTTTCGATGACTCAGCTGCCCAGATGCACGCGTTCGCTCCGACTCACAGCTCCTCAGACCTCAGCGGAGGTCATCCTCAGCCCAGCGCCGGGCGCCTCCCTCCAGCCTTCAGGCCCCCCGGATTCCCCCTTATCCACCACCTCCTCCAGCCCAGTGGAGGCCCCAGGAGGATTGGAGGGCAGCTCAACGCCAACTTGAGCACACACAGACACCTGGAAGACAGAGATTCAGAAGAAGAGAGAGGCGAGAGGGACGGACAGGTGGAGCATAGGATGGAGGGAGGAGAGGACGGAGGGATGAAGGGAGAGGACGGCATGCCGGGGGTGAAGAAAAGGCACGGCGATGCCAACCTCTCCGCCGAGTGGAGCCAGGACGTCTTGAAAGTGAAAAGAATGAAGCTGGAGAGCCGACCCAGAAACAGAGAAGCTGAGGTGGGAAGCAGGAGGCTCGAGGGAGGGAGGGAGGGGAAGAGAAGAGAGAGGGAGGAGTTGAAAGAACAACTGGAGGAGGCCAGAGAGAGACTGCAGGCCCTGCAGGAGAAGGTGTGGAGGGCTTTTGGGGAAAAACACATGGCAGAAGAGGAGAAGGAGATGAGGTGCAGAAACAGAGGAGGAGGAGAAGATGAAGGAGAAGGAGACGCTGGAATGATGTTAGAGGAGGAGGACATCACAGAAGGGTTGTACGATGAAGAGGACATCGACGGCGGAGAGATAGAAAAGGAAACATTCTCCCTCCTTTCTGTTTCCCCTTTTGACAACTTCCACAAACAGAGGGAGGAGAGGCAAAAAGACAGGGGGGGGAGGATGGAGAGAGGAAAAGGAGGAGGAGGGTTGCACCTAGAGGGAGTGATGGAGGGAGCGGGGTTGTGGTTGGATTGTGGCGGGCTGGTGAGGGGCGACTGGCATGGGGGGGTGGAAGACGAGGGCGAGGATGGAGGCCAGAAGTTCGCCCAGGCGCTGAAGGTGGAGCTGGGCGGCGCCGTGGCGCGGGTCATCGACCGCGTGCTCCGCCTCTACGCCGAGGTGGCGGACGCGCCCTCCTCTCCTCCCGCCGCCATCGCCTTCCTGCCGCCGGACGCGGGGAACGACGGCGGCAGGGAGAGGGAAGTGTGGATGGGACTGTTGGCGAGAGGAAGGGGGGAGGAGAAACCGCGGGGCAAGGAGGAGAAGACGGGCCGGCAGGACGGAGAGAGGGAGAGGGAGAAGCAGAAGAGGAGCAACGGGAGCACCGCGCCCCCGGGGCAGCCGCACCTCGCCGAGGCCTCGGACCTGGCGATGCCATTGGCCGTCCAGAGGTCACCTGACATCCGAAAAGCCCACCCACCTTTCGGCCCGCCCCTCTCCGCCCACCTGAACTCCTCTCACCCGAACCTCTCCCTCCATCACCCTTCCCTCCCTCGCCCGCCCCCCCTCTCTCACCCCAACCTCCTGCCTCCGGCGTCGCAACCCAAGGACCTCTCCTCCTCCTCCTTCCACCTGTCCTCCTCCTCCTCCTCCTCCTCTTCTTCCTCGTCCTTCCCCGCGCCTCCCCCTCCTCCCCCTCCGCCCCCTCCCCCGCTCCCTCTCCCCCTTCTCCACTACTCCATGCAGCAGCTCTTCTCTCGCTCTCTTCACCACGCCCAGCTGCCCCACCTCCATCCGTCCCGCAAGGACTATTTGAACTCCGACCCCTTCCTGGAGTTCTCCACTCACCCCTCATCTCACCCCTCTTTCCCGCCGCTCCCCTTGCTCGGCCACCTCGACCCCTCCCTCGGGCGCCACGCTCACGGAGGCAGAGAGAGAGGGATGAGGGGAGACGGAGGGATGAGAGGAGGAGGGATGGACGGAGGAGAGCTCTACCTGACTGCCGGGGGAATATCCTTTTGTCACCAGGGGGGGGGGGGTGGGGGGAGGGATATGTGTTTGTTCACGTGTGTGTGTGTGTGTGTGTGTGTTTCTCCTTAACTGGCCTCACGTATACACCCAGGAGGGCTTGTCTCCGTGCCACCTGAAGAAAGCCAAGCTCATGTTCTTCTACGCGCGCTATCCCAGCTCCAACACGCTCAAGACGTACTTCCCCGATGTCAAGGTGTGTGTGTGTCCGTCGGGCTGGATGCACAACCATTACATGTCATTTAGCAGACGCTTTTATCCAAAGCAACTTACAATAAGTGCATTCAACCTAGAGTACAAACTCAGAACAACAAGAATACAGAAAGTAACATTTCTTCAAAATAGTCAAAATACAAAAGTACCATAATAAGAGATATTTAAGAGCCACTGAAGTGCTAATCTGTGTTTTAATCCAGATAGTCGGAAAAGATGTGTATCAATTGATATTCCCCTTTTAAACACACGTGACATTTACATTGAAAGAAAATGTGGTCATTAAATATAATATTGTAACCAAAATATATTGAGGGAGAATATATTATATTTAACCCACATACTATATTGGTGAGTAGTTTAAAAACGTTTTTTTTTATAAGATAATGTTTTTATTATCCACATCTGCAATGTAACAATAAACTAGCGAAATAACTAAAGTTAAATTACTGTAAAAAATACTATTTAAACCCAGAAATGTAGTGAAGTTAAAGTTTAAAGTGCAATTTGGTAACAGGTTGTACATTTATATTTTTATGTTACTATTAAAAATAACAGCGACTGTAGTCTTGTTTCAACAGAACTTTACTGTAAATGTAATCAGTATGAATATTAAAAGACAATTGATAAAAAAATACTTAAAATTTGGAAAAGAAATCAAACGTACACAAAATATTTCAAAAAACGTTCCTTTAGAAAATATATATTTACCGTATTTTCTGTTTTAATGTCTGCTGATATTGATATTTATCTATAATAAGTCAATTATTGCACACACAAAATTCTATTGTTGTGAAAAAAACATGCTAACTGTTTTTATTCCTGAAACAGTACAATCCAAAGAAAGAAAAGTTATTCTCATATATGAATATTTAAGTATCAACACGCTGCTTTATGAAGCACCCCAAAAAAAAATTCTCTCTTTCTTTGAGCGAGTAAAGCTGTGTTTGAACTCCATCTACAATGTGATTATTAGTGTGGAATGAACTCATCTCGTAAGCGCCGCTCGCCTGCTGTCCACACGTGCTCACATCCTGTCCTGCTGTCTTCCTGTCCGCCGTCTAGTTTAACCGCTGCGTGACCTCCCAGATGATTAAATGGTTCAGTAACTTCAGAGAGTTCTTCTACATCCAGATGGAGCGCTTCGCCCGTCAGGCTGTCCGCGAGGCTCTCACCCGGTTGGTTTCACGTTTTAAACTCCTTTGTGCCGCAGAGCTTTAGTTTCACTCTCCTTTTATAGGAGCGT
This sequence comes from Liparis tanakae, assembly GCA_036178185.1. Lineage (NCBI taxonomy): Eukaryota > Metazoa > Chordata > Actinopteri > Perciformes > Liparidae > Liparis > Liparis tanakae. The sequence goes on along the minus strand of CM070111.1, from coordinate 6,089,994 downwards.
GCACGTGGCCACTGCATTTTTGACATAAGCTGACATAACTGGTGTGTGCACTGCACAAACTCAGGACTGTTAGGAAATAGGAAACAGCACATTGGATTGTCAACAATATTTATAGTAATATTAATAATAGTTAATGTCTTGGATGGATTTCATAACGTTTTCCTGTGTGATCCAGGGAGGGTGCACCTCGTCTGGGCAGAGAAAATCAGCTGCGAGTGGGCCGCGACACAGAGCTGTACCGCATACTGAACATGCACTACAATAAAAGTAACGTCTACCAGGTAAGTGTGTCAGTATGCAGCGTGTTTATGATGCTTTAAGGCAAGGCAAGTTTATTTGTATAGCACATTTCAACAACAAGGCGATTCAAAGTGCTTCACATAAAACCATTAAAAACATCAAAACATATTTAAAAACAGTTAAGAAAACCCCGTAGTGCTGTCGGTGGAGTGAAAGCATGCTGCTTTTGTTTCCTTCTTTCTAATTATTCATTATACCGTAAGTCTTTCTTATTTTTTTGTTAGGCATAAGAGCCCTCCAAGGTTACACTTGTATCTATGAATACAAATTGGATGCACATCTCAAACTAGCCTTGGTTTGTCCAATGCAGCGATGACTTGTGCTCCTGTCTGTCAGATAAGAGCTGTGGGAAATAGTTGGTGACTAAAGATTTTAATACCAACGAGATGAAAATAGTAGAATGTCTTTCAACTACTGCCAATTATTGGTAAACTGTGTGCATGCATGTGTTAGAATAGAGTTGCTGTTGCATGCGACTGTTAATGTTAGGCTGTACACTATGTGCAAAAGGAGAAGCAGGAATGGCATTTTCTTCTTATTTCTGTTCCACTGATGGTATTTATGAGTCTTCTCAGTGTTTCAAACAGTATAAATGATTTATTTATTTATTTTTTACCTTGTGAATACACACTTGCATGTTTGATCGCTACCATGTGACATTTTTCTGGGCAATTCTGGATGATGAAGTCGTATTGAGAAATATAAGAGGGGAGAATAATTATGGTACAGGAATAAATACAACAAGTAGGAATACAATAATAATATCATTAATAACATGTCCACAATAGTTAGAAAATATGAGTTAGTTAGCAATATGTTAAGGGATATTCTCTTAACCTCAGTTTGTCAAAAACAGGTGTCTGGTATTTTCAGCATTTAAGAACATAGACTTGTTATCATTCATTTTACAGAATAAAGAGGCTAACTACTTTATAACAACAATAGCTCTTATGTACAAGTCTGCTTTTCCGAAATTCACTTTGACTCAGATTTCTTATTTAATATTTAAAATTATTGGCCAGTACGGGGGTCGAACCCGCGACCTTGGCGTTATTAGCACCACGCTCTAACCAACTGAGCTAACCGGCCATGTTTACTAGGTCCTAGGATGGTGTATCGTTGCCTAATTATTGTTAATTGATTATAGATATTACAATATATAAATAATAGATACCATTAATGCCTACTAAATGTATGTCTTAAGAAGCCTTATTTTATTTATTTTTATTAGAATAAATTAAATACTGGAAAAATTAAGAAAAGAAAAAGCGTGTACCATTCTTGATATACTTCACGAGGCTATTCCCATACTGAACCAATAAGCGCCCTCTGTACTACTCACCGAGTTGAATCCGCTCACGAAGACTGAACAAATGCAGCTGTAACAGACATCCGCTCGCTTCACTTCGCAGGTGTTTTGAGTTGACTGGCTGATTAGTCTTCGGCTCGCGCACAAGCTGGGCGCAGACATGTTGGCGTGTCGTACAGCAGGACGAGCGCAGGTGTCATTAATAACCCTAATTATGCCCGCGCTCCATCAACACTATAGGGGCCCAGGTATTGTGCATGCTTTCGCGCATGCATGGCTGACTGCGACGCTTCGTGGAACAGAGGCATCACACGCGTCAGGCTGCACACAGATGCTGTTCTTGCAACAGTATGAATTAAAGTCAGGGTCAAAAGAATTAATACCATGTGGTCACGTCCCCAAACTCCGTGTACTGATAACAAATGAAAGTGGTGTCTTTAACAGGAAAATTCGGGAAATATCGAACCATTTTCTAAAGTATTTTCTCCCTTGACATTCCCACTTCTGTTTGCAGGTACCAGAGAGATTCATCGAGGTATCAGACATGGCCCTGAGGGAGTTTTACTCAGCCATTTGGACTGCGAGAGACAGCGACCCCTGCTGGAAGAAAGGGATATATAAAATCATCTGTAAACTCGACAGTCCTGTTCCAGATGCCTTCAGGCTGCCCGGTTGTCCTGTTGGCTGAGACAAGAAGTCCCTTTCATTTGGTACATGTACACAAAAAAGTACACGCATGTACACACATTTTACGAAAGCATTATCAAACTGTGCAAATCCACACCGTTAATAACTGGTGTGAGGAAATCCGCTCAATAATAGTATTCGATTTATTCATAATTCATTCATTTCTTTTTTAAAGAAGAGCATTTTAGATCTATTTAG